>OX328126.1:77003809-77363591 GCA_946811695.1 Gonocerus acuteangulatus | reverse complement strand
CACACACTCTCTCTCTCTCTCTCTCACACACACACACACACACACACACACACACTCTCTCTCTCTCTCTTTGTACGTGAGGAAGAGAAAAGGACAGAAGGAAGTGAGTGGTAGCCCAGTCGTGCACACGACATTCATTAGCAATGCTCGCCTTATCCCCTCCTCCTGAAGAGATGTGCTCAGAGGATTATTATTATAGGATTCTCTTCTTAGCCAAGTACAGCAGTCCTTAATCATACTTAAGCTGTAGATAATTATTTATTTTAGTGTCTCGTAACAGGTTTCTAATCTTAAGGGTTAGAATCAGCGGTTCTTACTGTCCAGGATCGTACAAACTGGTAGACGATAAATGCTTAGCGAGGATTCATTGTGAATTTTTCTACTTCCTCCGTGTAGAGAATAAAAAAGGTTTTAAATTTTTGAGGTGTTCAAAGAAGCCAAAAATGTTTGTGGTAAGGCTGTAAGTTGTACAGTATCAAATGTGTGTAACGGTAAGTGTCGTATTACACTTCTGACAAGTTGGCCTGACCTGTGCTGTCATGAAGTATGAATGAGTCAGTCGGTAATGCCCTATTCTCAGCCGGCTCAGAGCTTCTTCTCGTATGTCACACTTGTTGCTTGTTTCATTAATCTGTTATCAATTGTTCTGCATCATGTTTGCTGCCGCCTTTGTATTTTTATTGCTTTGGCCCCTGTCTATAAGTTCTTGGTAAGTTAAGCGGTCAATGTTTTGTTGGTATATTCGTGCTGCATGTTTTACTTGTAAGTCAACTGGAGTACTAATACTAATTTCTGCGTGGCACACCAGCAGATAGTAACAGTTGTTTCACTAGTTTTTTTTTTTTTTTTTAAATATACAGGATGTTTCAGGGATCAGTGGCCAAACTGAAAATATGAACTAAGGACCTCAAAACAAGAAAAAAATCTCCTCTGAAGGTATGTCCGGAAACGTTTCGTTTAGGAGATATTCACACCTAAAGATTTTCATTGTTTTGAATTATTTACGTTATATGAAAAGTTTGTAAGAGGCTTTCGCAGAGTACTCATCATTATTGCAGAGTACGCGCAATGTATTGCAGTCTATCATAGGCAACATTTTATTTTTATATTTCCTGATAATTAAACCCCACAAAAATGTCTGCCCTTTTGTAATTATTTTCAAATATGTTTATTGAAGACGCTGTTTAAATTGCAGGGCGAATAAAGCACTAAATTTAATATCAAATATAAAAACTAGGTACTTTGTTGTTTATTTATTTATTTATTTATTTACATTGTAACCCCTTAAAAGTGTCTGCCTTTTCAAACGTAGTGGAGAAGTAGCGTTCAATACGGTTCTTCCAGTAATGTAGGAAGAAAAAGTTGTCACTAAACACTTATTGGGCTGCTAACACGAGAGGTGGGAGAGATAAAGGCCTATTACGCACTGTCGACTAGTCGCCGGGGACTAAAACATGGGCCGGGAGACCAAGCCGAGCGACAGTATTCCCAGTACATTCGTGCAGTATGGACCTCGAAGAATTGGCAATTGTAGCCCTACTAATTATAGAGAGGGAGAAAGAGAAAAGAAAATCAAAAGAGTGTTGGATACATCCTTTGCTACAAGAAAAGAGATTAAAAGGGATGTTTCAAATATTCTTCTAGTAATCCTTCCCCTCCAAATAACTCAACTATTTCTTCCCACTCCTTTTTCTCCAAATCCCGATTAGAATATTCGACACTCAGTCAATCCCAAGTAGCTTTTCGGGATTGTATTTCTAATATAAAAGTATCAGTATCGAAAGCCTGAGCCATTTTTGTGAGAGAGGACCGGACGTTATGACAGTTCCTTGAAGAGTGAAGGCTTCCTTTTGAAGCAGTGCCGGCAGTCGCTTGAAAGTCGCCAATACACAACGAGTCGCACGGGCAACTGGTGACCAAGTGCGTAAGCGCCCATTGAAACTAATGTATCTGAGACTCGCTGGAGACCGAGTCGCCGGCGACTAGTCGACAGCGCGTAATAGGCCTACTTGTTGCTTAGTAAATAGAAGGCATTCCTATTCATTTGTACTTGCCCCGTTTACTAATACTTGCCTCTTGTCATTAGAAAAGAACCTTCTTTACACGTAGGTACAAGTGCATAGGCGAGAAGTACTAAGCTCCAGTGAACTAGGCATAAACGCAAGTAGGCCTGAGGAGGGAAGCCTAGTTTTGAGCTGGAGTGCAAGAAGGGTGTATATTAAGGTTATGGGGTGGGGCAGGAGGAAGTGTAAGCCTGGACAACTAAAAATATCGCAGAGCGTCCAGACTTGGTTCGTAGAGTCCAAGTGACGCAACTCACAAAGGCTACACTGATGTCACTTCTAATGCATGCCGCCTCGTATGGTACACAGCTCAGGAACATCTGCGTTTCTCCTTATTAACTCCATGCTGCTATTTAGATCATGACTCTACAATATTAGTCAGTAGAATAGATGGCATTTCGTTTACTAGATCTTCATTAGGTCATGGCATCTTCCGTCAGAACCCAAACAAAAATGCCACTAATTCGTCAAATGTTCTTATTGATATTTGTTAAAAAGGTATTACTGACACAGTAATGACTCCAGCAATGACGGGGTTCATAAGTTTATCAATTATTACTTAATTTTGTTCCGGAATAATCCTGAACTTCTAATGTACCAATTTAGTTTGTGTTTTTGTTTGTTTTTTTTTTTTTGTTTTTTTGGTTGATTTTAATTTTCCAAAACATGCCCCTCATTGTTTGAGCGTCATTTCTAACGAGTTTCGTTCCAAGGAAGTAAAAATACTTGCCGGTAGAAGAGAGCGGGGCTAGTTGTCAGTAGGGCTAAGTTGGCATTGTGGTTCTAAATAATTTCATGGTTTGTTGAGAGTATGGTCGTGCCAAGGACTTAGTGTTCAGAGGACTCTTCGTATTCGAAAACATCCGCAGTCTTATTATTGCTCGCGTTTTGGAAGCAAGAAGAAAAAAACTAATTTCCGAAGATTGAAGTGGAATTTGTTTTTCTGAGACTTTTTTTTTTTTTTTTTGCATGATAGTAAAATGAGATGACGTTAAAGTGTCTGTCCACACCCCCTAAGCAGGTTTTTCGATCAAGTGTTTGGCATTTTCAAATGGGGCTAGTTACACACCTATGAAAATAGACATTAAGGCCGGCAAGAGCAAATTAGTATTTGGGTCCGGAGTAAACGGCTCGTTCAGATGCACCGATTTTGCTGGTTAACGAAGTCGTTCATTATTGGTTATGGGAATGCTACATAGCAAGTTTCGTAAAGAAGAAAAACTAAAACTGAAGTCCGTATCGTGTTAACAGACCCACACGCGTACAGATATACAGGGTAATTCAGGTCTAAGTAGCCAAACTCTAGGAGGTGATTGTGGACATAATTTCCAACAAAAAAGTTCATTTGAAGTATGGTCCGACTCCGGAATGAAAAGGAGCTATGTCCAATTTTCTGTTTTTTAACGTAGTCATGTTTTTGAATGAATAAGAAAGGATTGCTCAAAAACTATTCAAGATAATTCAATTCGAATTATGCCATCATAAAAAAGATAAAATTTCCTTTAAAAAAACCGTAATTTAATTCACTAGAACTATTATTAAAAGATACTTTCGGGATGTCCAATAACGCACTCCTGTTTTTATCAATGAATCAGAGTTTTTTTGCGAATTTATTCCTCAGCCCCCTAACAGACTACAGATTCAATACTTACACGAAAACGTCTACATTTAGTAAGCATTAAATCCATGCAAATGAAGCGGAGGTTTATTCCGGGATAAATTGAACGATTGGCTCCCTTTTGTAAAAAAAAATGTGGAATGTAGGTTTGTTTCTTTCAAATACCTTATGTGAAGAAATTGCACCTTTATCAACTTGGACAGTGGATCCATCCCATTCCGTGTGAATGTGGCTTTGTCTGTCCACAATTTCCTTCCTTCAATGTTTTGCACAATTTTTGGTTTTATTTCAAATTTTATTTGAAAACATTTCAAAAACGTTTTGGATTACAAGTATTTAACTACCCTGAAATGTTTTTGAACTCTCCCCTCAAAATTTCTAGTCAAAACTGGGTGCCAAATGCATCATGTAAAAGAGAAATCAATCTCTCAAATGAAAATCATTTCTAATCGTTTCTTTCAGTTACTTTTATTGATTCTGGGCTGGGCAATGGATATCCAAAGTTTGGCCAATAAAAAATGAATAATTATTAATTTCTTCACACGAGGTATTTGAACGTAACAAAACTGCATTCCACATTTTTTGACAAAATGGAGCCAATCATTCAATTTATCCCTGAATAAACCTCCACTTCATTTGCATGGATTTAATGCTTACTAAATGTAGAAGTTTTCGTGTAAAGTATTGAATCTGTAGTCCGCTAGAGGGCTGAGGAAAAAATTCGCGAAAAAACTCTGATTCATTGATAAAAACAGAAGTCCGTTATTAGACGTCCAGGAAGTATCTTTTAATAATAGTTCTAGTAAATTAAATTACTGTTGATTTAAAGAAAATTGTATGTATTTTATGATGGCATAATTCGAATTTAATTATATTGAATAGTTTTTGAGCAATCCTTTCTTATTCATTAAAAAACATGACTACGTTAAAAAAACAGAAAATTGGACATGGTTCCTTTTCCTTTCGGAATCGGACCATACTTCAAATGAGCTTTTTTGTTGGAAATGTCTACAATCACCTCCTAGAATTTTGGGGAAAAAATGGAACAGCGGGGATGGGCTTAAGGTAAATCGATACAGAAAATGGCCCCGTAAAAATGTAAATATACAGAGTGATTCAGGTCTAAGAATCACTCTGTATATTTACATTTTTACGGGGCCATTTTCTGTATCGATGTACCTTAAGCCCATCCCCGCTGTTCCATTTTTTTGTGAAGGTGGTTCACGATTTATTTATTCTAAATATTCATCTTGGTTAAAAATGTCCTAAAGAGAAAGAAAAAACAAATTTAGTTTATATGGAACCATCACTGTATCTAGAGTGCCTGGAAAGATCTTCAAGAGTGATTCTTTCAATGAAGCCCTCTTTTCATTCCTTTTATAAACATTGAAAGAATGTTTATTAATATTACGTATTTATACATACATAAGATCTTTGGAATGTTTAAAAACAGACTGATCTATCGCAGCAACAAAATACAGTGCTGAAGGTTTAGCTGCTTCATTAGTTACATAAACTCAAACATTGCAGTATTTATTTTGTTTTAATTTGCTCCAGTGAGTGAATCAAGCCCCAAGTGTCAAAATCAGCAGGTCTAATATCAATTATTTAAATTTTAACGTCCATTTATTATTAACTACGAATTTTAGGACAGGTTATCTATAGGTTACCACCCTTTTCTAGCCAGGATAGGGGTGATGCCTTTTCTTTTTTCGAAAGAAAAGCCACCACCCCTAGTGGGAATCGAACCCACGACCTTTGGCACGGAGCGTTAAGAGCTCACGCCTTAACCCTCACGGCTACCGGGTCTCCAATATCAATTATCAATCGATGAATAATATAACGCGATACCATAGAAACACAAAAGCATTAAATGACACATTAGGCAACAGGTTAACATACTATTGCCAGTAGAATAAAGCAATGACAGGACTCAGAAGGAAGCAACACTTTAAGAGATTGACTTACTACTTCCACAAACCCCTGAAATTTTTCAGTTGCTGGAATACAATTCATACATTGCAGAAGGAGTTCAGAGGACGAGTCGTCCTTTAAAGCAGCGTTATCAATGATAATGATAGTGAACGAAAGGGAGTAGGCCGAATCAGGTTGTCGAGGTCGGGAGCAGGTGAAAGTACCTGACAATAATAATACCAGGAGTGGAAGGGCAGGGACGAGTGACAAATTAGAGGAAGAGACAAATAAGGTACGCGGGAATCCGGACCGGTTCCGTGGATCTAACGGAAACTGTGCAGTCACTGTTGCTACCGTTCCAAGAGGAATCGCTGAACCATTTACATGCACCTTGGAGCGATAAGGAATCTCTCTGCATGTTATTAACGAGGGGTCGTGCAGCTCAAGACGAATTCGGGTCGACGTTAAGGCCCTTTCGAGGAGAATCTGATCTCTGCAGGCAGCAATCAAAGGAAGCGTGGAGTCAGGCCTCAGAAGGGATGCAGAATTCATCAGAGCTCTGGCGAAATGCTGAAAACGCTAAGTGCTCATAATAAAAAAGGGTTGTGATGAAAGGGACGTTAAAAGGACAAGAGGCATATTTCGCTAGATGCCAACATGTAAAATGCGTCCTTTTATAAATTAAATGAGGACCCCAGAAGTTAAGGGGTCTAAGTGACATTTTTTTTAAAAAAATTAGTTAGATAAAGGATTGGGTTGTGAAAACCGTAATCGTGGTAAAGACATCCAAGTGATTTTCTTGACAGCAATATTAAGTCCAGAAGGAAATTAAGGATTTTATATGTGGGTTCTCCAATTCTTTTGCACATTAATCATAAACCGTATGATGTACCTTATCTATCATCGATAATAAACAGCTAAGGACCTGAGGATTCGAAACTGCAAAAATCAAGTTTTTTCTATTATCACATATAGCAGTTTGTTACTTAGGACCCATTGTACTCTGGGTCCCCAAATCAAATGGGTGTCTATTCCGACATTAATATTATTAATAGAAAGCTATATAATAAGTCTTTAACCATTCCATTACAAATAATCCATTTCATATAAATAGAGTCATGGCGAGCTCACCGCATTGGTGAAATGTGAAAAATTGGGCACAAAAATAAACCGTACTCTTCATGAAAAGGAAGGCGAAGCAAAATGTACTACGAGAAAAGAACAACAAGTCTTAAATGTATTTCGGGTATGAAGTATGGAATTTCTCCCCTTCCATTAGAAGGGAACGTTTCTTGACAAAATTAGAACTGAAATCATTGTATAAATAAGTGTTTAGTTTTCTTGTTTTTAAGCCGAAAAATGAAGTTTTCGGTTCCAATGATTTGCTATTAGTAGGATTCGCTCCAAAATAAATGTGTGGCAGCGTTTCACGACACAGTATAATCATTTTGAAAGTTTTTTGTCTCCCTTTGCCTTCGTTTTTAATTAGTTTTTGTTACTATTAACAGTATGTACATTGAATATTTTAGTAAAACAAGATTAGTAAATAATGTCCTGTGCATAATTTTATTCTTATCTTAACGTTAAACAAATTTAAAATTTTATTATTATGATTTTTAACCTTAGAAAACGGATGGTAACGAACAAAATGAAAACTTTTTTAAACGACATGGCCCCATAGGGTAAACTAACTTTGTATTTGCTCAAATTTTCTTTACATTCCCGTCAATGTCGCGTACATCAGCTAGCATATGTACTTCTAAACCATACCTCGGCTTGTTCATTCTATAGCTTCTTCGTGGAAAAAACGAGATCTAATATTCTATTAAACCTAGATTACAGCAATCTAGAGTAATGAATGGTACCTTGTTGATGTAATAGACCTCATCAATGAGCGTACCGGCTCTTCTATTACAGTAATATGGAGGAGAACTTGTTACATCGATTCAAAAGTATCCCTCTTAACAACTTATATGCTACAATCTCCGATTTTTTACGCCAGTCAATAAGCCACAGCTGTTGAGCCCGCAGTCTAATAGACTGAACCACTTAATCTGAAAATAACTCTCTCCCTACATCTAAGAAAGGTTTGAGCAACATTTTAAATTAAAGATGTTAACAAACTTTTTATGTGAATTCCATTTAAAGAAGCCCTTCTTGGAATTGAGACAGATTGTTTGTCATGTACATACCCCCTTCCCTATTTCGTTGAAAACCGCATGTGACGTTGACCCGATGACTTAATCCGGAAGTATTGACAAGAAATGTCGACGCAAGTTTTCTTCTTTCGCCAAGAAATTAGCTATATAACTTTATACTAAAGGAATATAAAAGGGTTAGTGAATAAGTAAAATCGGTGAAATAGAAAATGCATTTATCTAATTTAATCGAGTGATATAACATTAAACAAAATTCGAATGGAAATATACGGAATAAGTGTCTAATCGAAGTGGGTATGCTATTTTTTAGCGCGATTCCGCCCTCCCTCCATAGGAGTTTCTTGTTTATGACGCCGGCCCGATGACGCAATTCGGAACTGCCTATTCGAATATAAAGTAACTCTTATAAAAAGTGTGCCTTCCAGGTACACTTTTTACAGGTTCTCTAACGTAGGGAAACGAATGAAACCATTTTTAAGACTATATATGCATATGTATGGATATATAAAAATAAATAAGTCCCCTAATGGGCCACGAAGGCCCATAGGTACAGATACTGTAGAGTTTCCTGATTTATGACCATAGGGCACACTAACTAGGGATAGTGTAGTCAGTACTATGCTCCGGCCGCCTGATTTCCCTCCTTGAAAATACACATTAATAAATTAATTAAAGGCTGGGTTGGCCAAGGGACGGTCAGGGTGGCAGAATCCAACCCACGAACGAAGATACCAGAAGGTAAAATCTTTAGTGCGCTCGGGATTTGAACTCAAGTCCTCCAGCATATTAGTCCAGTGCTCTACCAATGAGCTGAGCTCGCCTCCAAATATAAATATACATATATATGTGTGTATGTGTATGTATACATATATATACATATATATATATATATATATATATATATATATATATATATATATATATATATATATATATATATAGTTATAATTTAGCGTCGTACTTTGAAGAAAATATTTGCCATACTGAAAACTTTGACCTGATCACCACTAATAAGAACAAACTACTGTCCAACATCATTCCTGACGATTGAATTTATTTCATCTTTCTATTATTACTTAATCTTTTTACAGGTTTATGTCTTTATTAGTTTTTAAGTGTTCTTAAAATTTTATAAAAATAATTCAAATAACTGTTAGTAAGGAATATATATATCGTTTAAACTAGACAAGATTGAAAAAATAAATTAACGAGGGTTTTAAAGAGTAGTGAATGATATATAAATTCGTTGATATTCTGAAATGATTTTTAATATCAGAAGGAAAAATGTGACAACAACCCCTAAAAACCAAAATGTCATACTATATTCTATTAGAAGAACAATAATAACCCTAAAAACACAAACAAACAAACAAAAACAATAATAGCCAAATGTAGTCGAAAAATAAATAACAATGTAAATCTAACTTTATGTGCATTCATAATTTTCATGAAGGTGTTTATCGAATAACCTTAATCAAAATACATGGCGCTGTATTTTGGATAATTGCTGATTAAATATTACGTCTCATTTCGATGATTTTAAAGTTTTACCCCTATTTTCTATGAGGTTAAGAGACATTGGATGATCTGTTTATAGGATCTTTTGATTATGAATGTGTTGGGTCATTGAAAACCAAGTATTGCTTAAGTATTCTGGTACAAGTTCAAGGCCAACATCTGATACCGAGGAGGTTGTCTTTGGAACAAACGCGATTTGGCGGAAAAAGTAATTCTCAAAAATCGATTAATCATGGCAATTTAAAACTCATAGTTTCCAAGTTTAAACGCTTTGCGGAAGGCATTAGGTGTTAGTGTCAGTACCAGCGAGGCCAATTTTTCACATTTTCTAAAAGGGATATATAGGCATTTCGGATGATTTTAATCTGCAGTCAACAAGTGGACAAATATAGATACGAGTTTTGCCACGCCAAAATAATCCACGAGTCAAAATTAATTTATTTCAAGGAAGTTTATGAAAAATTGTTCCCCCTAAAAATAAGAAAAGTTTCTTTTTTAACCGACTGAAATAATTTTTAATAAATATTGTAGAGACCGTGTAACTCGTTTGTACAATGTGAAACTATGAGCTTTTCTCGCACGAGTGACAGCTTTTGTGATATCAGAACATTGAGCCTTTGTTTATGATGAGTGAAATTTCTATATAATATTAAAGGATTTGTCTTGGTTTAATATGTTTGACAAAAATAATATAATTTTTCAGAAAGCCAACAGGGGTTCGTTTGGAATTATGTTTCAACGTATAAATATTGTCTTTTATACAAATAAAATTGTAAAACATAGATATATTGAAACTTTCCACTAAGCTTCAGTGACTTAGAGCGTTTAAAACTCTTTAACAAGCACAATTTCAACACAAAAAGTCGTTAGCGAAACAGTTGTCATTATAAATATGCTATATAAAAATTATAATAACAGAGATTATATATGAAAATTATTAAAATTTAAAATACTTACAGCTGTCCAGACGCCTCGTGCAAGGAGAGCAACAAGGATGAAAGCTAGTCGAAATAAGCCGCCACAAGGCGACATGGTGCAAGGGGGTGCTTCTCGCTATCCACCCGAATGCCGAGTGAGCCAGCACCCCGGTGTTGTTGGTGGTGGTGGTTAGCGTGGTGGGGCACACCATGCACAGACTCCAGCCACTCATTGGCCGTCTGGACGCTGTCGGGATCAGATGCCTCCCTACGTTAGGCTGAGGTTGGTAATATAATTCTAACATTCAGCCCTTCTCGCGAGAGGCTCTCTCATCAATGCTGGAATTACTTGTGTGTTTTAGGTACGCCGCTACCTTGGCATGCCTCGGCTCTTTCCTCGCAACTTTTGTGGTGAGTACATTTGTATTAATTATATATTTTTCTAATAATACACTATTGGAGATGACCAAATCAAACAAAAAAAATCGACTAGATAAGACCTTGTGATAAGGAGCCCCTGGCCATCATGCTTTGTAATAAGTCTATCTTTGATATAAACAAATTCACTTAGTTTTCTTTCCGAAACCCAAGGCCATATCCAAACAAACAAAGCACGAATATTTTTACACATCCGACGAATTTTGATGACATGATGAAAATGCTCCATATCAAACACATATTACGACACAAAACAATAAAACCAAATTTACATTCCATAAAAAAAAATTATGTCTTGAGAAGCTACATTCACCTAACTTAATTTTATCTATTTCCCAAAAGTACATTTGTTTGTTTATTTTTAAATTCTGGAATATTTTAAATACAATTATTAAGATTAGCTTAACCCAAAAACGTTGAGGATTAGCTTAACCGTTTCTTTTGAACGGCACGGGAAAGCGATAAGCGGCAGTAATGCTTATAGTATACTTCACCTTCCTCTGAATATTTAGAATACGTTAAAAAAAAAATGTAAATACATTAAATTAAATTTCATAAAATATATCAAAAAAGGCATTAAAAAAATAATAATAATAATATAGGAAAAATGGATAATTTTTTTAATGAACCATCGTTGTTATTAGTCAAATCTTAAAAAAAAAAAAAAAAAAAAAAAAAAAAAAAAAAAAAAAAAAAAAAAAAAAAAAAAAAAAAAATTATTTGTTTGTCTATGTAATTAGACTAAATATTTAAGGCAGAAGCGTTTTTATGTCGTTCTTTTTTTCTCATGTTTAATTTCCGCTAATGATCTTTCGAAATTTAAATGAAATTTCCTACACTAATATCCTCTTAAAGGAATTTTAAGAGAGCACAGGTTCGATCCCATTAGTATTTTTTATTATACCAAACCTTTTGTAAATGATACCATATCGAGATACGATTACTTCCTATTTCCAAATTCACTTTCATAATCAGTGTAATTAATTTCATTGGTAAAAAACAACTGCATATCTAATAATTTTATGAGAATTGAGTTTTAAAAACATATTTGAGGCTACTTGTATTGGTAAAAAATTATTATTTTTTTGTTTTTTTGTTTTTTGGTTTCTTTTTTTTACGAACTTTTTTTTACTTTTTTTACGAAGATAACCGAAATTTTAAAATCACGAATATTTTAAGTTATTTTAAATCATTATATATAAAAATTCAACCTGCGGATGTTTATACTCGAAAACTGGAATAGTAGTCAGATTATTGACAAGACATTTTTACACAAATTAGAATTCCAAATCGCGCGTTTTTTAGTTGTAAAATTATATTTTGATACAACTTCGCACTCGAACAAGAGCATTCATTAATTTCGTTTCCCTTCAGTCATAGTATGGTACCAGTCTTATCTTTTTATGGAAGAACATTAATTTAGACCATCCACTAGCGTCAACAACGTATAATTTATGAAAAATATTTTGTTTTCATCCTTTCCGTTCATTCGGCTACAGGGCATTAAAATAATAATAAAATAATAACTTTTCTCGAAGAGACTTTGTACGCTAGAATACTTTTATTCATTTACAAATTCATATCATACCAGCCGTACGACGCCATGCTGAGCGTTGTAGAGTACAGCTAGTTAGAATTTTTAAATTAGATTAAATTCATTTGATGCCCACAATTAATGAAGAATGATGTCTTGAGATGATAACAGAACATAAAATTTAATTATAATCTACTTTTCTCAAAAGGTTACGGACAATTTCCGTTTGGTTCTAATTTAATGTTTTAGTTTATGGAATGATGGTTTGTTGAAAGAAAAAAATGTCATATAGGTATCTGTGGCAAAAAAAAAAAAAAATTAATTAAGGCTGACATCGTTTTTACTTAAACGTATATATCCCAACAGACATCGTATACTTATGTGAGTATATATGTATATAACACGTACATCATCGTCGTATATATAATAACACGTATATATTTGGTCATATTTTGAGCCTAAGAGATAAGATCGATGTCAGTAGAAGAAGTATTTCAATATGTATTTCCTGACGGCAACGTCAATAAGCACATTCTTCAGAATGTGAGAATACAAAAACAACAAACGTTTTCACAGTTTATTATATTTTTGGTCTAAAATCTGTAATTGAAGCCTCCCCTTATTGAACCAGTTCGTAAGCTTGGCCGTTTCGATTCGAGGTGCATTATTTTCAGTAACATCGGCGGAAAAAATATAATTGACTATGTTTTGGAGGCCCGGTGGTCCTCCGTGCCTACGGTCGTGGGTTCGACTCCCACGTTGGCTTTTCTTTGGAAAAAATACAAGGTGTCGGCCCTATCCTGGCTAGAAATGGGCCGTAACCTATAGATAAACCTTCCTAAAATCTGTGAAGGAACACTATGGCTGCCCAGTATTCTTTTCCTATTTTTTTTTCTTAATTTAATCCTTCGATTAAATTAAAATCGGTTACTTCAAATTCATAAACTCTTTTTGGGATATTCTTACATAGTTGGCACTCTAGTAAAATACTTTTCTACGCGTCACGGTGAGAAGTTCTAAGCTCCATTGTGAGCAAGTATTTAGCTGGGAAGTCTCCATTGGCTCGTGAGTTTCTTGTTTATTACGGAAAGCAAAGTCAGCCAATTACATTTTGTTCTTTTTGAAAGACCGCTACGTCACTTGGCCTTTAAAAGATTGTAGCCATCTTTTTTTTTTACCAGCAGCGCCATTTTCTTTCGTCCTCATAAATAAAGTTATTTTTTCCGTACGTCCAGCCTGTAGGTAATCGACGGCTTTCTCGCTTCCTTTGATCCCGCTGTGCCCGGGTAACCACTGCAGAGAGTTTTAGTTCCCTCCAGACTAATTCTTTTACTACCCTTTAAATTATAAAAATAAGATGGTTCTTTGGGTTTCGGCTATACTCCATACCGATGTATCGCACTTCTATGTCGCCATTATATTTCTACTCATCGAAGTAAACAGCTGATATTTATCGTTTTGTGCTTTCTATTTTTTTTTTTTTTTTTTTTTTTTTGTATAGCAAGTCATAAAATAAAACTGAATATCTATTTGTTTAAATTTTAACGTCCATTATTATTAACTAAGAATTTTAGGACGGGTTATCTATAGGTTACCACCCTTTTCTAGCCGGGACAGCGACGACCCTTGGCTCGGAGTGTTAAGTGCTCACGCCTTAACACTCACGGCCACCGGGCCTCCGAACTGAATATCTGAAACTTAAATACTGCAAATACTAAAAATATTGAAATTTATATCTGTAAAGCCACAGTTAAAAATAACTTAAAAAATTCACCACTTGTAAGTATATTTTCTGCGAGAATATATAAAGATGTAGACTTTATTTATTTATTTTCCAATCCCTTCTCTTTCTAACTTAGGCAAGCAGTATTCATCACAGTTATTTGGCACTGTTTTTTACCATGTTTTATATTGAGTGAGTTAGTGGTCTAAGTAAAGAGTAACGCACCAAATCGCAGGCAGACAGAACAACGTCTGGACTGATAAGATCAATCATGGCTTCTCCAGATCAGCTGTTTATAATCGATTTATGTCCCTAAATGTCACTTTCCAAAAATATGTCTTTGTCATATTTTTTTTTTTTTATTTTCATCAGGAAAAAGGCAGTAAATAAAAAAAATAATTTAATAGATAATACTTGACATAGTATTTATTTAATAAAATGACAAATACCTTTTTGTGAAATCGATATGTGCCCTAAGAACAACAAACAGCTGATTTGTAGTAGCCATGATTAGTCTTATCAGCCTGCCTACAGAACCTACTCTTACGTGAAGGTAATTTTCTAGATTTAGCGCTCCTGAAGAGGCTAATGCTCAGGAAACGTGCGAACGAAATGAGGTGTTTTGTCTTCCGTAGTCATAATAATGTCATATAAACACATACAGTTATGACTTTCAGATTTTTGATACTATGTTTGCAGATGACGAGATTCTGAAAGGACGACTTCTTAATTTTCTTACGGTTTTAATTGATTATGATATATCACAATTTCGCACAAATTATCCAGATATTTAACAAAGTATACAAAAATCTCAAAACTTCTCTTCTTGTTGACTTATTTTAATTGTGATAATTCCTCCACTTTGAACGTAACCAATATTTATTTATCTTAGTTTAGATAATAGCAAGCTTATGAAAAAGAGCATCCGAAACTAAAACTCTAGTTTCTTAAACGATTCTCTAAAACAGTTAATGATACCGCCTATAAAGTGATTTCATTCCATTCGTCGCGTGAAATTAAGTATCAAAGGGTATCTGGTAACCAATTAACGCATATCAGTAAAAGCTACAGACGTTGCCAAGAAAACAGCGTTCCGCCTGATAAATTCTGCTGATTGACTTTTAGACAAATTATGTTTATTCCAAATTTCGTGAAAATCGTACAATTCTTGTAGACAGTGTACTCTCAATATAAAAAAAGTAATTCCTGGATGTCGACGAAAATAGGAAAGTCTTGCAGCGAATGGAGCACGGCCGTCAAGCTGAATTGCAACTCAATTCCTGGCAGAAGCTCAGGATTCCGTTGCAGAGCCTGCAACGAGCCTGAAACTCTCCCACATGTCCTGGGCGTCTGTCAGAATTCAGAATGGTGCTAATGATCCTAGAAATCGATGCCCCCCCACCAAAAAAATAGAATAAATCGACATCATAAGGTGCGAACCTATGTCGCTGATTTGTCCAGGAAGAAAACTGGATTTGAGGTGTATGAAGAAGTGAGCTGCATAGCCGAAGATGGTTCCATGCCTTCATTTACACAAAATGTTTTGAAAGAATGAGACATTAGATGCGACTTTGAGTCACTGTCTCGTCCAATCATAAAAAATTCTGTTAGGATTGCCAATCACAATTTTTACGGTCGAAGAAAGAATGAGAAAGCACATAAATACTAAAAAGAAAAAGAAAAATTCTGAATTCCATTGAGAAAAGAAACTGAATACAATAAAATAAATCACTTATAACCAACTGATGGCTTATATGTAGGACGGAAGCTTATCATTCCAAGGAGAATAAAATGTATAAGAAAAAAAATAGAAAAGAAGATTTTCCTTGGAATGAAAAGAAAACTGTCGCCAAATATGGCCAGCCATCAGTTGGACATGACTGTTTTAAACGTATAGAAATTTGAACGACCGGTTTTTGGTAAGCTATGAGCGGGATTTCAAAGGCGTCAGAATTTCAGGGTCAGTTATTTGGCTCCCTCCAGGCAACACTAAAAAATCAGCTATAGTTCTTTAAACGCCAGAGAATCGAATAATCTATGAGTGACGTAAGTAGAGTTTGAGTTACCCCCCCCCCCCCTCACCTTTAACCATCCACCTATCGCCCTGTTCTCGAATATTGTCTCTGCCAAGCGAACATTATAGCTGATAAATACGCGAGTTTCGAAGCCGGCGAAATTGCCAAGTATTGCACTACGGTATCATTGGCGCCGTATTGTTCAATCAATTCATAATTATTCTTAATTTCTTGGACTCTTCATATCAATTATAAATAGCGTCCCAAAATCTCAACAAAGGGGTCGCTTAGATCCTCTAAGGTGTATTTTGTATTTTTAAGCTCCTGATGATGCATCTAGGGATGCGAAACATGTTGAGCGATTTTAATGAAGTTATGTAAGTGATAATTTGTATTTATTGCTCTTCTTCGTAGACTAGAAGAAATTGGAGATTATATATTATATTTATTATAATATTCCGTGTATAATTATAATATAAGACAATATTCTTCCAGAATATCTTATTAAAAATAATGAAATATCATACACATTCGAATTTCGCTCCAAAAACCAGGGCCGCCACATCTCAGAGCATTGGTATAGGACTTTGGACATTTTAAAATTATTTTCATCTTGATTTTTGAGCGAAATGGAAATAAAAGCCGGCAATCGCCGGAGCAAAGGTCACTATAGGTACTTGTAGTTTTATTACGACTCCTAATGAAATATACTATTCTGGGACTGAACTTATTTTGTCGTTTATGTACATGAAAAAATATAGATCCAATTCAAATAAATATAGGCCCGTCTATATTTCTAAACCCCATTCTTTTTACAAGCTCATAACCTATACTTTTTTTTCGAATTATCGAGGCCCGGGCCGCACAGTGGGGCGAGCCTATGCAGTTCGTGGACATAGGACCAATATCTGAAATTTCGAATTTTCCCATATTATTTTGGTTAAGCTGTTCTTCTTAGTTTCTATTATCATTTTCAATAGTCAGTTTTTTTTAATTAAAAAAATCCACCTAAGATATCCTATTAAAACGACCTTTCATGGAAAATGTCCTTTTTTTAAAAAAATAACCACTACTATTATGATGAACCAAAATTAATGAATCATCTTTATTACGATAATTTAACTATATTACCATAATTTAAGTTTATACAGCTTGAACTTTTATAGACTCTTAATTTTTTTTTAATAAAACATAAAAAAAATGTAAAACATTTATAACGAAAATCGCTCAAAATCGCTTAGAAATCTACCACCACAGAAATTAACTAGAAGGTCTATAGTTTACTTTCCATTAATAATTACCTGCGAGTTCGTGGCGGGTTACGAGAAAACAAACTTTTTTTTAATTTTTTTCCTTTTAGCTCTTGCTTTTTTTTCAAATGTTGTCACTATAAATTCCAGTTTCTTTGTTTTAAATGTTAGTTTATACTTTATGAACGTATTATTGTCTTTAATCACCATGAAATGTAAAAAAAAGAAAGTCAATAAAAAAATAAAATTCAGTATCGGGACAGCATTAATAGCAATATGAAGAAAAATCGCCACGTTTGTAATTTTTTTGAGAACAAATCATATTTGTAAGTTTCATAAGTTTCAAAGATTATGACCTGGCATAAGAACAATGGATTCACGATCTTGTACTCGAAAATATTCCTAAGAAAAAGGAGTTCTGTGTGCGTGAAACATTTCGTATGTTTTGTGGAAATTTGTGTCCGCGTTGGATAAAATCGAATAGGAATCTATCCGAGGTAACGATAATTTTTTTATCGTAAAAGGTAACGAAAATTGGATAAATTTAGATTTCGTTGTTTTTTGTGAATTAAATTTTGATCTACTTTCATCGTCTTCGTCATCGTTAGCTTCTATTATGAACCGACTCTCTATTCGCTCATAGTATATAACCGTTGTGAAGTTTATTTTTTGGATTTAGGACTTAATATACATATGTAGACTAAATCATAGCAAGAAGTCTACCTCCGTCGTCGGTTCTTAACTATGTAGACTCGCTAATGTTACCCAATCTTAGACACATCGTAATTAAAATCCACAGCAAAAACACGACATTTCATCAGAATCCCCTGCTAAATAAAACATACATAGAATAATATGCCAAATAAAGCCTATCTAGTGGATAAAAATAGAGGAAAAACGCCGTTCGTAGTGGTAGAAAATCTTAAAGGCATTTTGCTCAGAAATCTCCGAAATATTGTTACTAATTTTACGTATCCTGTTTTATAGCCAAATAGATTTATATTCTATAATCAATAAGGAAAAACTACTAACAATAAAAAAGTATGGGCAACAGATGAAAATAGGGAATACCTAGAACAATTCAACACCAGTACTGTAATCTAGATATTCATGCGGCATCTTCGAATTCTAACAAACAAAATATTGATTCTAATTATACGTATCCTGTTTACTGACAAATACATTTGACTGCTATAAGCAAGTACAAAAATAACGAGAAGTGAAAACAAAAACTGCGGGAAACACACAAATAGATCCGTTTAAATAAACGAAACTAACTAACTAAGTTTTAAGCACTTATTTCTCCTAATGTGACGACCCCATCAAACATTTCTTTAAAACATTTTTTGTGGAGAATTCAGTAAGCTTTCGAACTGTTATATTTCACTTGCCACGATTTCCTAACCCTTTTCGAGATATTAAGGAAAATATACGAAGGGGCCTAATAGATATTCATACGGGATCTGAGAATCCCAAGATTCCGCAAAAATAAAATATTCTAATTATACATATCCTGTTTTATTGGCAAATACATTTGACTACTATACGCAATTGCAAACAATAGGGAATATGCCAAAGAACTCGGAGTAGGAGCCTCGACAGTTTCAAGACATTTGAAGGAAATCGGCAAATCCAAAACTGACATTTCATACGGTTCAGCCTGATATATATTTTTAACAATGAATTGTTTTTCTTATTTTAATTAATCTGTTTTATTGTCAAATACATTATCCAACTATAAGCAATGAAAAAACAACAAGGAATTAAAACAAACAAAAAGAACCGTTCGAATAAACGAAATCAATTACTTCAAAGTTTAAGCACTTATTTCTCCGATTGACATCGCCTAATCAAAACTTTCATCAGAACCATTTTTGTAGAGCATTTAGTAAGCTTTCTAATCGCAATCTTACGTTTCGCAAGATTCTCAACCTTTTTCGAAATATCAAGGAAAGTATACAAAGTTACTAAAACTTTTTATGTCCGTTAATAAAATATTTTATTCTAACCCTTCCTAAACTCCAAACGTAACAAAAATTTCAACATATTAGTTTTAATGAAAGTAGAACATGCAGAAAATGTTTCAACTGAATCCCATGATTTTTAGTACCCAAACCAAAAACGGTATTCAAAAACTATTTTTCCAATTTTCTCGAAAACGGTTAAAGCTATCGCCTTGAAAATGGTTTCATTCGTTTCCTAGCCAAAGAAGCTTATAAAAAGAGTACTTACAAGCTTATGAACTCAAAAACGTAAGCGTTACGATTTTTTTTGCGCGAATTTCGCCCCAAACGCCATCTTCCAGTGGGCCAGAAATGAGCGAACAGACAAATATATATATATATATATATATATATATATATATATATATATATATATACAAATTTGAACCACCGTTATTTTCGGTCTTCTAGGGGTTCTGAAACGCGAAATTTTCTAGTCGGCACTTCTTGATTGTTTCATTGTATCAACCTTATAAGCGGGGTTCCTCCCTATGGGGAGGGAGGAACCGCGCTAAAACATGAATGGCTGGCAGGGACTTAATTTTTCCAGAGGTATATTTTCAAGAACTTCCATCTTCGTCCACTCCAGGTATTCCTACTAGATCAAAATCATTCGAGCATTTGTTAGACAGACGAAAACGAATTTAGTTTAAATAAAAACACATTCAAATCTGAAAATTCTCGTTATAAATAATAAAAATAAAAAGCACCTGAAATTTAAGAAATATTATATATTCTTATCCAGGATTCATAACAAATGAAAAAGGCCAATCAGGTCTCTCAGTTTCAAAATTTTATATTTAAATAATTTTAAACAATATTTCGGCTTATGCCATCATCAGGAAATCTCTGAAAATATAATTTCAAAATCTTAGAACATCAATAACAATTGTTTTTTAAACAAACATAACCCACTGTATCCTACTTACTTAATATCACAGCTTAAAAAAAAGGGGGGTTATCATGTGAGTTACAGTCTGGAGACAGTCATATTTACAAAATTGTGATAATTTTTTTTTTTTTTTTAAAGCTGTGATATTAAGTAAGTAGGATACAGTGGGTTATATGTTTGTTTAAAAAGATTGTTATTGATGTTCTAAGATTATGAAATTATATTTCCAGAGATTTCCTGATGATGGCATAAGCCGAAATATTGTTTAAAATTATTTAAATATAAAATGATGAAACTGGGAGACCTGATTGACCTTTTTCATTTGTTATGAAACCTGGATAACTTAGTGGAGGTCTCAAAGAAATGGCAGCACTTATCACCTCATTATATATTCTTCCAACTTAAAATTCTTATTATTATACTAAATAAATCTTTCTTTTTAATTTTGACGACAAGATATATTTTTGTTTGTAGTTTTAGTTTGTGAAGTTGTGAAAAAAATAACGAGATACATACAATAATATGTATGTACACATTTAAAAGTCATGCTACCCGTTATATCGAAACTGGTGAAATTGCTGATAATGTAGTTTATTAGAGTATTGGATTTGCTTTAAAATGACACCAGAAGCAATACTCTAGGACCAGTAGAACCGGAGATATTGTCCGGCCTACCCTGTCACTCGCCCCACTGTGGGCCGGGACAACAGTACCCGGCAGTACCCCCCCCCCCCCCCCCCAATGTGGCCCTGCCAAAAACCATGTTCCGATGGACGGATTCTACTGGTTAACGAACTTGACCTTGATTTTTCAATTACTGTTTTGCCTTTTATTTTTTATTATTAATTGTCTTACCTTAATATTCGTAATTAATTCGTTATGTAAAAATAATGCAAATACGTCTTACCCACAGGAGGTGAGTACTTTCTAGTAAATATTACAATAAATATTAAAATTAGAGCCTTCTGCTCAAATTCAGGAACATAAATATGCTTTAGATCCACCCGACAAACCTACGTAATCACGTAAGCGCATGCGCGGTGGCTTTGTTCGTACATGGCCCCCGCGAATGCACGAACGCCATCATACACTTTTTTGTAAAGTTTTTTATCAGTTTAGTCATCCATAAAGCATATTTATGCTAGAATTTACTCATTTAAATATGTTATTAATATCTGACATAATTATTTATAAAATTGTTTAGGTAAATACCTGTTTCCACTAGTCTGATTTTCTTGGTATTAAAAATACACTGGTTTTGTGATAAGATGGCCCCAAATTAAACAGCCAAACTTCAGGAATTGATGTAGGATGAAAAAATAAGAAAAAAAAAGTCCTTTGGCATATACCTTGTTTGTGCTTCGTTTCTGAGAAAAATGCAAAAAAATAAAAGGAATTATGAAAAGGAAGTCTTTCACAAGGCATATATAAAAATCTTAAAAGGATATGTTTCATCCCCCAGCCCCTCCGCTCACCTCCACCCCTACCTCCCGTAATCCCCCATACTCCCACCCCAAAAATATTAGAATGAATATGCCTCTGATTTTGTTTGGAATAATAGGTCCCCATTTAAATAGTTAAATGGGGACACAAAATTTACGGGCGACGGGTAGGGACACAAAACGTACAATCTGAGAAAGTTATTTTAAATAAATAAATATATATATTCATAGATGTTTATATAAGTTTTGATAATGGTTAATTTTGGTAACGGGTTGGCAGGATGCAGCTTTGAAGACATTTTTGAATGATTGGTTAATGATTGCTAAATTCCTTCATAACAAAATATCTCCCTTTTTCATCTTAAGTATATTATTAAACATTTTGAAAAAATGAACATACGTGGACATAATTACTCATACTAGGCATGCAAATGTTTTGTATCACAAATAATACATTTATCTATTTTTTATTTTATTTTTTTTTAGGACGGTCAAAATTACCCATGGTTTAGACCAGCTGAAAGACAACCAGAATTCAGAAATGCAGTATCACAGATTCCTCCAGAAACAGTGAACAGGTATCCAAACTTCAGAATTTATCCACAATCTGGAGACAGCTCTAATTGTATACCAAAATGTTTTGCAGAAAAGGGAAGCCGAGTGAGTAAAAATCCATCATCCTTCCCTTAAACATTTTTTTTTTTATTTATTAAATAGACAATTTTGTTTAATTTTAACCATACATTCATTAATTTGAAGCATTAACATTTAACCCATAGGATACAGATTGCTAAAAAAACAACTTCAAATTAATACACTTAGAAGCAAACCGTAATCTATGAATAATATTAATTCCAAAAAATAGTAACAGAGAAATTTATATTTTTAATCTAGGGACCTCCGGGACAACAAGGCCTTCCTGGTCCAATCGGGCATCAAGGATTTCCAGGAGAAGAAGGACTTCCAGGACCTCCCGGTGACAAGGGAGACCCGGGACCGATGGGACCAAGAGGATCCCGAGGTCTAATGGTATGGCTTTATATTAGATCTTTCTATCTCTTAAATGCCACATGAAATGCGCCTTTCCTGGTTCCGGTCTCCTAAGTTTTTATTGTCGGTGTATGGATGAATGTAAAATTCAAAACTCTTTATAATAAAATGTCTTTATATTTATCAAGAGAAAAAACTATTCAATTCATTTTCAATTCTCTGGATGACCATGTGGTTGAAACACTCATTTAAATTTTAAAGCTCACTAATAAATAACACGGATTTTATTTTATTATTTCTTCACAGATTACGCCATCTTTAACAAGAACAAACTGAAACGAATGTCTACATACTGACGTCTTATTAACAATACTACACATATTTAAAGTAGGAGAGGGGAATACATTGATTTCTCCCCAAAACATTTTTTTTTTTTTTTTTTCTTTTTTATTAATAAAGTTTTGAGAAATTTAAATATCAACTTTTAGAAAATATTATTTATTTTAATTTATTAATTGATCAAAGCCGCATATTTATTATGGTAAAAGATAGTATATTTTATAAAAAATGTGCCAAATGACCTTTATGCTAAAGTCTAAATGTGATTTTTGTTATACATTTAAAATTATGTTTTTTTCTTTAGGAGGTACTTCATAAATAAAGTATTTAAACAAACGTGTTTGTAAAATGTCTCCATAGAGTGTTCTTCTATATTTCAAAGAAACTTTAATCTAAAAAAACTTAAAAAATGAGTTACAAGTAATAATACAGCTAAGTGAATATTACAACATATATTTATTATAATACATATTTAATTTTCTAAAGTAACTATAAACCTGCACAAATCTGTTTGTCCATTACTTTTTGTTTATAAGCAATGCCATTTGAATATTCTTTAGGGGAAAATGGGCGTCCCTGGTTTCCCTGGTGCTAATGGAGTTCCTGGTCAGGTTGGACCACCTGGGCTTCCTGGTCTGCCTGGAAAAGATGGATGTAATGGGACTGATGTAAGTTTATTTTCATTTCATTGGAATTAACTTAATTTTTTACTTTCTCTTTCCTCAGGCCTAGCTCAAGTAAGTGAAAACTATGTTTAAATAAAGAAATCAAGTTTTCAGTAGAATTACATGATTTGAAGTGCCCTCAATATTTTGAAGTCAATGTCTAGGAAATGGTCTGTATCAATACTGTTGCCACACGTTTACTTATATAAAAATTATAACTTATATATATATATATATATATATATATATATATATATATATATATATATATATATATATATATATATATATATATATATATAATATTTGTTTTAAATTTCTAAAAAAAGTGCTTTTTTTTAAATAACTTTCTATTCTTATAGTAAATACAAGAAACCATTCTTTACATTTTAACCTCCTTTTATAAATAACATAGATTTTTGGTCTGAGTTGCCAAGAGGTTAGCACCCTTTTCTCGTCACGATAGAAAGGAGCTGGTGCCTTTTCTTTCTTTCTTTTTTAAAAGTAAAGCCACAACTTCAAGTGGGAATTAAACCCACAACCCTAGCCACAGAGTATATATCCCTAATATGAAGCCCAAATTTCTTTTTTTTTAATTTAATTAACTTATTATAGCCATTTTAAAGTTTAATTATGACAGACTTTGGAGGGAAGAGAAAGTTATGTGATGCACAAACTTGTTATCATTTAAATTATTTGCCCTAGGAAGAATATTTCACTGAGTAAAGTATTCTATTCCAAATTTGATAATGAAGAATTTCCATTAGCTCTAATGGAAGAGTTAATTTGTCACGTGTAAGTCTATTTTAAAATTTAAATAACATGAATAACTTGATTCAAATTCTGACGTTTCAAGTTATATTTTATTAGGTGAAAGATTTAAGAAGAAATTCGGTGATGGTGTACTCCATCCCATAAAACCTAAAAGTTATTTTAAAAAATATACTTCATAGATTTTTTTATTTATTTCATTATTAAAATCATAATCATATAGAAATTTATAGGGTCTCCCAGGTTTACATGGGGACACAGGACCTCCTGGGCCTCGAGGTATTCCTGGTGTGTTAGGAGAAAAAGGCCAGAAAGGAGAACCTGCACACATTGGACGTCACTTGAAAGGCGAGAAAGGAGAGCCAGGCTTGGATGGATATCAGGGAACCACTGGACCACAAGGACCACAAGGCCCTTCTGGACCCATGGGTCTTAAAGGAGACAGGGGAATGCAGGCAAGTTAATCATATTCAAGGAATTCAATTGTTTTCATTAGTACATGTCTTAACATTCAGACTGCCATAGAATAAAATTTGCAGTATCTCGTCCAATGTGCCAGGGCCACAGCCTAATCCGAAATTGTTTCCTTTCAATACCAGGACTGTGACATAAATAGAGCTAATAAATACATTTTATTTATAAAAATTAACTCACTTATATCATTCTTGTTCGTATTTTTTTCCTTAACTCCAAAGCCAAAGTACATATGAGACACTCCCAACCAGAAGGGCGAACTCGCCTGTTGATGTTTTCTCATTAACAGTTCATCTCATTCATTAACAGGGTGGTATGTGAAGTTTGTTGAGATCGCCTTCGTAAAATATGAGAAATCCACGCAGAGAAAATCTTGGGGTTCAGAAGGATGAATTCATGCATTTTTCTGGTCGGGAACGTCTCATATGAAAATGAAAAAAAAAACTGCAGTGGCACGCAGAGCTTTTTCCCACTAAATAAGCTGGCAGTCTAAGTGTTATGAGCATGCATACGATTATTTTTTTTAAATTATGTTTCCATTTTAATGATTTAGTGTAATTCTGATTTATGCTTTATGGATGAACAATTCGTTGAAGCTATTGTGTATTTCATACCCACAAACGCAAACAATAACTCAGGCATACTCCACTCAAGTACACTTTCTGTGTAGAAATTAAATAAACGCTCAAATTTCTGGTGAAACATATTTGTCAAAAATTGAATAACATAATAATAAAAATCTCAGAAGATGAAACAGTTTGATACAGTTTGTATAACAATTAACTTAAAAAATATATAGAGATAAAAAAGAGATGGAAAAGTTTATTCCTATATTTGGATATACAAAAATTTAAATAACATAATTAAATTTTAAAAAAGCATAAAAAGAAAGTGATACAAAATAAATTTATTTGTTTAATAACATTTAATAATAAAATATTTCTTATTTACTTCAATGTGTCATGAATGTGTTAAAACCTTTCTGACTACCATTTATTTTCAAAATAAACTTTTAACAATTTCCATTTACTTTATAATGGTTATAGAGAAGAATATCATAACTTCTTTCAAATAACTTATAATTTGTTATATAACAGTAATTTAATCATTAATTATGAAAGAAACTCCTTTCCAATCAGGTGAAATCTGTTCACAACAGTTTGCAAAATTCCTGAAGCTTGTGTAATTGTCTGAATTGGCATCGTGCGAAAACAGTGGAACCACTGACTGTGGAGATTAAAATGCTTATCGCCTGCAATGAGGAGCATCAATCCATAAACATAAATGTATTTTAATAAATTGTTATAATTAAATATTGATATTTTTTAGGGAGATAAAGGAGGAAGGGGAATGAAAGGAGACAAAGGCAGCCCAACAGTTGCAATAGAGGGTCTTAAAGGTGATAAAGGTGATAGGGGAGAACCTGGACCTCCTGGAAACTCACAATTACCTTACGTATTCTCTCCTTCGAATGTAACGAAGATACTAAAAGGGGAGCGAGGAGACAAAGGAGAACCAGTAAGACATTTATCTAACATAATTTAATAGTTTATTAGTACCCCGGGCGTATATAGGAAATAATTTCGCGGGGGGGAGGACATTTGGGGGGCATGGAATACTAATAATCTAGAACTTAGGAATAGTTAGCTAACTAAAACTATATTAAACACATAGCAAATAATTTTTTCTGAAGTAAAGGACCTTATTTAATTTATTTTTAAAACCTGCCACAAACCCGAAGGCGGCCATTTTAGTTGGCCTCATCTCTCAAGAAATTTTACTTTGTTTTTAATGGTTTGCTATTAAAATAATTTTACTAGGGACTAACCTTTGAGTGCAAAATGCATGTGTTCCAATGTTCCAATTCTACAAGAGCACAATCAAAGGAGTTGGAGTACCATTCCACAGGTAAAAAGATACATAGTAATTATGCTGCATTTTTGCGCGAAAACATATATATGCAGTAATACCAATATATTTTAATATGATGTAACAGTAGTAATTTCATTATATATTATTTTTGATGAAAAATAGTCTTATTTTTTTCTATTTTAAGGTTAAAGATATCATGGGCATATATAGAAAATAATTTCGGGGGGGGCTGAGAGAATTTTGGGGGTACAGAATACTAAAGGGAAATGGATTATTTGAAACAAAATAATTAATAAAATCAATATATTTTTAATAGACAGGATAAAATAAGGATGAAAAAAGAATGAACACACGCAAAAAAGAAAAAAGAATGAAAAAGAAGCACACACGCATAAACACAAATGCGTAATATTTTGTCAGCCCCTTCACACTGCACTTTGTCATGCTACAAAAAATATTGACAGGTCCACAAAAATTTTCTAAACTATCAGAAAACTTTTGAACGCCCCACAAAATATTGAATAACCCTTTTCTGCACAATATTTCTCCTCACACTTGCAATAGTTTTGCACAAAACCAACATCTTCAACATTTTGAGTAAAATTGTTGCTGCTGTGAGGGCCCCTTAACAATCTAGAACTTGGAATAGTTAGCCAATTAAAACGCTATTACACCTAAAAAATAAATATTTTTTCTGAACTTCGCGATCTTATTTAATTTATTTTAAAGGTTTTTATGACACATTTTTACCGATTTCGGGGTGGGGGCTCGCAGCAGCCCCCCCCCCCTTTATACACCCATGACAGATATACTTTTCATATTATCAAGTATTCGACTTATTTAGGACGATTCATAGTAGTGATGGGCGATTCTCAAATGTGTTTCGTTTCGAATCTAAATGAAATACGAATTTCGTAAGTAATTGTAAGTAATCGTGAAATCTATCCATATTGATCTTTTGAATCATTCTGAATTCTCCTACCTTCTTTTGTGGATCGATCTTTTCATTTCTATTCGAAAGATCAATATCATATTCGAGAATCACCCAACACTAGTACTAAAGAAATTATTCTGAGAGAATATTTACTACTTCGTTATTATGATTTATTTATTTATTTTTCCATTATTTTTTTAAGGTCATTTATCTATTTTTTGTTTCAATTTTTAACTTTTATGATATAAATTATTCCATTATTGATATTATTTAACTGATTTATTTTTAATTAACTAAAAACTTACATATTTACTATGCACAAAATTCTTATAAATCTTTAATATGTTTGTATACTAATTTAAAAGTTATAATTATCAAATAAATCATTAAGTTAAATAATATGCAGACAACACAATTAGCTTCATGTAGCACAACATTCAAGAACTCCTAAGAGAGAATAGCTCACATATAATAAAAATACTGCAACATTTTCAAAATATTAATATCCATCATAAAATTTAAAGTCTTGAAACAATGTAAAAACCAAATAAGTATGTTTGTGTTTATATATATATATATATATATATATATATATATATATATATATATATATATATATATTGTCAAAAGACCTTGCATGGAATATAAAATCACAGTGGGGCAGAATTGTCTCACTAGGTATTAATAATTCTACCTAGAATAATAACGAATTAATCCAGAATAACATTATAATGTTATATAGTGTCAACATTGCTAGTTTCACTTATTTTTATTTATCTTTATGGACTTTCATGTGAACACTTCCTGTTATGATTTGTTATTCAGGGATTGGATGGGTCAAAAGGAGATTCGGGATTTCCAGGGGAGCCTGGTGAACCTGGAGAACCTGGTGCTCTGGGAATGAAAGGAGAAAAAGGAATAATTGGACCTCCAGGCTACAGGGTACGTTATTACTTTCACCAATAATTACAGGCAGACAAAACATTGTTTTAGAAAAACGATTTAAACATTTAGTCTCTTGATATTGATGACTGGTTTAATGATTTGGAGCTGCCTCCTTCTTGTACAACATCCTATAAATAACCGAAAATTTACAAATGTTTCAACTAAAATGAACAAAATTTGTTTCTAATCTTGTTTTTAATTTAGTAGCTCGTATGAAAATACAAACAAACAATGTAAAATACAAAAAAAAAATCAATTAATGCAAAATTCATATGTCTTCTTGCTCTGTTTCTATCAAATCTTCACAGTCAGTATAGCTGAAGAAGCTACACATTTTAATGCATTGTAGAATGGCATCTCATTTTCTCCAACATATTAATGTGCAAGGCTCATTACGGCATTGTATTTCTCAGTTTTTAAGAGCAGGGGTTGGCTGTACACTGATGGAAAGTCAATAGTGGACCTCACACAGGGCTTTAGTTGCTGTGACCAGCAGCAATTATTCCACTTATTGCAGTTACCAGAGCTGCTTCCTTATTGTATCAGAAGATAGAGATAATTTCTAAATCTGTGATGATGTTCTGACATGAAAATCCCCAAGAATGGAGCTGCCTCCTTTTTGCTGCACACCCGTCAATTGCATTTTGACATTTTGGGTGACCTTCATATAACCGTATTTCGTCCCCTCAGATTGATTATTTATTCTTAGAGGTGTATAATTATACATTATTCTGTTGTCAAGCTTCTTATAACTTTCTTTGTGGTTTATAAATTGCATTACTATTCATCATCATGTGCTTCAATTAGTAAGATTTGAATAAAAAATCTTTATAATTTTGCATTTTATTTTCCAGGTCTTTGCATTAGGAATAAAATGTATGTTAATTGATTCTTATGAAATTTTATTTTGAATGACATTTTTGAAACAAATAAAAATTGTTCTTTTATTTTGCGTAGGGTGCTACTGGACTTCCAGGTCCGCATGGTCCTGTTGGACAGAAGGGTGATCGGGGAAATGAAGGTCTTCCTGGGCTGAAAGGTGTCCAAGGACTCAAAGGAGATAAAGGCAGAGATGGCTTTCCGGGATCTCAAGGAATTCGTGGCCCTCCTGGTTTACCAGGGGTATGGATTCTTTATTTATATTTAACAAGATTTCCAACTGAAATATATTGCTTCATCCTTTATCTGACTTACATTTTCTTAACTCTCAAGCCAAGTTAAGATGTATTGTTTTTTGTTGAGTGAAATGGAAAAAATGATATCAGCGTATGTGGTTGCTGGCAGCGAAGGACGAAGTTCAGAAGAAATTAAAATTTTTACTTTCTTTACAATTTTTTATTTTATTATTATTATTATTACAGTAGACTCTCCCTTATCCAGCGTTCTCTTATCCGTGGCTCTCTCTAATCCGGCGGTCTCCGAGGGAAATGATTGACGGATCTTGAAACTGCCCAGAGCTAGACCGGCTCGAGGGTTCCTAGAAAACCTTCTCTTCCTAGCTAGCCAAACATTTGTTTCGTGGTAGTTCATTGAATGGAAGTCAAAGAAGGCATATATGTTTTTTTTTAGAGGCAGGAACTTGTGTTTCTACTAAGAAAATAAAGGTTTCTACTAAGGCACCTGTGGCTGCTTTTCCATACATCTAGTTTTTCATATTGTAATAATATATCCATACATATGTGATTTAGTTAGTAATTATATAGTTTTTATTTAGTTTAACTGTCTGCATATTTTTATTCTCTAAAACTTTTATATGCATATGCACTTGTAAATAATACACCAGGAAATATTTACATATTTTGAATTTATTTTATAATTTGGCACCTAAATTTTACTTAAATATGCATTATTAAAAATGGTAGGAATTATTGTATCGTCGAATAATAAGGTTCTTAAAATACATAAGTGACTGCTTCTAACTGAATTCTCTAATCCGGCGTTTTCTCTAATCCGGCTGTACCCTGGTCCCGACGACGCCGGATTAGGGAGAGTCTACTGTAAGTGCAAAACATGATTTCAGTAGCTCGTGCTAACATAATCAGAGCTGTGACAGAACAAAATACAATAAACAGCTCTGAGGCAAATCAGTGGACTTGGAGCAATTATGTCCCAATGTCTTCAAAAATGATTAAGTTCTAATAAACAAAATTTATTTCTTTTTAGGTATTATCCCTCCTCAGTTTATTAATTTGCCATTCTGTTCTTGTTATTACAGATAAGACTCAATCCAAGTATGTACTTTTTTGGTACATAATTTGTCCTCTTACCAAATGAACTAACTTGGTAAACTTGGCATTCCCTAAAACATGTATCATATTCAAACAATTATTTTCCTAGCCTGAGTTTTTTTACTACTAGTTTTTAGTCATTTTATTTTCAATTAAGAGTTATATTATCAATTTTCTTGATTATCTAGGGTGGTAAAGGGCAACCAGGGCCACCAGGAGACATCGGCCCCCGTGGTTATCCTGGCCGAGATGGACCTTCAGGACCAAAAGGAGATGAAGGCCCTCCTGGTATACCGGGACCTCCTGGTATAAGAGGAGGCCCGGGTGTTTCTGGAACACCAGGCCCTGAAGGATCTCCCGGAGATAAGGGACAAAAGGGTGAACCTGGACAATCTGGTAAGGATCTACAAAGCTACTATTTACTAGCATTCTAGGTGTGATATTCCGAGATTATCTGTATTACACTGTAATAAAAATAGCACACATAGTTAACTAGCAAGTAGTTAAAACAGAAACTAAAAAAAATAAATTATATTTTCTTCGTAAGATAAACAAGTTTATCGTTTATAGTTTCATTTACTTGTGAGAGGAGGACTGAAAGCTAAAAAAATTGACCTTGTAAATATTTTTTCAGTGATTTCAGTTAAAATATAAATATGACTATTATGCCGTCAATGAATGGAACCAGTGATTGAGTTTATTTCTTTTGTGGCTCATCTTCCTGATCCCCTATATAAAATTTTCTTTGTAAGCTTGCCTTTAGCTTAATCTGTTTTTGTCAAGGAGTGGGGATGAACAACAAAATTTATTGTTTTACCTATATTTTTATTGGCTTACACTTCATAATGAGTTTCAATCTGAATTTTCAATCTTGTGGAATTCCTCATTTTAAAAGGAAGTTAATTTAAATTTTTTTTTTTAATTTTTAATTTTTAACATCCATTTATTATTAACTTCGAATTTTAGGACGGGTTATCTATAGGTTACCACCCTTTTCTAGCCAGGATAGGGTGGATGCCTTTTCTTTTTTCGAAAGAAAAGCCACCACCCCTAGTAGGAATCGAACCCCCGACCTTTGGCACGGAATGTTAAGTGCTCACGCCTTAACCCTCACGGCCATTGGGTCTCCTAAAAGGAAGTTAAATGCCATATAAAAATAACATCCTGCATGATTTACAATACCATTCATATTTCCAATATAATTCATATTATCAAAAAGGATTACATTTTATTTTAAAGTAACTTTATGAAATCTAAAGATTTAACATGAAAACTTAATTCCATAGGATTGTCTGGTGATAATGGACCACGAGGCTATGAAGGTAATCCAGGACCACAAGGGCCTCAAGGAGCCAAGGGAGACAAAGGCCTATCAATAGTGGTAAATTATTGACATATATAAAAAAAAGTTAATGAATGGTAATAAATTATGATTTTAAGTTTTTGCATCCTTTAATTATTAAAGCAAATCTTCATACTGCAACAATAAAAACTAAATCACTTGAAGATAAAGCTACTACTGTTAAAAATTAACCTTCACAATCTCAAAACTATAATTTAAGGACTTCCACGTCCACATCAACTCTAAACACCATATATAAATAAAGTTTTTTGTATTTTTAGTTCCAAGTAAAGAAAGAAATTCATATTGACCAATTACAGCAATCTTGTTACAATTGTGATATGTTTCTTGATGTTAGTAGTGAAACAATATTCCTCAAACTCCAACTTCAGCAAATAAAGCAAAAATTGATTAAAAAAAAATCATCTTATAATGGTAGCATCTCTGCTTATAGTGATGTTTCTTACTTTAATTTCATACTTTGTAAAGCTTAACAAGGGTTTAGACTTGTTGGGTAGATGAATTGAATTTATTTATTCTTCTAAAGCCAGAATGATTACTCAAATTTATACGCACTACTATATTTTCAAGGGAACACGTGGTGATGATGGAATTGCAGGCCAACCGGGAGGTAAGGGTCAGAAAGGCGAAAGAGGTTACCCTGGTCCTATTGGTTATCCTGGGGATGCAATAGGTGGAATCCCAGGAAGTCCTGGACCCAAAGGAGATAAAGGAGAGAAAGGTGTCCGAGGCATAGATGGAAGAGACGGCCAGCCAGGTAAATCAAGATAATTTTTCTTGTTTAATATTTATTTAAAGTCCGACTCACTGGAAGTTTTTTTTTTAAAATTATATGAACACATTTGCCGAGTATGCATTGATTATTTATTTAAATGTCAACATCCACTCATACATAAAACAGATTTTTGGGATTGATTATCTATAAGTTACCACCCTTTTGTAGCAAGGATAGTGCTGATAACTTTTCTCTTGTTGAAAGAAAAGCCACCATCCCAAAAGAGAATCAAACCCACAAACTAAGACACGGAGTGCTCATGCTTCAATTCCCTGGGCTTCAATGAATTGATTAAAATATTGTTATATAATTTTTTTACTCGTATATAACACATTTTGTGCTATGAAAGCTCACAACTCCTGAGGAAGACTTATTTCGTGGGTTTCCTGGGATGTTGAATGTGGAGGCAGATGACATATCAAACTTTTCTCGGGACCAACCCCGGGATATTTAACTTTATATTATGTTTTTTCAAAATAATTTCAATAATTTTGTAAAATTAAAAACAAATTTTAAAAACAAAAAAAAAATCGTTCTTAAGCCTGCCATTGACTGCTCTGAAGCCCAAAATGAGAAAATGGTTACAGACAATGTTTTAAACAAAAAAATAAGGAAAACTTATTAAGGTAAATGAGAAGAGATAGGCGTTGGAGGCTCAGCTATTTTAATGCCATTCTGTGGAATCAGGAGGGTGAAATGGGCTTCGCTCCACGGGTATCTAAGGTCTTTCGGGTTGCCGCCTCGTGAGGGTTAAGAAGCCTGACTGTAAAGCCACAGAAAAAATTAATAACGATGTCTTTATTCCCCTATCACTTATACCTATGCCCAGTTTGAGCATGACACATTTGAATCAAACTTTTAAGATACTGATCCATAGTGATTTAAATTTCTATAACTAAGGAGCCTTTTTTTATTTTTTGTTAACAGGAATTGAAGGAGAAAAGGGTGATAAAGGAGGTCAATGTCAAGGCTGCCTTCCTGGGAGGAGAGGGGAGAAAGGAAATCGTGGATTGGATGGTACCCCTGGCAGAGATGGACCTGTTGGTCCTACGGGTGCAATGGGTCCTCGAGGGGATCGAGGAGAGCCTGGTGTTCAGGGACTTGAAGGAACACCTGGAAGACAAGTGAGCTTTACCCTTATCATTATTATTATTATTATTTGCAAACCTTATAGTTTATCATGATTGTTTGATCAAAAATATTCCAAATCCTAGGGCGATCAAGGAGTTCAAGGTGAAAGAGGTGAAATGGGGCAAAAAGGTGAACCTGCATTAGTTTCTCGAGATCTTACAATGGGAGCCAAAGGAGATCGTGGTGACATAGGTTCGCCAGGTCCCCAAGGATCCCCAGGTATTCAAGGACCTCGAGGGCCAGCTGGGCCAATTGGTTATCCAGGGCTAAAGGGTGATAAGGTAAGAATATATTTTATGTTACTATTTTTTCTCAATAGGTTATCTCTATAAATATTTTGACAGTTAATCTTTTAAAAATTACTTTACCTATCAAGGTCTGGCAAATAACCTCTAAATGCTCCAAATTTTATTGAAACGTGTCCTGCATATTATGGAGGGAATGTATATTTCTTATAAAATTTGTTATAACAAAAAATTCCGACTCGCAGGAACTGCGTCATCTTAGCGCGGTTCCGTGCGTCTCGAAGAAATGGAATAGATTAGGCATCACAAATATCAGGAAACTGACAGTAGCCAACTTCTTGACAGTAGCGGATACTTCTTAATCCTCATTCTTGAGTAAGGCCAATACAATTATTTACTGAAAACGTACTCACTCATGGACTACTGCTCAGAAGGCTCTATTCCAAACAACCGAAAATTCGTTGTCATTTTAAGTCTCTTGTTTTACTAGTAAATTCGTTTTACTGTTATAATCAACTGTAAATATGTGCTTCATGGCGAATAAAATTCCATTCTGTCGTGAGTTAAATCTTTCTATAAAATAAGAAATAAAGAAATAAATGAGGAACGTTATCTAGATAGGAGAATTCAAAACAAACCTATATATACGCCATCATGATTAGCCACTTTCATTTTGATTACCACAGCCACTACAAACTTATTACCGTTACCTTTTATAGTTTCTTGGCTTATTTGACTAAAATACTAATTTTACTGATAAATGCAATTTAAAACAAAAACAACCAATTAAAAAGTGAGTTAAACAAAGACAAAAACAGGTTCAAAAGAACAAAACAATAACTTTTAAGTTTTAAGCGTTTATATCTCAAATTTACATTGCTTCATCGAATATTGCTTCAGAACCTTTTTTGTAGAGAATATAGCAAGCATTCGAATTGTCACATTCCACTTACACGATTTACCAACCGTTTTTGAGATATTTACGAAAAATGGGGCCTCCCGTGGTCTAGTGGCTAGCGCGCTAGATTCATAAGCGGGAGATGGTGGGTTCGATCCCCACCGGCGACAGGAATTTTCTCATCTCAGGGCTCGCTGAGAAAATTCCTGGCTGCACCCTGGATGTCGGCGCTAATGGCCAAGAATTAGTCGATGCGCAGTAAAAAAAAAAAAAAAAAAAAAAAAAAAAAAAAAAAAAAAAAAAAAAATTTATGAAGATCCGAAACCTTTTTATGTCTATTAATCAATTTTTTTTTCGCACACTTCCTTAACTCCAAATATAACCAAAATTTAATCGTCTTAGTTGAGATGAATTTCCAAGATGTAGAAAATATTTCAATTGAATTCCGCGATTCTAAGTACCCACAAAATAATGACTTACTAAAATATTTGTTCCACTTTTCTCAAAAACGGTTACAGATATCGCCTTAAAAATGGTTTCATTCGTTTTCCTATGTTAAGAAACCTATAAAATAAGTACCTGCAAGAATATGAACTCAAAAATGTAAGCGTTACGATTTTTTTGTGCGAATTTCGCCCCAAACACCATCTTCCAGTGGGCGGATTCTGCTGGTTAACGAACTTGACCTTTCAAATTAGAAGACAGATTTTTGTACCAAATTTCATCAAAATCGGACCATTTTTGAGCCATCAGGAGCATTAACAGACAAGCAAATATATAAGTATATACATATACATATATATATATATATATATATATATATATATATATATATATATATATATATATACATACATACATGTACAAATTTGAACCACCTATATTTTCGTGATCTATGGGGTCTGAAACGAGAAAATTTCTAGTCGGCACTTCCGGATCGCGTTGTGAGGTCAACCTCATAAGCGGGTTCTCCCTATGGTGGTAGGGAGGAACCGCGCTAAAAGACTACAAGAGCTATGGAATACTCCTCGCAATACATGTCTGGTTTCTCAAGGACAGTAAATTGGGCTTTGTCAAAAAATTATCTATTCAAATGAAATCTGAAAAGTTTCTTCTCTTTCAAAACTATTCTGTTTTTATTATGAACTAGCTGACTACCCGTGCTTCACCACATCCAATAAGTAGTTTTTATATTGCGTTAAATAAGGTATGATCAAAATTAGCGCTGCTGCATAATTCTGTACAGATTTTTATTACTCGGACTTTAAAGTTACCCAGGAAACACCATGTGGAGGTAACCGTGCTTGTTTCCGTTGGGGAGTAAAAAAAGAAAAATACAACAACCACTTAAAAAGTTAGGTAAGCAGAGACAAATACACATTGAAAAGAATAAAACTAACAACTTTGAAGTTTTAAGCACTTATCTCTTCGATTGACAGCAACCCACCGGACATTACAACAGAATCTTTTTTGTAGAGAATTGAGTAACTTTTTGAATAGCCGCCTTCCACTTACTACGATTTACCAACCGTTTTTGAGATATTTTAGAAAATATACTGTGATCCGAAAACTTTGTATCACCATTAATACATTTTTTTCCCATATACTTCTTAACTCCAAACGGTACAAAAGTTTAAATATCATAGATTAGATGAATGTCAGGTACCTGGTTTCAAGTGAACCAATCCTCGTTTCTTATTACCCAAACAGAAAATTAGTTTGGAAAAGTATTTCTATCAATCTTTCTTATAAACGATTACAGAAATCGCTTTAAAAATGCTTTCATTCGTTTTCCTACGTTAAAGAACCTATATAACGAGTACCTGCAAGCATATGGACTCAAAAATGTAAGCGTTCCAATTTTTCATGCAAAATTGCTCCAAAAACCATGTTCCAGTAAACAGATTCAGCTGGTTAATGAACTTGACCTTTCAAATGAGAAGAAAGATTTTTGTACCAAATGTCATCAAAATCGGACCATTTTTGAACCGATGAGGAACTTCTTAATAATTCAAACCACCCTAAAGTACTTAAATATTTGAATATCAAAAAAACCTTTCATAGCAAGTGTTTACATTCTAAACAGATTGTCCGTGCAAAATTTCAAATTTTTGTGTCAAGTGATTCGGGATATTATTACCTCGGATAGACCATCACCAAACTCTATCAGGGACAAAATCACAGTTTATTTCTAGTAATTCAAGGTCTGCCATCATAGTTGAAATTAACCTCAATTAAAAAGAATACTAAGAAATAGATACAGAACGGTAACAGCTGTTCTGTTATCATCCTAGCAAGGCATGCTGCCTAGACGTGTATGCTCTAACCAACTAAAACTTTAAACCCCTCTAAAAATACCTAAAAATTTGAATATCAAAAAATCCTTTCTTAGCGAGTGTCTAAGTTCTATAGGGAGTGTCCATGCAAAATTTCAAATTTTTCTGTCGAGTGGTTTGGGCTGGGCGATGATAGGTCAGTCATTCAGTCAGTGAGTGAGTAAGTGAGTGGTATTTGACAAATATATAGTAGATTATTTGAAAGGCATTCTTAAAAATTAGATATTATCTAAGTCCTACTTTCTATCTACTTTTATTCTTTCAATTATTTTACTTTGATATTCATACCTGTTAGTGGTTTCTAGTGCCTAAAGTCTGCAAAGAGCATATAAATATTAACTATGTTATATTATCTTAAGTGTAATATGCCTGTCTTAACTTAAGGGTGGTTCTCCATAGGCATAACTTTGTTATTACATAGAAGTGACATCACAGTTCTGCCTCCCACTGCATTCAATTCAATCATTTTTATAAAATATTAGCCGACATTCTTCAATTAGATTAAAAAGTTAAACTAACTTGTTAGAGGTTTATCATCAAACAAATTAAAGAACAAACAGCTATATTTATAATCGAATTCAAGGTTTGGTTCATGCACTCCATACCAATCTTGAGGTACTCCTGAAATAAGGAGTTCAAGTGACTATGATAATTTGTTGAATCAGACTTGATTATCACTTCATTCTATTGGCACAAATTATTAAGTTTTACTTCAAATTTTAGGGTGAACAAGGATTCCCAGGATCGGATGGCGAAGATGGAACACCTGGTATCCCAGGCTTAAAAGGAGAGAAAGGTTGGAGTAGTAGAGGACAACCTGGGGATTATGGAGAAAAGGGAGATAAGGGCCCTCCAGGAAAGAGTGGAGCAAAAGGAATGACAGGACCTCCAGGTGAGAGGAAAAAATTTCCCACCTTTTTTTCTAATAGATTATTTCAAAATATTTCAAAGGAATTTTCTATTAAAAATCATAATAAATAGAAGATTACACTGGCCAACATTTCAGCTTAAAAAATACACTCGGAGCGGTCCTTATGGGGTTTTTGGGGTCGCTGATTACTATGAGCCTGTCGCTATAGTTAACCTTCATCACATCAGATTCATGTTCAAAGAGAGAAAAAAATGTAGACAAAATCTGAAAAAAATCGTTCAACAATTCATATTGTGGGAGGCAGTGCGAGTCAAACAAACTATGGGTTCTGACTCAGGAACCTCAAAAACATACACATGTATTTTTTCAGATTTGTTCTATGTTTTTTTTTTTCTATTTGACCTTCAAATGACTTTAACATGACCTCTAGGAAAAGGCGTACAGGTCAAACAAACTTCTGATTCGGACTCAGGGACCTCAAAACCATAGGCATGAATTTTTTTTAGATATTTCCTGCTTTTTTTTTCCTATTTGGCCTTCAAATTACCTTTAATCTGATGTTATGAAGGTTAACCAACCCGCTCATCGTGATCAGTGACCCCAAAAACCCTATAAGAACCATACCGCTTTTTAGATCAAATGTTGACCAGTGTTATCTTTCTCTTTATGAAATGGAGTAATTTAATTTAATTTCTAATGCCCATTATTATTAACTAAGAATTTTAGGACAACTTTTGTAATTAAGAGTTGATTACTTGTCAGCATTAAAATAATTTTGTAGTCTGTCAAAAAGAGTACCAAGAGAAACTGTTGGTGTACTAAGCAATTGTTTGAGTTGGAATATTTTAAGTGAAAGCAGAAAAATATGTCTGTAGATATATGTTAAAGTACTTTTCATCCTCTTCAATTAGATCAGTTTTTTTTTTTTTTTTCAACCAATGATAAAATGTATGCATTTAAACTTAATAAGTATAATTGACAGAAGATCTGCCCAGATGGCAGGAAAATTGGAGGGAGACAACAGTTTTGGATAATATTGTCACTTCGCTGTTGAGTTACCTCTTTTGCTTATTCTCTTCTCAGTCACAACTAATAGAGCTACTTAAGAAAATAATTGTAGTATAAAATAAATTATTATTATAAAACGGGTTTTGAACGGCTGAAACATATCATGTTGTTTATAATAGACACTGCAGAAGAAGCTTAAAAAAATATGAAATGAGGAAGTTAGGAGATTTGTTTTATTTTATTATATTTGTTTTTAACGGTACACCAACATCTGCACCATTAGTGCCAAAATCCATGGTCCAGCGAAAAATTTTCTCAACAAGCCATGAGATGAGGAAATTCCTGCCACCAGTGGGACTCGATCCCACCATCAGAGCAGGATGTAAGGTGCTAGCCACTAAACCACAGGGAGACCCCTAGGAGTTTTATTTTGAGTGCATGTTCAACGGTGTATCAACACTTGGGCTATTAACTCCGCCGGGCTATCTATAGGTCACCATCCTTTTATAATGCCAACAGCACGTGCCACGCCCGACATTGCTTAACTTCGGTGATCAACGGGAACCGGCTCACTCAATGTAGTTATGGCCGTTAGCTCTAGGAGTTTTATAGTTGGAACAATTAAAAAGCAAAGGCTGCAGTTTTCCCCAACACCGCCGTTTTGGTTTGAAGTCAAGCCAAAATATTTTGTCTCCTCTGCAAACCAGGCTGTAATTTCTTCATTGTTTGATTTTTTTTTTTTTTTTTTTTTTTTTTTTTTTTTTTTTTTTTTTTACGGACACGCCCTTAATATCTACCTTCACAGTCTCAAGAGTCAATGATCTCCTCTCAATGAATTAGACAATTTATGAATTAGTTATTAGAGAATTAATTCTACTGAACTTCATCTGATTTTATTTTTCTGGGTGTATAAAAGATTAGATAAGAAGAGGATGATGTTGCAGTTTTTTAAATTTTCTCGCACACAGTAATGCAATATTTTACAATTTTTGATAACTAGCTTAAAAGCTTAGGTGAGTAATTGAGCTGAAAAGTCTTTAGATTGTCATTGTAAGAAATATATTTGATCCAAGTCAGAATTTTAAAATTGTTAACTTCTCTGATGCTTATTTAGAATGTAATAAGCTATTGATGATACTATCAAAATATTATTTTTTACAAAATCGTTGAATTTATAAACATAAACAGAAAATAATGGCAAATTATACTATAATATTTTTGTATATAAATTTTAATAAGAAATAAAATACAGTCTACAAATTGCAAAGAATATCTTCTCAAATTATAAAATCTAATTACAGGCAAATGCCAAGAGCTTGACACCCTCAGGGATGCAGCTAAGGGAGAAAAAGGATCAGTTGGTCCGAAAGGAGATCGTGGATATGATGGCAGACCAGGAGACCCAGGTCCTAAGGGAGAGCCAGGAAGAACAGTAAGTTTTGTATATTTTAACTTTAAATAGTAGATAAAATTTAATAGATAATAATTTGTATTGCAAATCGTATTCAAGAATATAAGACTCAACTTCCTTCCTTGCCTCATTGCAGCCTTACATTTTATTAAAACCTAAATAGCTATGTTTAGACATGACAACTGTCCCTGCAAGTTTGGATAAAATTTGAAACAATCTCTATATAATTTGCTGAGAAGGTTTCTTGCCACACCATGGATCTTGACGCTAATGGCCCGGTTGTTGGTAAAAAAAAAAATAACAAAAAAATAACATTAATTGGATCAAAGCTATAATTGAGATTGTCATAATTCAATGTAGATCACCATAAATACTTAATTGGTATAGAAGGCAACTCTTCCATATTAATATCAAATTTAGTAAAATCAGTATCAACCACATTAGTAGATGTATATCTTGCATTAATAAAATTAAAAGTATTTTGCCCTTCTGAATCTGAAGCAAAGGGATCAGCATAAGTAATATTGATGCGATAAAATGGAAAATTATGTAAAAACCATGTAACTCTTCGTAATTTTACACGGTTAAATGTCGATAATAATGTCTACAATTCTGCATATTTACTAAATGTAATATCTAATTGATTGATTAGGGGTGATCAGATGTTGAATATAACATCAAAATAAATCGTACATCTTATTTAGTCCTGCAATGTGCTTGCCTTCCAGATATTTGCCGTTTGAAATAGGATTATCTTGCAATTCTTTGTACCTACTGAGCTCTAAATCATTCCAAGATGGACTGTAAATAATAACATTGTAAATATAACGAGACACGCAAATTGTAAACATAATAAAATAAAATCTATTTGCATAGAGTATTAGCCTTGCTATAGAGAGGAGTATGGATACTATAGAGAGGAAAACAATTAAAAAATAAATATTTATTATTAAATTTTAACGTCCATTTAATTAGTAATGTAATAACTACGAATTTTAGGACGGGTTATCTATAGGTTACCACCCTATTCTAGCCAGGATAGGGCTGATGCCTTTTCTTTTTTCTAAAGAAAAAGCCACCACCCGTAGTGGGAATCGAACCCACGACCCTTTGACACGGAGTGTTAAGTGCTCACGCCTTAACGCTCACGGCCACTGGGCCTCCAAAAGAAATAAATAAAATACATTAATGAAAGTGTCGAGATCTTGCTGATGAAATAAATGTCAAAGAGTTCAAATTAAATTTCCTAAAACTTTAATTTCATAAAAAAAATAGACATAGCACTATTTTGTCTCCATTGGACGGATTAATTCTTTTGGGCTTTATTGCTGGCATTTTACTGTTACATAAAGTTTAAGCCATTGTTGTCTAAGATAATATTTAAAAAAAAAAAAAAAAAAAAAAAAAAAAAAAAAAAAAAAAAAAATTAAAATTAACCAGTCTGAGATAGTCGGATTTTGGTCTCAACCTAACTACATTTTAAAATTTAGTATCATTAACTATTATTACCAAATCCTGACTATGGTTATCCTGACTATCTTCAAGATCAACGATCTCTCTTCTGAATATTTAAAATTAATTTGTTTTGTATTTTCTCCACAACCTATTTTCCAAAATTGATAATACAACAATTTTTTTCTTAAAAAGTAATGAATCTGATTTGTAAAGGGTGATGCAGGACCACCTGGACCCATAGGTGTCCCAGGCCCTGTAGGACCAAGAGGTTTCCCAGGACCTAGAGGCGAAAAAGGTGAAGCAGGACCTATGGGCTTTTTAGGAGAAGCAGGCAAAGATGGTGCTAAAGGAAATATGGGCCCACCTGGCTTCAAGGGTACATATTTTCCTCTAAATTAATTACACTGTAAAACAGAATGTACTTAACAAACAAATTTCATATTGAACCAAAAATTATATGCTAATTTTGATGGCACAAATTGCATTTAGAGAAATAAACAAATTGAATTTTATACCATTACTTGTTAATATTATATTGAAAGATATTCATATTAAACTCAAGTATAATCTGTTCACATTTAAATTTAATATTGTATTTTGTGGCTCAAGTTTATTACATAACTGATTAAGTATACTTCGAGTTTTTTTAAGGTGCATCTGCATCTAGGCTTTCCAGTTATTAAATATTGGTGATTAACTGTCTTTATTTCTGATAAAATTTTATATAGATAATTATTTAATTCAATATCGACAATTTCAAGAATCAATAAAGTAATTAATATAATATTTTTTCCAAGTTGAAAGAGTTAATACTTTTTACACATAACCAAGAACAAAATTTGAGAGGAATTTATTTGGGAAGAAAAGCTTGAAGAGTCAATAGATTGAAGTTTTTTTTTTTGCCTGCCCTGTTGATCAATAAAACAAATATGTATTTTTCCAGGTGCTAAGGGTGAAGCTGGAATACCTATGCTTGGACCTATCGGACCTCCTGGCCAACCTGGATTGAAAGGAGAAAAAGGATTGATTGGGCCCCCCGGAAAGGTTGGACAACGAGGGTATCCTGGTATGTAATCTTCAAATATTTATATAATTAGTTATTATATAGCTAACTCTAGACTCGACTTGTATACTGTGGACAACAAGAAATTTAAAAATAGACCTTGAACTTACAAAATTCAAAAAAACTGACCCTATGTCCAGAGAACTAAATAACAATATATTTTATTCACAATTGACTGAAAACACGCACACGCTCTTTGCATCTAAAACTACCAAGATCGCTAATAGCCAAGATTTGTTGATGCGCCGTAAAAAAAAAAAAAAAAAAAAAAAAAAAAAAAAAAAAAAAAAAAAAAAAATTACCTAACATAACAAGCTCCTATTCAGCCGAACTGCATGCTATTATACTCGCACTGGACAACATACCTAACACTGATTACAGAAACATTACTATACTTACTGACTCACTGAGCGCACTTCTTACATTACAAGACATTTACAATTCTAATCCTTTAATACAAGAGATACTTTATAAAATTTCATTACTAAACAAGACAGTCACTCTGTATTGGCTACCAGGACATCGGACCAAGTACCAATGTTGACTTAAAAGCAAAACTCGCACTTTTATAAATGGAAAAAAAAACTGCAAAAAAATTAAAGTTTTTCCGGGAGCATGAGAACACACCGCTTTCATTTTGGAAAAATGTCTTGTTTTTAGAAGAAAGTGAGTTCAATGTTTTTGAGTCCGATGGACGGAAATTTGTTAAGAGGCAAAAGGTTTCAAAGTGTGAAATCTCCATCATACTGTAAAGCATGGGGGGGGGGGGGTAATTTCACAGTTTGGGTTTCAAGGGTGCCAGTGAAGTGGCAAACTTTCAGAAATTGATGTTTTTATAAATATTGTACGTGAATGTGTTGCGAGGTAATTACAAAAAAAAGGGCGTGAAGAGGGAAAAAACTTGATGGAGTCTTTTATGGGTGATGAACAGATCACATATGGTTCTCTTGGCCCCTGAAGAGGTGGCAATGACACCATGAAGTATGCAGGGCAGATTTTTTAAATAAAATGGTGTACAAAGAAAATGATATGGCACTTTTTTTAATAACCCATGCCATGCAAAAAGAAGAAAGTGAATCTTTATAGTAGATTCAGGTTCAGATATTCAAGAATATTTTATGGATTAATTTGATCAATAAGTGTTTTCTCAAGAAAACAGGAGAACCTCAAAATTCTTGCTTTATAATTTTTACAAAGTTGTTATATGTGCTCTCTTTTTTTCAGGTAGAGACGGTTTAAATGGAGAGAAGGGCGAAACAGGTACTCCTGGTCTTACTGGACTTTCAGGACAGCCAGGCCAGAAGGGCGAATTGGGACCTGAAGGGCCTCCAGGCCAACCAGGAATCCCAGGTGCACCAGGAAAAGATGGTGACAAAGGTATTTCTTCACAAACTTATTCAGGCAACATAAAAAAAAAAAATAGAAACCAATTATGTAGGGTTTATTATGCATCTAACTATTGTTTAAGGTGAGCCTGGTTTGATCGGTGATCCTGGAAGGCCTGGGGTGATGGGCATGCCTGGCCAGAGAGGTGATAAAGGTGACATGGGACCAGAAGGTTTGAAGGGTTTCCCAGGTAGAAGAGGAGAAGTAGGTAAGAATATCGCAGTTATGAAATTTATTAGATATGTTAAAATGCTGTATATAAGTATTTTTTTTTAAGTATCTATCAATGCCAAAAAAAAAAAAAAAAATAATTAAATTTTTGATTTGGAAGCAATGAATTTTATCATGATGTAGAATATAACCTAATGAAGAAGTAACATGCGTCTGTGAGACGTGTGCATGGTAAAAATGTTTTTGGGGTTTGAATGAAACTGTAAATAATGAAGGTATAATTTATTAAAATAATTAAAGAAAAAAATTGCATTGCTACATATAAAAATCAGGTCTAAAAACAAACAAACATTCATCACTCTAGGATTTCAAGTATTGCATACTTTTGTTGAAATTTCTAGCCAAAATGAATTTAACATTTTATGTGTTTTTAAGATGTTTGCCTTCTTTTTGAATATGGACTTTAGCGGCGGCATGCTTTCCTTTTGGGAAAATAATCACAAAATTCCTGAAGGCCATTACTTGTTCCCTCTGAAGGCTTCAGGTTCCCCAAGCCCAAGAATATCTCGTCCCATTTTCTTCACATCATCTTGGATATTTAACAATTAACAAACGACGTCATCTGGTTTTTTATCAAACTGTTTGTTAGTGAATTTAAGTAATCATATTTAGTCATTACTGGTGTCCCGTCATAGCTAGCCAGAGAATGCCAGAATTTACAAGCCTGACAGCAATGATATAATAAAATATTGCCCCAGTGTCCACCGTCTTCATTTTCTCTTCTATGAATAATTGGCAATGATTTTATCTAAATTATCAATGTCTGATTTTGTTGAGTTATAAAATTTCCGGTTTATTGCTCGACAGATCCGTGGATTTTGAGCTGTGTTGCTCGATTAATTTTTTTATTAGCAAACGACAGAAGTGTAATTTTTTTGTAAGCGTGAACTCAATATATTTTTTTATATTGTTGAAATTTAGGCAGAATTTCCCGTTTATTGTTTCTTATAGTGCAAATGCTTCTAATTTATTTTCTTCAATTCCTTTGCTATTCAAGTGAAGAAAACCCATTGACAAAAGTAACGTTGGGAATGGAATGTGCAATTGGTTTCGGAATAAAATACAAATAGAAATATAGAGAGGACAAATAAGTAAATTTTATTTTAAATGGTTATTGTAGATTTGCTGTGTACCTCAATTGTAGTAAATAAATTGTTTCAAGTTATACACGTCTGTGAGACGAACATGAAAATGAGCACTATTAGTAACATGTGTATACTAGACAGTGTACTTTTTAATTAGAGCCTTACTAACACCATAAAAGACAATTGATCTGCTTAAAATCACACTAACGTTTTTTACATTATCTAAAGTGAGCATACACAGGGGGTTGAATTTTATAAATGATTCTAAACACCACAATGCGGGAAAATGCTTTACCTACATGTCTCTCTGATGTATGTTACCAGTTGAGGGTTAATAATTTATTTATTTATTAATTAGTTAATATCAATACATTCTTTAGAATATCAATATTCTAGGCAATTGTGCCAGTTATAAGCAGCGCATACGGCTTGTGTGCCTATGTGTTTACCTAGCACAGTATACACTTCTTCTTTGAATAAAAGTTTATGACTTTATATATATATATATATATATATATATATATATATATAGAGAGAGAGAGAGAGAGAGAGAGAGAGAGAGAGAGAGAGAGAGAGAGAGAGAGAGAGAAAGAGAGAGAGAGAATGAAAAAAAAAACGTACATCCTGAGAACTAATTGTTATTTTTTGAACAGGCCCACCTGGAATGCCTGGAATGGATGGTAGCCCTGGAGAAAAAGGTGACAAGGGTAATCCGGGTGTTGAAGGATTCTTTGGCCCTTCGGGTGAACTGGGAATGAAAGGATCGAAGGGTGAGCCTGGCCCACAAGGAGACAGAGGCTTCCCAGGAAAAACTGGCTTACCTGGCTCTCCAGGATTCAGAGGGGAGCCTGGAAGCAAAGGAGATATTGGTCTACCTGTATGTTATTCGTAATTCATAATTTCTTTAAAAATCCTAATAATTTAAACTTCTAATACCTTCTAACTTTGTCTGACATATTATTTAAAACTTTTTGAACACAAAAATTAAATTTTTTTATGCAGTCTTAAATATAAAAAAGTGCTTAGTTGTAAAAATCTCATTCAGCCATTTCATTTAGTCTGCACAGGACCAATATATAAGTCCTTAATATTTACATTATCTATCTTGTTCCCATAAAAAGTTTTTTTCAAAGCCTGATGATATCTATTGGTAAATCGGGTATTTGACTCTGAAATCAACTTCAATTTGTTACTTGAAGTAGACTATTCAGACCAGAAATTCATTTTATCTAGTGGAAAATGCCTATTTATTTTCACATATTTGGATTCTATTTTGAAAAAGACAAAGCTTTAAATTGGAAAAATGTTGATTTTTGTAAAAATATAACTTTATACCTCTTATTCACCGTAGAAGGTGCTTAGATTGGAAGTTTTTGTTAACATGTGTATTGGTGTGTAGACATTGAAATCAATTTATTTCTGTTTTTGTATCGGATTTGCAAAGAGAAAGTTTTTCCTAAATAAAAAAAGTTGTTTTTTTCATTTAATTTATGTATTCTGCTCATATCATAGAATTTCAAAAATATTCATTTTTAGGGACTAAGAGGTGAGCCAGGAAGTGCAGCAGAAAAGGGAGACAGAGGTTTCCCTGGTCCCATAGGGCCTGAAGGTCCTCAAGGGCCGCCAGGATTAGATGGAGCAGAAGGACGAAAAGGAGAACCCGGAACTCCTGGTACAGGCCTGCCTGGTGAAAAAGGAGAAAAAGGAATGCCTGGACGAGCGGGTGCATCGGGCCGTGATGGTTTTGATGGAGATAAAGGAGACAAAGGCGAGCCTGGATTAGTTGGTGATCGTGGTTTACAAGTGAGTTTATTATTTTACAAGCTACTTTCTTCACCACATGACAATGACTCCCATCAATTGAAATTTAATCATAAACAAAGGACTCTTTGTTGCATTAGTTAATCCTTAGGCTTATGAAACATTCTTTTACCGTCATTACAGTAAGCCATTATGCAGTGTTGTATAAATTTGAATTAAAATGTAATTCAAATGATATTTGAATTATGAAATATATTTTTTTATTGTAATTGAAAAGGCTGAAAATATCAATTATAGTAATTGAAACAAATAATCCAATTTGGATTAAATGTATTTCAATTAAGTATAATTCAAGAATTTGAATTATGTTGTTATTTGACATCAATGTTGAGTAAATTTGAATTAAAATGTAATTCTAATGGTATTTGAATTATTAATTATATTTTTTTATTGTTATTGAAAAGGCTGAAAATAGCAATTACAGGTGCTAATGACCCTAGTAGTCGAACCACCCCCCCCCCCCAAAAAAATCAATATCAATTATAGTAATTGAAAAACTCAAGTATTTGAATTGTAAATGAATTACAATTACAATGTTCATTTTTTTCTTATTTAATTTTTTTTTTTCATATTTTCTTGTAATGAAGATAGAAAAAAATGAGGTTTAATTTTGAAATGTATTGAAGGATGACAAAAAAAGGGACCAATCGAAGCTCGCTCGAAAAAAAAAAATTATCTTCAAATCATCATCTCGTTTACGCATATCAGGACGAATTTTAGCCCATAAGAAAAAAATGGTAAAAAAAAAAGTTACTAGGTAGTACTACCCCTTAATTCTTAACTTCATTTTTAATTTATTTGCTAGTTGTTGTTGTTGTTTTTTTTTTACTTTACTTCTTTGATGCAGTGGTACAATAGAGTCAAATGAATATCAAATTAATTTGATTTTTTTTTTTTTTACTATCGCGTTTTTAGTTGTCTGGGTAAGTAAGTTCTAGTTAGACGCGTGCGTAGTATCAGAAGGTCGCGATAGAGAGCGTGTTCTTGTATTAGGATTCACCTCGCTTATCACAGCGAGTGTGAATAGGGTTACTGTTCCACTTAACACAGCGGTAAAGGAAAGAGGGAGACAATAAAGGTGAGAGGAAGATGGCCGCTTAACACAGCGGGCGAGGATATCTCACTTAGCACAGTGAGGAAGGTAGGTGTAGGATAACCGCTTAGCACAGCGGGGGAGAACCTCACTTAGCACAGTGAGGGGAGCTAGGAGAAGGAGGCCGCTTAACACAGCGGTGAGACTGGAGAAGGTCAGGGTAAATAAGAAAACAGGTGTAGAGAGAAAGTAGATTTATTGGAATGAAGTAGAGAGAGATGTAGCGAGGAGAGGAGAGGAGAGAGAGAACAACTTACACAGCTACTTGGAGACCTCTGGCTCTAGCTACTGAGAGTGGGCTTATATACCGGCCCGTCATCCCTTTCACTCTGTTGTAGGTAGTGGGGAGTCGCGCTTGCACTCTCACCACTCCCTTAAGAGACTTCAAGTAGGCAGGCAGGGTGTCTAGGTAAATTCTCTCTCTATTTCTCTGCTTGATCCACAACATTACTATTATAATCATTCTTTTTTATGATTAACAATTAATAAATGGATCCCTAAACGAAAGTATTAAGGACCACTATTGACTAATCTTTATTTAGTTCATTGGAATATTTAGCAGTAAAGGCTGACAATTTTCATTGTCAAATTACACTTTAGAAGTATACAATGTTAAAAAAAAATTCTAATATTTTTAAAATAAATAATTGAAAAAAATGTTAATTTCATGTAACAGAATTATAATAAATAATTTGTTATAAGTAAATGACTGGATGATGAAATGATAAACTAGCATTTCTCCTATATGTTTGCACCCAATTCGATTGGTAAATATTTGTAGGGCTCTCCTGGAATTGAGGGTGCTCCAGGAGCCCCTGGTATGGATGGAGCACCTGGGCTGGATGGCTTCGATGGAGAGCCAGGGCCGGAAGGTCCAAAAGGAGACAAAGGAGATATTGGACCTCCAGGGAGAGACGGCCTTAAGGGCATGAGGGGCATACCTGGATCAGAAGGTGAGATTAATAGATAAATCTTATTATGTTCATAAATTAAGAAATAAAACATTGATTCAATAAAAATCAGGAGCATCAACCATCTGTATGTTACTTAACAATACATTTTATTATAATGATTTTTTTTTATTAATAGTATTTTTGGCCTTTTTGAATTATGTACAGAATATAGGGGGGCAAAGGGGGATTTGTAGGGGTATGGAGGAGGGCACCATGGAAAAAAAAATCACTAAAACTTCATATCAAAATGGACTTACAGATAAAAACTAATGAATACAACAATAATAAATATGATGCCCTCATGCCAATGAAATAAATTCAGATAGTCCTTGTGACCATAATTATTTGCCAGATATCAATTTATTGTCGTTTAATTACACAGGCACAAAAAAAAAGTGGTATTTCCCAAAGACACCATACATCTATTCCTATGTATTTTGACATGCTGAATCCGAATCCGGAGCCTGTTTCACCCCAGCACGTCAGGTTTAAGGCCATTTGAAGTTCAAATTTCGTATTAAGTCGTTAAAGAAAAAATAACTTGAGCTTCCATGGTTTTGAGGGTCGCTGAATTCGAATCCGAGGTCTGTATCACCCCATCGGCGCAAAATCAAGGTATTTTCAAGGACCAATATGTTTATTTTGCACAAAATGAATTTTTGGCTGCAGATTCTGAAAGAACGGAAAATTTGTCATCCAGATATGTGTTTTATTGTTTGTTTTTTTTCTTTCTATTATAGTTGATAAGGTATAAGAATAAATAGAGAGAACTATGGCTGCATAAAAAAAGGTAAATCTCATCAGGGCTCCCAGATGTTATCGAAATGCATCCACAAAACAAAAAACTTTCTTTCACCACATAGTCTTAAAAAAAAGTCCGAATCCCAGGAACTGTGTCATCTAAGCGTGCTTCCGTTATTTTCCATAGTGTCTTTTGAAGGCTTAGAATAGACTCAGATAAAGTTTTGTCTTAATCTTTCATGAAAAATGTAAACAAATGTAAAAGAAATCTCAAAGCTTCATCTTAGATTCCACAACAGGAAATTATCATTATCCTAAGAGGAAATTACTCTATGTAAGCACTGATTTAATAAGCTTTCGTATAGAAGCTTTACATTTATTACGATTTCCTAACCGGTTTCAAGATAGATAAGAGTATATCCAAAAATCCCAAGAAAATCTAGTTTTCATCCATGAGGATTATTAATAATAATTTAATAATGGATGAATATAAAACTTATTTATAAAAATTCTTCCCATAGGTCCAAAGGGTTTCCCTGGCCAGCCTGGTTTTACTGGACCACAAGGAGATAAAGGGTTACCTGGCGTAACTGTGGTTGTAAAGGGTGAGATGGGTCTTCCTGGACCTCCTGGGCCTCAAGGCACTGCAGGAACCCCAGGTGATAAAGGAGATCGAGGTTTCCCAGGAGTTGAAGGGCCTAAAGGTGACAAAGGCACCACTGGACTACCCGGCCCAACAGGTCCCCGAGGATTCCCTGGAGATAAAGGTAAGAGAATAATAATTTATGTGTATTTATGACCATGACCATAAAATTCCTTATAATTCATTTAATACAATTTAACTTTCTATTAAAAGGGGATGCTGGAATACCTGGACCGCCAGGCATACATGGGACATCTACAAAGGGAGAAAAAGGTCTCGTAGGACCTCCAGGGAAGCATGGGAGAAGAGGACAAGATGGGCGTGCTGGAGAAAAAGGTTAGAATCCGTTTTACTAAATTTGAATATGTCAAACTTCAATAAGCTCGGTAATTTCAGAAATGAGGTGACAACTTTCAAAAAAGGATATGTCCAAATCATAAAATTATTCAGAGGAGACAAAAAAATGTCTATTATAATTCCTTTAGAAAATTAATATTTACGAGGCCACATTAACATTCATTTCCTTATTTTTTATGATATTTCATCATCATATCCGGCGCAACAACCCGTCACCGAGTCTGGGCCGCCTCTAAAAGCCTCCGCCAGAGGGCTCGGTCCTGTGCAGCAGCTTTCCAGTTTCGGGCTCCCAGCAAGTCTCGCGCATCTGAGTTGACAGCATCTTCCCATCTCATATTTGGTCTGCCAACTCTCCGTTTTTCGAGCATCTTATCGGTCAGTATCTTTTTGGTCAGATCGCTATCCTCCTTTCTCAACACATGGCCTGCCCAGCGAAGCCTTCCAACTTTAATGAATTTGGCAGCATCTATGTCACCATATAACCGATACAACTCCGCATTCTTCCGTCTCCTCCACAAGTCTCCATCTCTAACGGGACCAAAGATCCTTCTAAGTATATTCCTTTCAAAAGTCGAGATTCTTGATTCGTCTGCTTTAGTTGTGGCCCAAGCTTCCGCCCCATAAGTTAACACTGGCCGGACCAACGTTTTATACAGATTGATCTTGGTCCCTTTAGAGAAGGAACGGCTTCTAAAGTGTCTGGAGAGCCCAAAGAAGCATCGGTTTGCCGCCACAATTCTTCTGCTGATCTCCTGGGTGATGTCATTCACTGCATTAACCTCAGTTCCCAGGTATACAAAGCTGTTAACCCTCTCAAACTTATACGGTCCAACTTCAAACTTTCTGGTCCCTCCTCCTATACCTCCAACTCTTAAGTATTTTGTCTTGTCTTCATTGACAACTAGGCCAAGAAGCTTAGCTTCTGTCTCAAAAGCGAGGAATGCCTCTTTCAGGGACCGCTCCGACCTGGCCACAATGTCGAAGTCATCTGCGTATCCTAAGAGCTGGACCGTGCTGTTAAAGAGGGTGTACCTTTGCTGAATACCAGAGCGGCGCACTGCTATTTCGGCTGCAAAATTAAAAAGGAGACATGCCAGGGCATCTCCTTGTCTTACCCCACTATTAGTGCTGAATGAGTCAGACACATCAGTTCCCACGTGTACAGAGCAACATGAATTTTTCATCGTCATCCTCACCAATCTGATCAGTTTTCCGGGGATATTCATCTTCTCGAGAGCCTGATAGAGTGCTGGCCTTGAGACGCTGTCGTACGCTGACTTGAAGTCCAGAAAGAGGTGATGCGTGACTATTTTGTACTCCTTGCATTTTTCAAGCATCATCCTCAGGGAGAAGATCTGGTCCGTAGTGGACTTACCTCTTCTAAATCCCGCCTGGTACTTCCCAATCTCTTTCTCAGCGTAGGGAACAAGCCTCTCGTAGAGAACATTTGAGAGGACTTTATACGCGCAGGAAAGGAGGACTATTCCGCGGTAATTCCTGCAATCCATCTGATCTCCCTTTTTATGGAGAGGGTAGATTACTCCTCGGTTCCAATCTCGGGGAATTTCTTCATTTTCCCAGATGGACATGATGAGGTGGTGGAGTTCCTTTAGAAGTCCTGTTCCACCATAACGCAGAAGCTCTGCCTGAATTCCATCCTGTCCCGGTGCCTTGTTGTTCTTCAGCTTATTTATCGCGTCTTGAACTTCCTCATCGTCCGGTGGCTCAACATCATTTGGAATTTCTTCGGCCTCTATTCCCGCAATTGTGTCTTGTGGTTCATCCTTGTTAAGGGACTTGCTAAAATAACTCCTCCACCTATCCAGAATCTCATGCTTGTTTGTGAGGAGGTTCCCATCTTCATCCTTACAGCTTGTAACTCTTGGTTTGAAGACGGCTCTCCCCTCATTAACTTTCTGAAAGAACAGGCGGCTCTCATGCACTGTTCGGTGAGATTCAATGTCCTCCATCTTCTTATTCTCCCATAGTCGCTTCTTCCTACGGTGAGTTCTCTTCTCTCTTCTCCGCTTGTCCCGGTATTCCTCCCGAGAGCGTCTAGTATTGTGCTGTATCACTCTCTTGTAAGCCTCGGTTTTTATGGTCGTGACTGCTTGACATTCATCATCAAACCATGGGGCTCTCCTTACTCTTTCTTGGTACCCTAAGGTCTCCTGGGCTGCTTGCTTCACTGCCTCGGCTATTCCAGCCCAATGGTCATCTATAGCCTCACCTCTGCCTCGTAATACCTCTATGAGCTTAGCGTCTAGGCATTCCTGGTTTGCTTTACATTGGTCTACATCCATCAGTTTCGAGACATCATACCTTCGAGGAACCAAACCAGCAGTCATTCTTTTTGTGGATATTCGACACCTAATCCTTGCAATGCTCATGTAATGATCTGAGTCCACGTTCGCTCCTCTATAAGATCTCACTCCAATCAAGTCTGATCTATGTTGAGAGCCTATAAGGAAGTGATCAATCTGGTTACTTGTCATCCCATTTGGTGTTCTCCATGTGGCTCGATGTATCTTCTTTCCTGGGAACATAGTGCTACCGATGACCAGGCCGTGGGCAGCGGCAAAGTTTATAAGTCTTTGCCCATTGTCGTTTGATGTTTCATGTAGGCTGTAGGCTCCAATCGTTGGGCGATATGCAGACTCACGGCCAACTTGGGCGTTGAGATCCCCCAGGACAATCTTTATATCGTTTGCCGGGCAGCTCCTGAAAGCATCCCCTAGGCTGTCGTAGAAAGAGTCCTTGTCCTCCTCAGATGCTACTTCCGTTGGTGCATGACAGTTAATCAGGGAGTAATTAAAAAACCTCCCTTTGATGCGCAGGGAACATATTCGTGGGGAGATGGGATTGAAATTCAAAACCAACTGACGTGCTCTGCCCCGAACAACAAATCCTGTTCCGAACATGTGGTGATGTTGATGGCAGCTGTAGTATAGGGTATGATATTTCTTTTCATGTGACCCACTTTCGAGCCAACGAACTTCCTGGATTGCTGCAATGTCTATTCGGTAGGTGTCAAGTTGCGTAAGAAGCGCCCGAAGGGCTCCTAGTCTGTAGAGAGATAAAATGTTCCAAAAAGCTATTCTTAGGTCATTATGGCGGTTCCTAGGTCGTTTCCTTAAGATCAGTCCGGCTTCATTGCTTTGTAGAGGAATCGTAATTGTGTAAGTTTAAGGAGAGCAGGGTATCAGCCTACTGCCCCCGAGTCAGGTGAAGGGGCTGCCTCCTTTGAGCATCCTGACGAACTCCCCCATCCGGGGCGGCTAACTAGGGGAGGAGACCCTAGGGTGTGTATTGTGAGTGTCCTTAGTCTGTAGTGTGGGGGTGTGTGTAGTGTGCTGTTATTAGTGTACTGTGTGAGTGTTAGTGTATGTGTTCCCCCAACCTGGAGGGCCAGTGGCTATTGCAACCCGAAGGCTGGGCGATGGGGACGCCACTTTCCTACGCCTATTTTATGATATTTAATGAATTATAAAAAAAAAGGGGTTTTTGCTGTGAGGAAAACAAAAAATTTTTAGAAAAGAAATTAATTTGATGACAAAATGGACTTGTCCCAGTTTGAAAGTAATTGCCTTAAATGATCTTACCTTCAAATAACAGGGAATGCCAACAATATTTTATGTTTTATGGACCATAAAGACGAAAATCTATACGCTTCATATCAGAGATAAATCTGATTTAATAATAAGTGTTAATAAAAAACAAAACAAAAAATTATAGAAAAGTAGAAAATGAAAAATATGTTGGAGATAAGTATTTTAAAGTTAAATACAGAATGTAGTCATTATTTGTTAAATGGATAACCCTTGGGGCAAGAGGAGTTATTCTGTAGACACGGCAGAAGTTTTATAAAAATGTTATTGAAATCATAAAAGCTTTTATGATTGCATTTTCTGAATTATCAAGATAATTTATTCTTTATCTGATTGAAGATTTTAACACGGTAACTTATTGTGCTAGTATGAAATAAGAAATTAACTTGGTTTTAAATTACTTATAACTGACATAACTTTGTCAAAATTTGAACTCATTAATAAATATGATTTCATTTTTATTACAGGTGAAATGGGTTTCGCTGGCCTTCCAGGGTTCAAAGGTGCAATGGGACCGCCAGGACCAGTTGGAAGACCTGGAGATAAGGGTGATAAAGGTGATCTAGGTCCAGCTGGTATCCCAGGTACTCCAGGTATTGACGGTCGTCCTGGATCGCAAGGGCCAACTGGACCTCAGGGTCCAAAGGGAGAACCAGGTTACTCTGCTCCCTCCATAAAAGGACAAAAAGGGGAGATTGGACCCCCAGGTAATAATTTTATCTACCTGATTAAGTTTATTTTAATGAGTAATTTGTATTTTATACAAAAGTCAAAAATTAATTCAGCCTTTCATTTTAATTTAAGAATCAATTTTCTTGTATCATATTTGGAGGATTGATTTTCATTCCATCCTCAGTCATTCCCTGCGGTGAATGACAAGTTCTATATTAATAAGGAATATAGCTAATATCGACAAAGAAAAAAAAGTACGCTAAATGGAGTTCTCAATCTATCAGTTAGAAAAAAAATAAAGGGAGATAGCTGGGAACACCCACTGCCAGGTAAAATGAGGTGTTGCGGATACGAAGGGCAAACTAAACAAATTTTAATTTTTTTTTTTCCGCCATCCGAATCTAGATGCTTCGGAGAATCTTGTTGAATTTGCCCTTCTTTCCCTCTCAAAATACACAGAGAATGAAAACAAGCTGGTTGGAAACTGATGTGAAAGGCTAACTCAACACTCCACTACCGCTCCGCTGGATGATGAAATAAATAAAATTCTCTTTTAGTTGAAAGTGAAGTTCACACTCATTCCTGGTAAATTATTATATAATTTGTTTATTAATATAAATTAATAAAAAAACAATGAGACATCCCACAACAAAAACATTTTTGGAATATGCTCTATGTTTAACCTTATGGAAAAAATATACAACACATTTTCCTGAAAACCACCTTTTGTTGAATTCGCCCTTCGTATCCGCAAGACCTCATATATTGCTTTACTGTCCTTTTCTAAATACTCACTGGCTACCAATAAAAATAAAGTATGAAGGAGCACGAGTAGAATACTCAAAAATTCTAGCTTATATTCTGGCTAAATGTTTTAGTGATGTACCATAATGTTCAAAGGAGTAGTTATTCTCCTGCTCCAGTCAAATAGTGGCCAAGAAATACACAAAACCGCATGCAATAAACTGGATACATGCATAGTGCAGTCATGCGAGTGTATTACCTGGCCACCAAAAGCAGACTAGAAACAGCTCGCTGTTCATTTGGGTGCTACGAGAATCGTCCAATACTACTTAAATATCCAGCATATGTATGTACACATACATGAATGTATGTGTATTCTAAATTCATAATTATTTATTTCGGTTGGATGTAAACCCCCCGAAGTAAATTGAATCACCCAAAAATGGTGGAAACCTACCCTGTAATAATAAGTTAAAACAACTCTACAATTTAGATTCCATAACTTTTCCAACATAGGCAAGAACGTGCTTCTCATAAAATGTTTCTTCGATTTGGAGGTAAAAATCAGATTATGAGGATACTGTTAGTAAAAATATATTTTACTTAGGTATTTTATTTTTATTATTTTATTTTATTTTTTTTTTTTTTTTTGCATTTGATTATTTTGTTAATATAACATGAAAATATATTACAATAATTATGAATTTTTAGGTTTTGATGGTATGACGGGAGAAAAAGGAGACAGAGGAATGCCAGGGCCACCAGGACTTGATGGATATGATGGAGAAAAAGGTGACGTTGGAGAGAAAGGAATTCCTGGACCAGCGGGTATAAACGGTCTCCCTGGATTAGATGGCCTGAAAGGAGATAAGGGATTACCAGGAAGATCAGCTGCTAAAGGCCAAAAGGGAGAGCCTGGACAACCCGGTAATCTCTTTCATTTTTCATACTAGAAAATCAGCAAAAAGATAAATGTAGTTTTTATCAGACATCAGTAATTCATACCCGATTTCTTTACCAAGAGGGTTCAGTCGAGCCTAGCTGTTTGAACAGAGAACACGTGAAGTACAGAACACGTGATATTGACAGTTGCCGTCCTGTTTGGGATCACCAGTTACCTGAACACCATAATCGGTTTGATAAGTAGCTTCTCGTCACATTCAATCCGCTGTTTTACAAAATTAGTTAATTTCACCTCTATATGAGGAGTGATTAGGTTCAATATGTTTTTAAAGGTACTGTAATCCATCCCAGATTATTGGAAAAAGCGATCCGGATATTTCCTCGACTGTGAAACAAGTTCTAATACTGCCTAAAACAGTTATCATTGCCAGTGAACTAATCTCTGAATTCTTGTATGTAGAAGAGTAGCTTTAGGCCGAGAGAACCAAGTAGGTCTTACGAAGACAGGTATAGTTGGGATTCGGCTAGGAGAAAAACGTCAGACTTTCAAAAAGAAATCTGTATTTTGGACGTTTCGACTGCAACAATGGCAGCCTTCTTCAACTAAAAAATATATACAACTTATAAGTAAAGAAAATGTACAAGTAGTAAGTAAAAGACAGGCAGAAATGAGCGGAGTATATATATCAATACAATAAATTTTAACCAATCTTATTTTTAAAAACAGTGACCACGGTTGTTGGAAAGAAAACAGCATGTAGAACTTGTTAGTAAAAACAGTACAAAAAAAATATTAAACAGTAAATATATATTAATTGTTATAAATTGTATTCACTTATAAAATAGATTTTGTTTTTCACTACATAAAAAATGTGCGTTGTTTTTACTGTTTAATATTTTTTTTGTACTGTTTTTACTAACAAGTTCTACATGCTGTTTTCTTTCCAACTACCGTATTTTCATTGTTTTTAAAAATAAGATTGGTTAAAATTTATTGTATTGATATATATACTCCGCTCATTTCTGCCTGTCTTTTACTTACTACTTGTACATTTTCTTTACTTATAAGTTGTATATATTTTTTAGCTGAAGAAGGCTGCCATTGTTGCAGTCGAAACGTCCAAAATACAGATTTCTTTTTGAAAGTCTGACGTTTTTCTCCTAGCCGAATCCCAACTATACCTGTCTTCGTATCTCTACAGCGGCTAACTATCTCCATCTACAAGTAGGTCTTTGTCATCTGTATGTGCATTAGTCTCAAAAAATATGTTTAGAAATTAATTAATATAATTAACTAAAATATATTTCTAATTATGGTTCTATGTGGTTCAACAAATCTGACTACTTTCATTTAAAGAGAAAATATATTAAAGGCCTTTTTTATTATAACATAAACATTACCAGTGTTATTCACGAACTGTTCATAATTATATTAATAACTTTCTACAGGACCAAAAGGACGCCCTGGAAATGATGGAAGTCCAGGTTTTCCAGGACTTAAAGGAGAACAAGGTGAGAAGGGAATGAAAGGTGCCATTGGAATTCAAGGACCACCTGGTGATCAAGGGTATCAAGGCTTTAAAGGGGAGCCAGGTCCTCCTGGACTCAATGGATTTGATGTTAGTCCTGAAAAATTAAGTTCTATATTTTCAATTTACATATAAATGTGATTTAAAGGTCACAATATACAAAACAAATTAAAACCATTAAGTTTAACACTGTTTTTCCTGTTCGGGTGAGTAGTTTTTAACTCTAATGGAGACAGTGTTTAATATTTATCAATACTTTGCTAAAGCTAAGACTAAAGCCAATTTAAACTTCAGCGAAAGCTTTGGAGTGATGAGGTTATAAAAGAGAGAATTCTCCCCATAGACTATCTCCATGGGAATAAAAGCCACGCCCTTTTTCCCTTCAAACCTCACCATCTATCAGCAGGGCCATTGAGAGGGCAGAATGAGCGGGCTGTCGCCCTGGGCGCCGAGACCAAGAAGAGCCTTTGAGAGAAAAAATTAAAAAATTCCCATAATTATTTGAATGACTGTGCAATGTGAAATCGTTAAAACATTCAGGTTTAAGTTTGAATAGAAATTAAAAAAATGTCTTTATGTATTCAATCAACTCATTTCCGAGTAATGAAGTGTGGTGGAATTGCTTTGTTATTTCGGATAGGGTAGTCATTGTGTATATGAGGCTCATCGCTTACCTAATGGGCACTCAGCCAATGCTATGTAACTCTCTTGTCTTCTCTCGCCCCCCTCCCTTCCGTCCGTGTTCAGTATATTCCATATCCCCTGGTGAAAGGGCGTTTTATCAGACATCCCCCGGACGCTATAAATCCTCACGACGGCCCTGTCTATCAGAACAAACTATAGATAGTTGTGTTCAAATGTTGGATTGAAACTTTTTAGCATAAATATGCTTTAGTGATGACTAAAGTGGAAAAAAAAACTTTACCAAAAATTGCCACAAAAAAGTGTTTGCTGGCGTCCACACATGCGCGGTAGCCATGTACGAAAAAGAAGACTGTATGTTATAAATTACACTACATAGGTTTGTCGGGCGGACCTAAAGCATATTTATGTTCCTGAATTTGAGCAGAAGGCTCTAAACAAATTATATGAATATTTTAAACATACAGTTTTATCCTTGAGAAGATGAAAGAAATAGTTTGCCTTTGTGATATTTGTGGCGGAGAAGGTAGATTAGAAATGAAAACCCAAGAGGAGATCTTTAAGAAATTGAAATGTTTAAAAATTGCAGTCTTTTTAAAGGTCAAATATTAGAATAAATAATAAAAAAAAATCATTCCCGCAACTGGCCATGGGGCCTAAAGAACCAGATAGTATATTGGTATCTGATTCTTGTCTATAAAACTCACCATTATTGTTGGTGATATAATAATTATTGTTATAATAATTATTATAATTATTATTGTTTATATACTTATATGCTCTCTTTATTTTTTCTAAAGGGACCTCCAGGCCCCGTAGGTGAGCCTGGATTACCAGGGGAGAAGTGTGTACCTGAACCAGATTATTTTACTGGAATACTTCTCGTTAGGCACAGTCAGACTCCTATAGTACCTCAATGTGAAGCTGGTCACATCAAATTGTGGGATGGCTACAGCCTTCTGTACATAGAAGGGAATGAAAAAGCACACAATCAAGACCTTGGTAATTATAATATTGTCATTATGTCATATAACCAAGCAATACGATTTTAAAACTAGATTTTATATATTTATATTGTTTTTTATCTTGCTTGATTCACTCTTTTAGAATTTTTGGCCCTAGGAAGGATGAAAAGGTTATTTAACATAGTTTTTTCTTTTTTTTTTTTTTTTTACGGCGCATCGACATAAATCTTGGCCATTAGCGCCGTATTTAACATAGTAAAAATAATTTAAAGACCAAAAACAGAATATATAATATATTGTTATGATTAATTTTTATAAAATGATTACGCCACGTTGGGTCGCCATTAAATGTTAAGATAAATTTTTATAAAAAGATAAAAAGATTTTAATTACTTGAGTAAGTTTTATTATATGAATTAGACTTAATCTCAGGGATTAAAGTTCCGAGTGAATGAACGATATAATATTTATTTCCAGACAATTCTGAGATACAAACACCAACATCAAAAATAATACAAATGACAATAAAAGAATTAACAATTACAAAAAAATAAATTTTACCTCTAAATTAATTTGCTTCCAATAAGGCTTCAATACACTGCGCTTCAGTAATTCCTTCTTCAATGTGATACGCTTTATTGCCAGGTCTCGTGCCTAGAATGGATATCTTGAATTCTGGATTCTGTTGTCTTCTCACTCCGTCTTCTATGAATAATAACAATAGACTGCACTCCCTACTCCTCTCAGGATAGCTATGGACTCAAGCTCCGCACGCGACCACCGCTGAGAATAGAGTGACTCCGCACTCCAGGACTGCTGGGAATAGAGAGACGCTCCGTTCGAGCGGGAAAGTTTGACGTCCTTTATTTCTAACTTCCGCAGTTTTGTTGGTTCATATATAGAGATAATAATTATGTTTTTATAACTTCAAATAATTAATTTATTACCATCTGAATGTACATTTAATATGTATATATTGTACACCAGTATTGTCCAAAAATATTATTAATTTTGATCGTATATAATACGATGTTAATTGTATATATGGTTTGTGATTTGCGCGGGCTTTTCAAAATATCGATGGTTATTTGAATTTAAAAATATTTTTGAGAATGTAATATATCATTACAATATATGTATATAAATATATATTAGCATAAATATGCTTCAGCGATGACTAAACTGAAAAAAAAAAACGTTATAAAATAGTGTCTGCTAGCATCCTGTGGTAGCCATGCATCATGTACGAAAAAGAAGACTGTATGTTACCCAGTACATTACATAGGTATGTCGGGTGAGCATCCTCTCCAAACACCTGACGCATTTTACAAGCAGCCTGGGTGGCTTTTAGGCCTATTTTAAGCTCGTAGAGTAAAATCGAGCGAATTTTCGTTTAAAGAGCGATCATTGTAAACAATTTTTTTCAGCTCAGACCGTCAACTGGATTAAATTTAAAGTACTCCAGTTTACTATCAAAACAAGCGTCTTCTAATCCTACAAGGTTGCTCTTTATTTATCATTATGGTATTAAAGTAAGAAATTTGTAAACATGGGATTTAAAAAAAACGACAGGACTTTTTGTGTTACCGGGTATTTATGTCAGTTAGTTTTATCACATTCTTCAATCTAGGTGTAAAATAATCACCTAGCTGAGTAATGTACTTATTAAATGAACCTCCTACATGACAGACATTTTATTTAATTTTCTTCTGGAGCACACATTATCTTTCATTATTTTCATTAACAGAAAAGAATAAAAGTTCCCACGATATTTTGCAGGATATGCTGGCTCCTGTATGAAAGTTTTCTCTACCATGCCATTCCTCTTCTGTGACATGAACAATGTTTGCAATTATGCAAGTAGGAATGATAAGTCTTATTGGTTAAGCACAAATGAAGCCATCCCCATGATGCCGGTGGAAGAAAGAGATATAGAAAGATATATTTCCAGGTAAAATAACTCTGTTTGCTCATTTATTTTGTTTATTTCCTTTCTGGGATTGACGTTAATATAATAGAAAAATTCAAGTTATTTTATATTATTATTATATTAGGCCGATATAAAAAACTACGTATCGATTATTTTCATTTTAATAAATATGCAAAGTTTCATAAAAATCGGCTCTGGACACTTGCGGATGTTCCCTTGTTAGTATCATGGAACTTGTCAAGTGGTCATTCCAACCTATTAACAGCAATTACAGCCTTTCATGTAGAATATGAATGCTTTCGTTATTTTTATGTTTTATTCATACCTTAAAAGGCTATTGTATTTAGTAATGGATTTATTACATTAATTTCATACTAATAATATTTCCAATTTAATTTTTACTTGTTCTTTTTGTAGGTGTGTTGTCTGTGAGGCACCAGCAAATGTAATTGCAATTCACAGCCAGTCTATTCATATTCCTGATTGTCCAAACGGATGGCAGGGATTGTGGATTGGATACAGTTTTGTGATGGTAACTATTTATAAACATATTTTTTTGAATGTCAATATTTTTCATCCCAATCATTTTTTTAGCATAAATATGCTTTAGCAATGACTAAACAAAAAAAAAAAAGTTACAAAAAAGTATCCGCTGGCGCATGTGCAGTGTCTGTGTACAAAAAAGAAGACTGTATGTTATGAAGTACATTACATAGGTTTGTCGGGTGGACCTAAAGCATATTTATGTTCCTGAATTTGAGCAGAAGGCTTTAATTTACATTCTCTAGTTTTAAATGTTGCCTCTTTTTTTTTGTATGATTTGGAGCATAATAATTTATTTATACTTTTCATTACAGCATACTGCTGCTGGAGCAGAAGGAGGCGGTCAATCATTAGCCTCCCCTGGATCATGTTTAGAAGATTTCAGGGCAACACCATTCATTGAATGTAATGGCAGCAAAGGAACATGCCATTATTTTGCGAATAAATTAAGCTTCTGGCTTGCCACATTAGAGGGCAGAGACCAGTTTTCATCTCCGAGCAGGCAAACTCTAAAGAATGGAAACCTCAGGGACAGAATAAGTCGCTGTCAAGTTTGTATGAGAAAAACCTAGTCTATGTGAGTATTATTTTACTAAGATGCAATAAAAAAAATCAAAACATTTTAAATGAATTTATTCAGTGAGGCCAGGCATTTAAGTAGGCTTAATTTTGTATCACGAAGTTGAAAATTCAACTATTTACTAGAAAACCACAACTTAAAAAAATAATATTGGACTCCTTCCTAAAAAAAAAAAAAAAAAAAAAAAAAAAAAAAAAAAAAAAAAAAAAAAAAAAAAAAAAACTGAAGTAACATTAGATTAAATTCTTCAGTACTGAATGAAGTAGAACTGCAAAGGCCTGGAGACGAGGGGATTATGCAGGATGGCCCAGACCTCCTAAGTTGAATTCACCTTACGTGTTCGGCCGGTCGGTGTTAATATAGTTTTTATTATTATTTTAGGTTTTCATTATTACAAATTTACATTCTATCATTATTTACTTTAATGATGATAGAAAAGTTTTACAAAATATATCAAAGAATTGCCAAAATCATATTAATATTTGTTGACAATGATAATTTGTTACCCATGAACAAGAATGTGCTGTTAAAGAAAATAATAAAGATTTGTCTTCTGTAAGAAAGGCAAAAAATATATATGTCTCAGCCGTCATCTGTAACTGAAACACAACAAATGCATAAAGGTTCTGAGCCATTATCTATAACTTAAGTAAAGCAAGTAAATGATCAATCTGCCACCAAATTTGGGATAAAAATATTCATTAAAAAAAAAGAAAAGTACTTTCTTTTAATACTCTTGGAATTGTATAAAAAATATAGAGCTATCAGAGCATTATTAAATACTTAAGCATAGGTAAAAATTAAACCTAAAAATGAATGAGACAAGAGCTTGAACTTATGATTTAGTTTTTTTTTTTTTGTTATTTAACTAATACCAAGTTCTCGATTCGATTAGATGGAATAGTTCAAATTCTGTGGGATTTATTCCCAATGGGTCCGCCATTTGCATTACTATTTCAATGAACAAAACGCTAAGTGAATCTCAATAAAAACGGATTATGTATTGTTTAAGACTAGAGAAGGGTTTGAGAGGTCATGCAAGGGAGATAGTGTTTAATGTTTATCAATACGTAGCCAAAGCTAAGGCTAAAAACAATTTAGACTATAATGTTGCCTGTTCAAATAGATGGTTAGGAGGGAAAAGAGCTATATTCCCGGCAGAAAATTGGCAGTAAACATTTTGCCAGTCATAACCTTATCAATATAAAATTTAAAACGTTTTCAGCCTTAGATTTGGCTAAGTATTGATAAATATTAAAGACTATCTTCCTTATCTAACCTCTCAAAGCGTTCCCCAGTCTTAAGAGATAATCAGTTTTTATAGTGATTCAAGTTAAGTGTTTGGTCATTAAAAGGCTTTGCTAATGGTGGAACAGAAGGGAGAGTGATAGGAGAAATTCCCACCGACGTTTGCGCATACACAATTGAAATCCTGGGCTTATCTGAAAAGGCTATAGATATTCATACATAGATATTTCTCTATTAAATTGTAAATAGTAGTTGGCATAGAATATCTGAAAATACTCTTTTACAACTTTTTAACAATATCCTTTAAAATATAATAAACAGACAAAATAACTTTTATTTATTAGCTTATTTAGCAAGATAACAGTAAAATTAGGAGAATTTGAAAACATTTTCTTTAAAGCATTTTATTTCCAAGTGTAATAAAATGTGTAAAGATACAGTACACAAAATTGGCCAATTGTTCCTAAAAAGATTTTTCACTGATAGACAACATTTTCTTATGCTTTGTTACAGTAAAACACTACCACTCATTTAAGATCATCATCACCGGTGTTATATCTCTTAGTGCTATCATCGAATTGGACAGTTAGACATAACACTGAAACACTGCCATATTTATGTGTAATATAAAACATTGTAATATTATTATTTATAGTTTTTTATTCAATACTATAATTGATTGTGATCTTTCTGTAAATGCTATTAAAGATTTAACAGTAACGTTTAACGTATAAAGATAGTCACCTGTATTTTATGATACTGTAAATAGAATTAGTATAATAATGTTGTTATCTAATAATTATTGTAAGTATTGTCTGTCTGCTGCAAAAGCAGGTCTTATTTGTGCCATAAGAGTTATTGTATGTTTAAAGAAGTGTACAATTTTGTAATTTTATATTGACTTGTTAATTGTAACTGCTATGATTTTAATAAATTATTTATATAAATATAGAGAATCTTAATAAAAAAAATGACTTATACTAAATTTTTGCTTCTACAGATGAGGTTTGTAAAATGTTGAATTTTATGCTTTTTAAGTATCTTTGTGAAGGCCTCAAAAAAGATTCTCATTTAATCTATGTTTGCTGTTTCTTGTAATTTAAATGCAGAAGCAAAATCAATGTCTATCAGACAATTGTGCAGTGACACAAGAGGATGTTAGAAAAGTAATATATAATGCAAAAAGATGGCTTTGTTAATATTAAAAAGTGAAAGGTGTATATTATCTGACCTAAAAAAAAAAAAAGATTAAGTAAATACAAAAATTAATTTGATTCATTTTTTAAATGCATATAATCTATTTTCAAACCCCTTGACTGAACCCAGCACCATTCTATAATAAAACATGGGATAGAAAGTAATTTAATCATTCTTTTTCTTTTTACATTTCTCAAAAACAACCAACTCAGCACCATGTTTACAAGCTCCTCAATATACCCATCCTAGGCGAGTAAAAGCACAAAAAAATAAATCTAATTTTAAAGCAATTATCAGAATTATCTATAAAAACATGAAAGTCATAGAATTTTAAAAAGAAAAAATCCATCACATGAAAGCTGCATAACTAATCACAATCTTTAGGAAGGTGTTTAATTATGCGCTTAAACTTACCAATAAAATAAATATAAAAGGTTTAGCTCTTTTAAATTAGCCTTTACCAGCTGGATGAAGAATTTATCACTAGTTTGGCATAATGTATACAGGTTTTTGTAGCAAGGAAGCAAAAATTATGACTAGTGGGGGCAAATTAATTTTATTATGAAGTAACAACTACTCCTAATCGACAGATTTAGCTGGTAACCTAACTCATCAAAATGTTCGTTAGGGGACGCAATATTCCAAGGTGAAAGCACAAAATTTGAGGCCTCTTCCTCAGACATATAAGCATTTGTATATACATAAATATATATATATATATATATATATATATATATATATTGTTAAGATTAATTTTTATAAATAATGATTGCACCACGTTGTGCGCCAATAAATGTTAAGATTAATTATTATAAAATTATTGCGCCACGTTGGGCGTCATTAAATGTTAAGATTTTATTTTTTATAAAAAGATTTAAAAAGATTTTAATTACTTGAGTAAGTTTTATTATATGAATTTGACTTAATCTCAGGGATTAAAGTTCCGAGTGAATGAACGATATAATATTTATTTCCAGACAGTTCTGAGATACAAACACCAACATCAAAAATAATACAAATGACAATAAAAGAATTAATAATTACAAAAAAATAATTTTTACCTCTAAATTAATTTGCTCCCAATAAGGCTTCAATACACTGCGCTTCAGTAATTACTTCTTCAATGTGATACGCTTTATTGCCAGGTCTCGTGCCTAGAATGGATATCTTGAATTCTGGATTCTGTTATCTTCTCACTCCGTCTTCTATGAATAATAACAATAGACTGCACTCCCTACTCCTCTCAGGATAGCTATGGACTCAAGCTCCGCACGCGACCACCGCTGAGAATAGAGTGACTCCGCACTCCGGGGCTGCTGGGAATAGAGAGACGCTCCGTTCGAGCGGGAAAGTTTGGCGTCCTTTATTTCTAACTTCCGCAGTTTTGTTGGTTCATATATAAAGATAATAATTATGTTTTTATAATACCAAATAATTAATTTATTATCATCTGAATGTACATTTAATATATGCATATTGTTCACCAGTATTGTCCAAAAATATTATTAATTTAAAATGTATATAATACGATGTTATTTGTATATATGGTTTGTGATTTGCGCGGGCTTTTCAAAATATCGATGGTTATTTGAATTTAAAAATATTTTTGAGAATGTAATAAATCATTACAATATATATATATATATATATATATATATATATATATATATATATATATATATATATATATATATATATTGTAATGATATATTACATTCTCGAAAATATTTTTAAATTCAAATAACCATCGATATTTTGAAAAGCCCGCGCAAATCACAAACCATATATACAATTAACATCGTATTATATACGATCAAAATTAATAATATTTTTGGACAATACTGGTGTACAATATATCCATATTAAATGTACATTCAGATGGTAATAAATTAATTATTTGAAGTTACGAAAAATATAATTATTACTTTTATATATGAACCAACAAAATGCGGAAGTTAAGAAACAAGGATGCCAAGCTTTCCTGCTAGAAGGCGTCAGTTGATTCCCAGCAGTCGTGAAGTGAGGAGCTGGAGTCCATAGCTATCATCCGAGGAGTACGGAGTGCGGTCTATTGTTGATTGTCATAGAAGACGGAGTGAGAAGACAACAGAATCCACAATTTCGGGATTTCCAATCTATGCGCGAGACCTGGCAAGAGGGCGTGTCGCCTTGAGGAAGAAATTGCTGAAGCGCAGTGTATTGAGGCTTTGTTGGAAGCGGATTGATTTAGAGGTAAAAATTGTTTTTTTTTTGTAATTGTTAATTCTTTTATTGTCATTTGTATTATTTTTGATATTGGTGTTTGTATCGCAGGATTGTCTGGAAATAAATATTATATTGTTCATTCACTCGGAACTTTAATCCCTGAGATTAAGTCAAATTCATATAATAAAACTTACACAAGTAATTACAATTTTTTTATTTCTTTATCTATATATATAAAAATCACGTGTCTGTTTTTCTGTTTTTCTGTTTGTTTGTTCCTTATACAAATCCACACCGTTTGACCAATTTGGACCAAACTTGGCACACATGTACTTCTTGATACGGGAAATCTCCTAGGCTAGGTCAAAATAGTCAAATTTCGAAATTTGGTCAAAAGGTCAAAAGTTTTGTTCAAGAAAAATTGGCTACACTGAACCATTCATATTCTGGCAGCCATTTTGAATAATGTCTCAAATTTATTTGTTGATGTTCTTGATAATTAGAATAACTCGAACTCATTGATGACTTTACATCATTATATAATCATATATATATATATATATATATATATATATATATATATATATATATATATATATATATAAAATCTTTTAGGCTTCACAGTTCGGAAGTAACGAGTTCCAAATTGTTAATTAAAGAAGAGTGAATTGTTCAAAAATAGTAATTTTCTTTCCAGTGTTGCCTAGGTGGAGATTAGCAAGCTAAAAAAAACTTTATTCTTTTTTTGCGAAAAGTTTTTGTTTTGCAAACAAAACTTTTCAGTTTTAACCTTTGTATGTTTATCTAAATTATAGCCGTATATTCTCAAGATTTGGACAAGTAATATCATATAAGATCAATTTTATTAATTTCTGATGAAAATGTAGAGCAACACTGAGCCCCTAGAAGCCATTAACCATTATCCTTTTTTTAAAGTTTGGTTTGTTTATCTAATTTCCAAAACTTTTTAGTTTTAGTAAAATATTAGTGTTTACCTAAATTATAGCCTTATATTCTTAAAATTTTGACTAATATATATTAATAAGTAATTTCAAATATTAAGTTTTTGATCTGTTGAAAAATGTTGTGATTATCTAAATTACAACCTTATATTCTCAGATTTTGGATTAATATCATATATTAGTAAGTAATTTGAAATATTAAGTATTTGATCTGTTGATTTGGAGTTTCCCGTTTGTTTTCCATAGTTAATTTTTTTGTGAATTGCATTTTATCTCATGCATTTGCTTAACATAAACTATGTCTTCAACATTAACCCATTAACCTGCACAGAACTTTAATAATTTAAATACTTTTAGTTCTTTAACGTACCACCTAAAATCATCTATGTGTGACATGATATTTAAACATTTGGGTCATTCCATGTCAAATCAACCCAAAAAAATAGGATTTGACATCCATGATCTCATATTTTAATGAAACTTGGCATGTTCATTCCTTTCATGGATATAAGTAAGAATATAAAATAGTTTTTGTCAATCTCAAATAGTTTAATTTCATGCCCTGCTAAAGTATTTCAAATTTTGCAGTTATCATCGATTGGACAAAAGAAGTGCACTTAGTTCTAGAATATAAATCATACCTATCGACCAATGTTGATGACATTTTCTATGACAATACTTCAATAAATATGGAAGCCAGAAAAAAAAATAATGTAAGCATAAAGTTATTACAAATGTTCTGAAAAAATCCTGAAGTGTTAAAATGCATTTTGTAAAAATTAAATATGGCGTTCCACACTAAGTGGAATATCATCAAACGATAAAAAGAAAATCACTAACATAGTTTTTTATTATTATTCTAAAAGGTATACACTATCACATGAAAAAATAAAATGTTTGGTTTTTTCACTCTTCAATTTTTTTTCCCGTTAAATACAAAAAATTGTTCAATTAAAATTTTAGCTAACAATATATTATTTTTTATAGTACAGCGATTTAATTTTAAAAACTATAAAAAATAACCCAAAGCTATTCAGAATGAAAACTACATGTACAAAACATTCATTACTTCAGTGAAGGGTTTGCTGGGCAATATAAAATGAAATACAGCTTAAGTTTTATCACATGTAACTGCACACCAGTAACTAACTTTAAAATTTGAAATATTAAGTTTTTGATCTGTTAACTTGCTGGTTTCAGTTCGTTTTCCATAGTTGAATTTTTGATTTGCGAATTGCATTTTATCACATGCATTTGCTTAATATAAACTATGTCTTTAACAGTAACCCATGGACTGTCCGAACTTATGAATGAATGAATATTTTCCTAAAAATTTACAATTTTACAGCAAGGAGTCTACCACATTTGATTAAGATTAAATACTAATAAGAAAAAAATATAGAAGCACTGCAAAATAAAACTAAACAAAATACTAAATATTTACACTATGAACTTTTTTTACTTGAAGAGAAAAAATAAATAAATACCCTACTTATAGAATCTTGACTGTCCGAACTTATAGCAGGCTCAATATCTACTTGGCTCATACGGAGAATTGTAGTGTTTGTCATTAAACTAGATGCAACATTAGCAAACTGTACTGAGTTTTTTACATTTTTAGTTTCATATTTGCTCATAACTTCCATTAGAGACCAAGGATTTTACTCTTTCTCCCACCCTACCTACTACACGTTTGTCATGAGCTGTAGTAAAATATTTCTGCTAAAACTTTTTGTGAAATTTTTCTGAATGTATGTAAAGCAATCTTGACATATATTTATTTTTAAATTGAGACAATGGATTATTACTGTAAATAATTTCATTTTGACAAATCATAATTTCTTATTATTATATCATATAATCTTATCAAAAGTGCGTATACAGAATTCATACCTTTATGTTTAGTATCGGAACAAATGAGAAAAGTAGTGCATTTGTTTTTGAAAAATAATGCTGCTGTAAATAATTGAACAGTTTCTCAGGACCACAATCCTGATTGAATTCTGTTTTAACAATCGCAAGAATAAGCCATTGCAAGAACAGACGTTTTCTTTTCATTAATCAGTTATTTTATTTTATTTAATTCATTTATATTCATTCTTTTTTTTTATTTCTTTCACCTAATTTGTAATTTTGATATTATAATTTGTTTCTTTTCCAATATTATTATTTTTTTTTGTGTGTGTGTGTTTAACGGCGCATCTACAACTTGGCCATTAGCGCCGGGCTATCTATAGGTTGCCACCCTTTTATAATGCCAACAGCACGTGGTCGGTCACCCATTCAGGTACTGACCATTTCAATATTATTATTACTATTTTTATTTGTATTATAATAGTTGTTATCATTACACTATCATATTTCTCTATTTTAATATTATTATTATTATACTTTTAAAACTCAGGAAAAAAATATAAAAAAAGTGTATATTACTTTGATTGTAATGCAGGGAGTATTGGAAGATGGAACCTGCAGAATCTAAATGAACTCCCTCTAAATAAACTCCCCCCAAGCCATTCAATTTGTTCCTCATATAAATCCACAGCTTTCGAGCGATTTTGAACAAACTTTGCACACAGGTAGGGGTTGATATGGGGAGTGTCATAGGCTAGGTCAAAATCATCTGTCAGCTGTCTGTCTGTCTTTATTTTCCTTATACAAATCCACACCGTTTGACCAAAGTTGACCAAACTTTGCACACAGGTAGGGGTTGATACGGGGAGTGTCATAGGCTAGGTCAAAATCATCTGTCAGCTGTCTGTCTGTCTTTATTTTCCTTATACAAATCCACACTGTTTGACCAAAGTTGACCAAACTTTGCACACAGGTAGGGGTTGATACGGGGAGTGTCATAGCCTAGGTCAAAATAATCTACCAGCTGTATGTTTGTTCCTTACAACTATATAATATAAAGTTGGTGTAGCATGGCACACTGGGTAACAGCTAGTAAACAATAAAATCTTAACATTAAATGGCGACCCAACGTGGCGCAATCATTTTATAAAAATTTATCTTAACAATATACATATATATACTAGCTGTTCCCCGGTGTGCCATGCTACACCTACTTTCTGCCTGTGACTCTCCCTGTATCAAGATCTACCCAGTTAGGTAAAAAGATCTGAATTTGTATATATCTGTCAAGTAATTCATAATGCAGCCGGCAGAGGCCAGCACCACAGCAATTTATAAAACAACCGACAGAGGCAGCGCTCCTTAGTTAGACAGTGACTGTTGATATAAAATTGAAATAAACTGCATTACATGACTATATAATTATGTAAAACCATCAATGATTTCAAGTTATTCTAATTATCAAGAACATCAACAAATAAATTTGAGACATTATTCAAAATGGCAGTCATAATCTGAATGGTTCAGAGTAGCAAATTTTTCTTCAACATAACTTTTGACCAAATTTTGAAATTTGACTATTTTGACCTAGCCTAGGAGATTTCCCGTATCAAAACGTGTGCCAAGTTTGGGCAAAATTGGTCAAACGGTGTAGATTTGTATAAGGAACAAACAGACAGACACGTGATTTTTATTTATATATATATATATATATATATATATATATATATATATATATATATATATATATATGTTGTTCATTCGGCATCTGTCTCCAGCGGTCTTGCTCCTCCTATCATCGCAATATTTCGCCGGATTCCTCTCCGGCTTCTTCTGGCCTTCACTCATCCTTGCTGGTTGGTAAGGGAATGAGTCCGTCTTTTTTTTTTTCTTTTTTTTTTTTTTTCCTAACCCCACTTAAGAGAAAAAGAGAAATAAAAAGCATGCAAGGAAGGGCATGATGAAAGCGAAAAGTGAAAGAAAACGTGCAGGAACGCAAAAGAAAACTAAGGACCTCGAACGCAACAGGCGTGCGTAAGGGCCACAGGTAGAGGGAGGAGGTGTCCTTATTCTGCATTAATGCACTTGAAGGCGGTAAGTAAAGGAGAAAAAGGTGTAGGATTCCCAAAGGGAGGTATGTGTAATGTGCTGTGTGGGGCACAGCGATAGAGGAGGAGGTAAAACGAAAGATAGTCGGAGAGTAGAAGAAAGAAGAAAGGGGAAGAAGGTCAGTTAGACTGTCTTAAGTGTCATGTGTCAGTGTAACTTGTGTTTGTTGGATTGTTCCTAGTGTGTTCTAAAATGTGTTATGTTCTAGTACGTCTACTAGTCGTCGTGTGAACTCAGTTGGTCCTTGCCAGCGTCCTGGTCGTCCAGGTGGTGTGATGTCGTTAAAAAGTGGATTGTCATGGTACTTAAGTCCGTCAAAGAATTTGATGTGACGTCGTTTTATGAATTCTGAAACTGTGGGGAGTTCTAAGAGTGTGTGTAAGTCTGGGGCTTTGAGTTTATTGTGTGAGGTGCTCCGTGTGATTGTTTTGAGTATTCGGTTCTGAAAAGATTGTAGTGTTCTGAGTATGGTGGGGTTCAGAAACCGAAAGAGTGGTGTGCCGTATAGAAGTGCCGGTCGTAAGACTCCTTTGTATATGAGTAGTTTCAGTCTGAGTGAGAGGTTTGATGAGTTGAGTAAGTGACCAAGAGAGCGGGCTTTCGTCCTGACAAGCTTTAGCTTCTTGGTAAAGTGTGTGTGAAAACTGAGGTGTGTACCTAAGTGCATCCCCAAGTAATTGATATGTCTTTTTAACTTGTTTCTTTTGTTTCTAACCGTGAAATACTTGGGGCGTGCTCGTGTTGAATTGCCATGAAAGGCGAAGAGTAGTGCGCCTGTCTTGGTCGGGTTAACTGTGATGTGTATTCGTCGCAGTTCGTCTACTACATCTGCGCAAACCTCTTCAGCTTGTTTTAATGCCTTTGAATGTGACATGGATGTGCTGTATATCGCGATATCGTCGGCATATGCGGCTATTTTTGTGTTTGGGTACTGTTCACCGACGATTTCTGATGTGTAGATGGAAAAGAGTGTGGGTGCGAGTACTGACCCCTGTGGTACACCGCAGGGGATCGGGTGTGTGCTGGAGAGGCTTGCCCCTACCCTAACCGTCATAGTACGTCCGTATAGGAAAGAGTGTATTGTGTTATAGAGTTGTTCTGGACATCCGTACGTTCTGAGTTGCTGCATGAGTATATTATGTGAAACTGAGTCAAAAGCTTTCGTGCAGTCAATCGATATGAGTGCTGTAGTCCGGTTCATGAGCATGTTGTTTGTGATATGTGATTGGAGCCTTACTAGCTGGTGTTCTGAAATGTGTGCAGGGCGGAAGCCGAACTGCTCAGCAGGGATAATATCCTCCTCTGCGCAAAAGTCTTTAAGATATTCAGTATAATCTTTTCATATACTTTTGATAAATGAGGCAGTAGGCTTATGGGTCTGTAGTGTTCAGGTGTATCGCCCTTTTTGTTGGGTTTGAGTAGTGGTGTGATTATTGCGTGTCTCCAGTGTTCGGGGAAGTGTCTGAGGTGGAGGCATGTGTTATAGATGTGTACGAGATAGTGTAGTCCTTTTCTCGGTAAATGTTTAAGTAAAATGTACTGAAGTCTGTCATGTCCTGGGGATTTATTCCCTCGTGTCTGTCTGAGTATGGCTGACAGTTGTTTCGGTGAGACGTACATGTAATTGTCTTGTAGTGTGAGTTTGTATTCAGGTGTACGGTCTTTGTTGCGAGTTTGAGCGTCTTGTGTGTAGTAAGTAGCGAGTATGTCCGCCTGGTCTTTTTCGTCTAGTAGAGTATCTTGTCTGTGTATTTTTACTGTGTTAGTCTTTTGCGTGCGTGTTCGTATGAGCCTCCAGAATTGCCTAAAATCACCATGTGTCTGCCTGAGTTTCTCATGCCACATGGACGTCTTCCATTGTGACATGAGTGTGCGTATTTGTGTAGTGAGTGAGTTTAGTGCAGTTTTATAATGTCTATCTCGTGTTCTGTACCAGATGTTTTTGATGTTGTTTCTTTGCTTAATGAGTGTGAGAATGTGTTGTGGTGGTTTCCTAAGATTTGGAGGTGCTGGCGCGAACTTAGGAATGCTCGAGTCGGCCGCGAAGGTGATTGTGTCTGTGAACTGTTTAATGGCCTCATCGAGAATTTGTGTGTCGTGAATGGGTGTGATAGGGGGGGGTGTGTTCGTGTATGAGGTGTTGGTATTTGTGCCAGTCTGCCTTACTGCAGTGGTAGTTTGTGGCTGTGGGTGTGGGTATGTGCCCGTGTAATTCGTATAAGACCAGCCTGTGGTCTGATGTAATAAAATCGAGTGCAGTGCACGCGGTTATTACGTGTGGTTGTCGCGTAACTAACAAGTCAATCGTTGAAGTCATGCTGGGATCTGCGAAGTGTCTGAATGTGTGTGTGCCTGGGTGTATGACTGTCAGGGGGTATTAAGTCAACTTAGTCCCTGCGGGGTTGTTTTTCGTATTATGCCAGGCAGTGTGTCTAGCGTTCAGGTCACCTATGAGTATGTGTCGTCTGTCTGTCGAAGTTTCTGAAAGGAGAAGCCCCAGTCGTGAAAGTCGTCCTCTCGGTCTCCGATAGTATGCGGTCAGTTTGTACGTCTTGTTCAGTTTTACTATAATTGTCAGAACAAAATGGTATTCGTCTGGGTCGATGATTGGGTCTATCCGTTGATAGCGTGTGCCGTGTCGAAGGCCGATGGCGACTCTACCGGCTAGTGTATTGTCCATGTCGTGCCGGAGAAGTTTATAGCCTTGAAAGTGTGCGTAACTACCTCTGGTCAGTCGTGTGTCGGTTAGTATGAATACTGTGGGCTGTATTTGTCGTAGAAGTAAGTCCACGTCTTGTAGTTTTGGAGTAAGTCCGCTTGTGTTAAGATTTAGTATGGTGTGTCCGGTCATTTTGTCGAGATCAGTTTAGTCATGAGTTCCACTAGCGTACTTGTGACATGAGCATGGACATCATGTCAGTCATTGTGTTAGTGAGTCGTTCTACCCATGCTGGTGTTCCGTCACTTGTGTGTTGTTGTGGTGTGTGATGTGTAGGTAATTGGTAAGTGGGTGGTGTTGTTGGAGTGGGCAGCAGAGCTGGTCGGGGGTTCTGTTGTGGGGGTGTGTTTCTGGGTGGAAGTGCTTGTGTGGGTGGTGGAGGGGGTAATTGTGATGTGTGTCCTGTGAATGCGTTTGAATAGCTGAAGCCAGGGTCAACTGTGCGATATGTGCGTGTTGGTATGTTAGCCGGGGGGCCTTCTATAGTCTGGCGGGCTGTTCGGGTCTTCTCAAGGAGTTCGAGCCGTGCTGTACATTGCCTGTAGGAGGCGGGATGCTGTTCACCGCAGTTGGTGCATTTTAGGGCGTTTTGGACTCGATCACAATCCTTGGATGTGTGGTTTTTGCCACAGCGAACACAGCGCTCGCGGAGATTACAATTGTTTTTGGTGTGCCCGAAGCGCTGACACCTAAAACACTGGGAGATGCCTTTGTCCTCCCTGTAGGGTTTAAAGTGAATTTTTATTTGATCGATCGAGGTAATCGATTTGAGGTGTGATGGGTTAAACTTGTGCGAAAAGGACAAAGGGTCCCCGAGAAGGGGGGAAATGGGGACCCTAGTACCGTCGGTTTGAGTCTTGCTCATTCTTTTCACGGACACGATATGTTACGTGTTGAGCTGCGCGGCAATGTTGTCCAGCGGGTGGTCTGAGTCCAGCCCGAGGAGTACGAATAGTTGATTTTTAGGGGAGCCCTTAGGTGTGTATGTGAAAAATTGTGTCTTGTTATTTGTCAGTTGGTTTCTAATGAGTTCATGAGTCTTGATGTCTTGGGCAAATATTTTGTTCCCGGTTTTACAGCGTTGTACAGTATAATTCTTGCAACCGGCTGTGTTAAGTTTTCTAATGAGGCTGTTTGCGTCCGTGTAGTGAGGGGGCAATACTATTGGTGGGGGCTTAATCTTGGTCAGAGGTTAGTACTTGTTATGTGTAGGTATCGGGGGTGGTGTGTTGGTGGTGTTCTGGGGTTTTGGCGTAACCTTCCTTTGTTTATGCCTTTTTAGTTTAACCTCGGTAAAAATTTCACTATCGGTGCCCGTTTCACTATGTGAGCTAGAAACTATAGGACGTTTGTGTACTGGGGGGAGGGCAGGGAAATCTACTGTGTCTACTCCCTGCTCCATGGGAGATTCAGGGGCCAAGAGGGTGAAGAGTTTTTCTAATTTTTCTGAAGTGAGTGTCCTGCTGGCAAGAGATTCAGTGAGCTGTTTTTGTGACATGCTTGCTAAAGGCTCTTGTTGACTTTTGGTGGGGGGTGGTGTGTCAGAGCGTGTCTGGTGGGTTGTGTGGGGGTGCTCATGTGAAAACATGTTGGGGGGTGGGCGTGGTGTAAAGAGGGGGTAAAAGAGAGAGGGGAGAGACAGAGTGGGGGTACCCTGGTGGAGTGGGCCGCCTGCGGTCGTACCTGTACCGACCGACAGACGGGTGGGCAAAGCCTCGGAATGCAGAACCCCTTAACAATTCCCTTGTGGGTCCGGACCCAACGGCTTGTTTAGAGATCCTGGATGTGCCCCTTACTCTCTTCTTCTGCGACTGCTGCTGGCCCTGGCTGCTACACCAGGCGCTTACGAGCTTACTGACCGAGCGGGTGCTCGGGCCTAGCTTCTTGAGTAGTTGGTCCTACTGGAGGTGACTGGAGAGCAGCCGGCGAATGCACAAGAGCTGTGACGAGGTAGAGGAGTTCCAAGCAAACAGGCGATGTGTTCACCACTGAAGTTCATGGAGGAATGTTCGATGAGTCCGTCCTTGGTCTGGGCTCCCTTTATACGCCTTGGGCGGAGATTGTGCGAGCCAATAAGCTTGGGGGGCTGTGGGCCAATGGGGAGTCGGCTTCATCTGATGAACAACTCGCACTGATGAAAATTCCTTCATCTGATGAACAACTCGCACCCAGCCATCAGATTTACCGTTGAAGAAGAGAAGAACGGCAGATTGCCTTTCCCAGACCTCCTGATCATTAAGGGGCCCAACGGGAGATTAGAACACACGGCCTACCGGAAACCCACGGCCACAGGAAGATACCTCCACGCCGAATCTCACCATCACATGGCGCAAAAAACAGGAGTAACGAAAACACTAGCACACAGAGCTATATCCCTGTGCAGCAACGATACACTCCTAAGAGCAGAGCTGGAACAGTTAACGGAGGACTTAGCCAGCAATGGTTATGACAGGAAGAAATTGGCCCGGACTATAAGGATAGCGAAGGATCGACACCGGGATGCTAACAACACGAGAGATACAGAACAACGACGCAGAATTACTCTGCCATACGTCAGTGGTGTCAGCGAGCTGTTAGGCAGAGTCTTCAGGAATCATGAGATAGAGGTCGCCTACAAACCGCTGAACAAAATTGGGGATTGGCTAAGCAAAAGCAAGGATAAGCAGCGGCTACAAGACCAGGGCGTATACCTTCTACCGTGCGACTGTGGGAAGGTGTATATAGGACAGACAGGGAAGAAGGTAGCCACCCGGATTGGACAGCACGCTGCTGACTACAGGCTGGGACGCTCGAAATACTCTGCAGAGTGCCCCAAACAAATCCTCTTTGACCAAGCCAAGACCCTAGCCAAAGAAGACGCTCTGACCAGAAGACAAATCAGGGAGGCGATTGAAATCCAGAAGTATCCGGCCAATTTCAATAGAGAAGATGGACTCATCCTTTCCAACACATGGCGGCCCATCATGAAGAGGATAGAAGTCAAGCCACCCACGCAAGACCATCCACCATGACAATCCACTTTTTAACGACATCACACCACCTGGACGACCAGGACGCTGGCAAGGACCAACTGAGTTCACACGACGACTAGAAGACGTACTAGAACCTAACACATTTTAGAACACGCTAGGAACAATCCAACAAACACAAGTTACACTGACACATGACACTTAAGACAGTTTAACTGACCTTCTTCCCCTTTCTTCTTTCTTCTACTCTCCGACTATCTTTCGTTTTACCTCCTCCTCTATCGCTGTGCCCCACACAGCACATTACACATACCTCCCTTGGGAATCCTACACCTTTTTCTCCTTTACTTACCGCCTTCAAGTGCATTAATGCAGAATAAGGACACCTCCTCCCTCATCCTCCCTCTACCTGTGGCCCTTACGCACGCCTGTTGCGTTCGAGGTCCTTAGTTTTCTTTTGCGTTCCTGCACGTTTTCTTTCACTTTTCGCTTTCATCATGCCCTTCCTTGCATGCTTTTTATTTCTCTTTTTCTCTTAAGTGGGGTTTAGGAATAAAAAAAAAAAAAAAAAAAAAAAAAAAAAAAAAAAAAAAAAAAAAAAAAAAAACGGACTCATTCCCTTCAGTCTTCCACCAGCAGCCGACCAGGAAGGATCTCTCCCACCGCTTGGACTTGGAACAGTTGCAGTGCAGAGACGCCCAGACACAAGTCGGCCCCCGAGCACCAGAGCTCGGACAGTAAGTTCTTCGGAACTGAAGCGGCTGTGAAGCGACCAAGAAGAGAGTAGCAGTATTTTCCTCCTGGATCTCTAACCAAGCCGCAACCTATGGGGGTTGAAGGGAATTGGTAAGGGGTTCAGCCGGGTCGTAAGACCAACTCGCAGTGCCGGTGGTGCGGCCTGCGAGCCCAACTGTCCTCTCTCCCCACTAGTTTTGCTCCTGTTCAAACACGATGGTTAACAGCCAACGTGTGTCGAACGGCCCTCCTAAGGGCCAACGCTCCCAGCCCCCCGCTAACGAGAGTCCTGCTCTCAGCAGCGGAAACCCTCCCCCTCCCTCCCTTATGGAGGTAGTGGTCAATAATCAGAACCAGCTAGCCAAACGTAGCTTATATGAAGATGACCCCGCTAGCTGGTCTCAAAACTTTAAGAAATCACGGAAGATTTCAAGCCACCCTCCCCCACCCACGGTAGTGTCGAACAAATTCAAAGTTCTAGCCACCCACCAGTCCACTTCTAAGGACCCATTGATCCCAACCCCAAAAGTCTCCACCCCCAAGCCGGCCAAAACCTCACTTCCACCCCCAATAGTCCTCACCTCCAGCGACTACACCCCCTCAAACCTGGCCTCTGCTATTAGGGCGCTCAACATAACTCAGTTTATGGTGCAACCATGCCGCCAAAATCTGAAACTATTCCTAGCAAACCAATCCGACTACGACCTAGCCACGAAATGCCTTAAGGCCTCCCATGAAACCGACACTCCGGTGCACTTTCATACATACGCCCCCAAAGGCTCTGGGCCAAACAAAAAATTCCTCATACTAGGATTAGATGAGGACCACGATCTAGACTCCATTAGGGAAACACTAAGTGCGACGACTTAATCGATGTCAGGAGACTGACAACGGTTAGGGAAGGCGCACGCATAGAAACCGCGAACGTATTAGTTACGTTCAAGCCCACCTACAACTACTCCGTACACCTTGCTAAGATCAAGGTGATTGATAACATAGTTGTAAGGCAAAAGCCATTTGCCACCAACCGGGCTCTGCCCACCTGTTTGAGGTGTCAATCGATTGGGCACACCAAACGGTATTGTTGGAGACCCATCCGCTGCGCCAATTGCGGCGCCTCACACGAAACCGGGGCTTGTCCGCCCGGCACCCCTTTTGTTTGTATAAATTGTAGTGGCGACCATCCTGCCTCCTATCGGCAGTGTAGCTATAGAATAAAACTCCTCCACCAAGCTCTGGCCAGGAAAACCCAATCCCGGAACCCCCCACCCCCACCCCCACCTACCTACTACCCAGCCCCACCCCCCACCCGCAGCGTCTGGGAAAACCTCGCCCATCCCTTTGTTGGTGCGACTCCCGTATCCCTCAACGATTTCCCCCCACTCAAACCCACCACCTCCCAGGTACCTCCTTTCTGCCCTCCAACCTCCTCACCAAACACCCCACCCGACTGGGTGACGAATCTAACCACCACCCTTATGAGCATGGTAAAACAGCTCACCTTGGCTGTTTCCAGCCTTCTCGCCGCCCTCCCCCAAAATGTTGCCTCTAAATGATAAGCAACAGTATTTTGAATTTCAACACAAACGGTGTCATGTCCCGTCTAGATGATTTACATCTACTCCTGTCCACACACTCCCCAACCATAGCCGTGTTAACTGACACGAGACTTAAATCAGGCCAACACTTTCACATGCTTGGCTATGTGACCATTCGTGACGACATTGCTCCGGACGACAACGCCCGAGGAGTAGCCATACTAATTAAGTATGGCACACCCCATACGGTCATCGAACCGCTCATAAACCCCAAACCCTACCGAATCAGTGTCGTCACGATAAAAGTCAAGCTTAACAAGCAGACTTACTCAATCACCGGCCTTTACCGTCGCCACATGGCACGCATCCAGCAATTTAAAGCCCTGTTAGCCGCTGCTGAGGCAGACAGGCGCCACATTATAGTAGGTGATCTGAACGCCAAACACCCTGCTTGGAACAACGCTCAGACCTCACCCCCGGGGACTGCGATAACGAAAACTCGTTTCACAGTCATACACCCAAACGTTTACACCTATAGGCGCCAAGTAGTAAATGTAAATTCACCAGCAATAGTGTCCACTCTGGACCTCCTCCTCACTCAGGTTCCCCACATCGTGAGTAAATGTTCCGGACTGGACTTTCTCACCTCCGACAGTTATAGCAGCATCTTGACACCCATCACAATGCTGAGACAGGCAGGAAAGGATTAGCTATATAAAGCCACCTCCCCAGCCTGTCACAGCTCATTCAGTCATCACCTGTCAGTCTGTCACATGTTTATCTAAATTTTTGATTTATGTAACTGTACACTTGTGCTGTATTTTACCAATAAAGTTTTTTTTAGTCATTCCGTGTACCGAGTATCTAATTGGCGCCCGAACCGAGTTGGCACTTGTGAGTACGGACTATAAGCTCGGGAATTTTATGCGAGATTTGGAAACATAAGAAACGGATCTCTGATTTTCCCTTTGCCGTCCGGAAGTAGAAGTCTTCAGGAGGATCCGAAGGAATAGCAGGAACTGCAACAGGATCTGGAAGCCCTTCAACACGAGCGATATTTTGATATCACCAGCCACAACCCTGTGAACTTCAAGATACAGCACGGAACTTAGAAGAACTGAGGTAGAGATACTTCACACTTGTATTTTTACATTCTAAGACTAACATTAATTTTAAATTTTTCTTTCTATTCAATTTGTTTTCAATTATTTTTAGTTGTTTAATATATATTTTCACAATCTCGCTTTATGACAACTCTTAGCGACAGACTATTATTACACCGAAATATTGACCCTAACAGCACGATAGAAATGACAGAAACACAACCCACAATGACCTCTTGCATGACTAAAGAAGACTACGGACATATCCCTAACTTTGACGGACATCCAGAGGACTTCATATTTTTTACGAACGCTGTACAGGAAACATTCGATACGGTTTGTACTCCAAATAATACCTTTTGCGTTCAAAATCATGCCCGCCTACTTAGTATTGTTAAGTCCAAACTATTAGGACAGGCAAGAGACTGTCTCCTTTCCCATACATTTGTTGACATACCGAAATTAATTCTTTACTTAAAACAAAGTTTCAAGGACTCACGTACCATCGAACAGCTTTCGACATAAATTTTTAATATGAGACCATTCCCAAAGGAACACCCACTTAAATACATTAATCGAATTTCCAAAATTCGTTCCTTAATTTTAGCTAGGGTCCATATGGAAGACTCCATAAAGGACAAAAATAGTTACATTCGCGTAAAGGATTCCGAAATTAATTATTTCATCAAAAACCAACTCCCACCAGCACTCTGCGACTTTTTGAGCCACTTACGACTCGACACTTTAGACGACCTGCGTAACGCCATACATAACGAGGCACACACATCCTCGAGCGGTTATACAGGACTGACAGACCTGAATACCACCACAGGCCTCCTTATAAACCCAATAAACGACATTTCTCACCCCCTGACAGACCCTTTTATCAATCCAATTCCTATCGTCATCGAGACTATTATCCACCTCCTCCCAGAGAACCCTATATTTACGAACATGTCGATAATCACCACGATTTTCGACCTCCCAGAACGGACATACCTCCTAAACCATCCCATTACGCACATAATACTCCCATACACAACAAACCATGGGACTTACATAGACAAGAACAATATTTTCAAGGACGGTCACCACACCCGAAACACGATTCCCAAAACACAGTATCCATGCGAACGGTACGAACAGGACAAGTTAACCATGTAGAACATGCAGACATACGTAACCTACAAACTAAATACACTTCTCTAGAAGCGACTGTCCAGAATATGGCTGAAAAACTTGATCATTTTTTAGACTTAGGTCGGCCCAACGCCAAACCACCCCCGAACATACACTAGCCCTAACTGAGAGTTTACCCTCCTTCACAGACCACAAGGACAAGACTTGGCTTATTGATACAGGCTCCACTCAAAATTATATACATCCAAGTGCTTTACCTGATGGCACTCAAATACAATCAGAAGATTTTATTGTCAAAACACCAGTAGGCAGCGAAAAGGGAAGCCAAAGTGCTATGATTAACCTTGCGCCATTTCTGGGTCTCGACAATAATCTCTGTGTGAAATTTTTAATATTTCCCTTTAGTTATAAGTATGATTTTTTGTTGGGTTATAATACCCTCAATGAGACAAAAAGCGTTTTAGATTTAAATAATGGCATTATTAAGCTATTTGACGGTCATGTAATAATTAAAAATAATAAAATATGTAACATTCATGATATTAACCATATGGATAAAAACGAAGTAAAAGAAGCGCTACGGACAAATCACTTAGCCGAAAAAACGAAGCAAAGATTAATTTCCTTGATTTCAAAATACCCTAAAGTTTTAAAAAAGGAAACCGAACCGTTACCACCGACTACCTTGTTGAAACATAAAATTATTACCAAAACGGAAAAACCAATTTATGCGCGAAATTATAGATTCCCGGCACATTTTAAAGATGATGTGGACAAAGAGATAGATAACCTTTTAAAAACCGGCATTATAAGGGAGAGTAATTCACCGTACAATGCTCCTCTTTGGGTTGTCCCGAAGAAATTGGATGCCAGTGGGAAGAGGAAAATTCGGCTTGTTATAGATTATCGGAAATTAAATGCTGAAACAATTCCGGATAAATATCCCCTTCCATATATTGACGATGTTTTAAACAAACTTAGTGGATCTAAATTTTTTTCAACTATCGATCTGGCTAGCGGATTCCACCAAATACCTCTAGACGAAGACTCGATACCAAAAACTGCCTTCAGCACAGACAAACTACACCTGGAATTTGTTCGTATGCCATTCGGCATCTGTAATGGTCCCCCTACTTTCCAAAAAGTAGCTAATGCGGCTATAGCTAATTTGCCAAATTGTGCGGTTTACATTGATGATATTATAATATTTTCAAAAACAGAAGACGAACATTTTAGACACATAGAAAACGTGTTACAACGACTCTCTCTATATAACTTAACGATACAGCTCGACAAAACTGAATTTTTTCAAACTGAATTGGCCTTTTTAGGACACATCGTATCTCAGGACGGACTTAGACCTAATCCCGATAAAATCCAGGCAATTGTAGACTTTCCCGTTCCGAAAACTGAAAAAGAGATAAGACAATTCTTGGGACTTTCTGGTTATTATAGGAAATTTATCAAAGGTTACGCGGATATTTCTAAACCACTCACTCAGGCTTTAAAAGCTTCCGAACCTGTTCATCCTCATTTACTTCAAACCAGTGTTCAAAAAATAAAAGACCTTATAACCAACGCGCCAATCTTAGGATATCCCAACTTTAACTTACCATTTATATTGACTACTGATGCAAGCAACTTCGCTCTTGGCTCCGTTTTATCCCAAATATCGGAAGGGAGGGAACATCCCATTGCGTTTGCTTCACGCACGTTGTCTCCAACCGAACAAAAATATTCAACAATTGAAAAAGAGCTACTAGCAGTTGTTTGGGCTTGCTCTCATTTTAAACCCTATTTATATGGAAAGCGTTTTACTCTTCAAACGGATCATAAGCCCCTTACGTGGATTTTTACAATGAAAAATGCAAATAATCGCCTTATGAAATGGATATTTCAATTGTCCGAATTTGAATTTGATATTAAACACATCCAGGGGAAAAGTAACGTAGTAGCTGACGCATTATCACGGAAGCATGGACACACATGCATGGCAATCGACACGGACATAGAGGACATACTTAACGAACCTTCCACGTCACAGGTAATTATTCACCCGGATTACGAGGCATTACTTGATCAATTAGAGGACGTTCGTGAAAATCGACAAAACGAAAGTGACTTAGAGACCATACATTCCCAGGAATCTTCAAACCAACAGGTCTGGATTATTGATGACCCCCATAAACCTGTAAATGTAGAAAAACACCAAATTCTAATCGAACGTGGTGGAAAGAAAATTGAATTGACGAAGCCTTTTAATAAAAATCGATACTATATTGAGACGGCTTATACTTTTAAATCGGACTTAGACGAAATTTTATTGGAAATTTTAAAACCTAATACCACTTACGGAATATATTGCGAACCCAGGGTGGAAACAGTTAGAGCTGAATTTGATGGTATTTTTAATAAAATCTCGGCTTTAGTTCAAGAAAAGTACCCTTCCATAAAAATTAAGCGATATAAGACTAAATGCATTGACATACTTTCTGACGAAGAACAACGCGAGCTTATCTCTGACTATCACGTTAGTAAATCCCACCATAGAGGAGGAATGGAAACGTATAACAGACTTAAACGTAGTTATTATTTCCCTCGTATGAAAGATAAAATTATGGACTATGTAAATAAATGTGCCACCTGTCGTAAGACCAAGTATGAAAGAAAACCCATAAAGACCAAATATTGCGTTACTTACACACCTGACTCACCTTTCGAGGAACTTATGATGGACACACTCCACTACCAATCGAAGTATATAATAACAATACACGACACCTTTTCTAAAAGATTATTTACCCGACTCGTACCTCAATGTAATGCTGTAAAGGTACTACACACTCTAGAACACTATCTGGAACAGTTCCCTAAGCCCAAGCTTATCCGAATGGATAATGGCAAAGAATACGATAACAATCTAATCATCAATTTCCTAGAATCTTTGAATATAGAAAGCCATTTTACAACACCAATGCACCCTAATTCCCTTGCCTTGGCTAATCGTACACACTCGACCCTAATCGAGATTCTTAGAGCAATTAAAGAAGACGACAGTACACTAAGTCTGGACAGACTAGTCAGACTAGCAACTATAACTTTTAACAATACTATAAACAAAAATCTAAAACTTTCTCCGAATGAGATAACTTTTGGTACTACAGACACTCTCGAAGCTACAACCCAAATTACTGAAAGACTTGTAGAACAATACCATAATCGATTAAAACTGATACACAAACATTTACATGACCAAATTACAAACGAAAAAGAACAACGGACTGCCAAACTCAACAAAAATAGGGAAGACCCGCCCGAAGAACACGAAACTCCCCTCTATACGAAAGCAAACACGCGAACAAAAAATCAAAATCCATATAAAGTCTCTATACTATGCAAAGATAAAAATAGAACGTATAAAGTCCACGCAGACAATGTGCAAAGACAAAGAAAAGATTATAGCAAACCAAGAAAAAAACCAAGTGTAAACAATTCTGTTGCAGATGATGATGCTGACATTGACACCTTGCCTACTACTGCACATGACTCTGATAACAGGATACAAGATAACTGACCTGACAACCTCTCCAGGTTTATCACTTCTCAGATTGCCTGACGCTTACTCGCTGACAAGATACTTTACGATAGCACATCACTTGAATTACACTAACCTACTTCTCGAGTTAGATGCAACCTCTGCACTCTTGCCTAGGTTCATGGACAGGCCGCTCTTTAATGTCACCTCAAAACTTATGACATTTACACGAAACAAATTACACGCACTCACGTCACACCATTCTAAAACACAGGAAAAACGTGGTATTATTAATGGTTTAGGATCAGCAATAAAATGGTTAACAGGAAACCTTGACGCCAATGACAAGGAAAAATATGACCGTTTAATATCTCAGATTCGCGAAAATAACATGCATATAGAACATAATCTCGAGACAGACATGTCCTCTACAAAACACTTAATTAATACATTCCGACATGACGTACAAACAATTAACATAAATAATAAACAACTGTCAAACACTTTAAATACTATTGATAAAACCCGACAAGATACAGCCATACTAGAATTATATGCAACATTGAATTATTTATATGTACGAATTAATGATTTAGAAAACACACTGGAATTCTGTAAAGAAGGAACATTGCATTCCTCTTTTGCTAACCAAATACATGGTTATTTATCTTCAATTCCAGGAATACTAACCTCCGAAACGGAGATATTATGGTTAACAAGCAAACTCCATTGTGCTATCCAACACAATGTAATACATTTTATACTTTCACTACCTCTTCTTGACCAAACATATACTACATATTATTTACTTTCAACACCTGTTAAACACGAGTCTCACATAATATCAACACTATCTCCTTACTCCTTAATATTAAGGCAAAATAATTCCAGTTATGTTGGTAATTGTACATATATTTTAGATAATTTTTATTGTTCACAAATTAAGAATATAAGTAATAATTGTATAGAAAATGTATTTTTAGGTAATGTAAATTCTTGTCTCACTTCTACTGTAAAATCATCTAGTTTTATTCAGTATATTGAAGAAGCTGACATATATCTTAGTTTTAATGTAACCACTGTTCATTTATCATCAGAAAAACACCCTATCTTTCTTCCAAGTACAGCTTTACTTAAGCTATATAATAATGAGTTTATGTATGAACATCAACCTCCTGTCACACAGGTTATAGACAGCATTGTTTTAAATATTAATACGGAACAATTAAATATTAAGTATTACAACTTGTCTTTCGAAAATCTAGAAGAACCTTTACAAGATCATATAGAGTTAGAGGACCTGAGTTTTGTAAATAATATTCCTACAGATGTTGTACACATTATCTTATATGTTCTTATATCATACTTATTTTTAGTACACCTACTAACCCTAGTAGCTAAGTATTGTACAAGGTATCTCTACTCTCATAGACAGTCTCACAGCAAAGCCTCATCTTGACATCCAGCTTCAGCCACGAGAACCTGCACCCATCTCTTCCAGCTACTTCAGCCCTTGGCAGCTCCCAAAATAATCTTCAGGGGACTTCAGATCTTCGGCAGGGAGGAGTTATAGCAGCATCTTGACACCCATCACAATGCTGAGACAGGCAGAAAAGGATTAGCTATATAAAGCCACCTCCCCAGCCTGTCACAGCTCATTCAGTCATCACCTGTCAGTCTGTCACATGTTTATCTAAATTTTTGATTTATGTAACTGTACACTTGTGCTGTATTTTACCAATAAAGTTTTTTTTAGTCATTCCGTGTACCGAGTATCTAATTGACCACCGGCCAGTTCTTTATGAGCTGTTCGGTAAGGTGCCCCGCCCCAGGAAGACCAACTACTCGTTCCATAAGGCAGACTGGAAGGAATTCCAATCCCTTATGCACGAGTTCACCCCAGAGTACGCTGTCGTCAGCGATACTGATACCTTGGAAGAGTCCATAAGGGCCTTCACATCAAAAATCATAGAAGCCGCAGACCTGTCTATCCCAAAGTTCGCCCCAGCCCCACCCGACCTACGAGTCCCTCCCAGACACATCCTAGCCCACATCCAGTCACGTCACAACCTGACCAACAACTGGTACCGCCCCCGAAACCCCCTCCTAAAACCGGTCATAAATTCCCTCACCACCCAAATCCGCTCCCTCATGAGGCAGTGGAAAACGTCTATCTGGCACGACACACTAGTGAGCACTCACGGTGACCACCGTAAGTACTGGAAACTGGTAAAGACCCGTGTATCCAAAAAGGGTAACACAGTCAGACTCCACGCCCAGGGCGCCGTGCTCGATGAAGCGGAACAAGCTGAGATCATTGCGACTCACCTTGCAGCGGACTCCCAAGCCCGCGCCGCCGAGAACACACCGACTCCTCGCGTGACACATGAAAGAAATTTCATGTTTGTCTCAACGAGGCAGCTCAAGGCCATCCTCAGACGCACCAAGGGTAACAAATCCCCTGGGCTGGACAAAGTACAATATGTACTATTGCGCCAGTTACCACGCAAGGCCTTATCCTATCTAGCGCACCTATACAACTCCTGTCTAAGACTCAGGCACTTCCCACAGGACTGGAAACATGCCATAGTCTTCCCCCTCCTCAAACCTGCCAAGTCCGGCCACCTGCCCGAGCACTACAGACCAATCAGTCTCCTGTCTCACATGTCCAAGATATTTGAGAAAATTCTTCTTAAATACCTCAACGACTTCTGCGAAGATGAGAACGTCATCCCCCCAGAACAGACAGGTTTCCGATCAGGTCTTAGTACCGAGCACTCCCTAGCAAGGCTCCAGTCCCATTTATCGAAGAGTTTCCACAAAAATCACTGCACCTCCCTCATCTCAATCGATTGCACTAAAGCATTCGACTCTGTCTCTCACGACATCCTCTTAAATAAGCTCAGGAGACACGACTGTCCAGAGGAACTTTTTAACACCTTGCAGTCCTATCTCAAAGAACTGACTATCTCAGTAAGAGTAGGTACGAGTCTCTCAGAGATATTCCCGTCACCCTGCGGTGTTCCACAGGGATCTGTTCTCTCGCCCACACTATTCTGTATATACACTGGCGACATCGTCGGCCGGAAATACCCACATGTCCAAATCGCCGCCTATGCGGCCGACATAGCCATCTTCGGCACCTCCCTAAACCCCAAAAGATCACTCGAGCACACAGAGCGTGCCGCACAGGCCATCTCGACGCAACTCAGTGCAATAAACATCACAGTCAACCCCAGCAAGACTGATGCTCTTATCTTCTCCTTCCAGAGAGGTAAGAAGACCCTCCCTAAGAGTTTCCGTATAGACGGGACTCAAAATCCCCTATCCCGTAGAGTTGTATACCTGGGTGTTCACCTGGGTAGACACATGACTTTCAATACCCACTTTCAGAAGAAGCTCTGTACAGTCCGTAGGAGATACCGCTCTCTGAAACACTTGCTGTCCTCCCCTACCCTCTCTCTGAGACTAAAAATACTCATCTATAAAGGAGTCCTCCGACCTGCCCTCCTCTACGCTGCCCCTCTCTATCGCTACCTACACACCTCCACTATCAAGAAACTACAATCCTTTCAAAATGGAGTCCTTAGAAACATCGTTCGACACACCTCCCTTCAGAAGGCAAAGTCAGACCATATCCATGACACCCTTGAACTTCCGAGGATCACCTCTTATATAAAGCGAAGACATATCAAGTTCTTCGACTCACTACAACACCTTCAAAACCCACTGTTCAACAGCATTACTCCCCCCCTCCCGTCCCGACAGATGGCAAGGGACCAAGCTAGGTGTACGTCTACGAGACATTTTTGACCACTAACCTCCGTCCCATCAATCCCACATGACACCTGTGTTGTTTTTCCCTACCCCCCCCTTTTTATTTTTATTTTCTCTAATCTACTCTCCGTCTATCCTTTAACTCCATCTCTTCCGATCACACTATCACACGATAGCACACCACACAAAACACATCCTCTTGTCACTTAGTTTTCAACTTTAAACCTCCTCTCCGACTATATCTTTCTCTTGTCCCGCTAGCTATCCTCACGACAAAAGATGCCACTTCTCCTGGTTAGCTTCAGTAATTATTGATCTAAGTGACATCATATAGAATAGTACAGTAAATGTTGGTCCGAGTAGCCTACTACGCCTCGTTGAGCTGGATGTCCTATCTACGAAACACTGGTCACCCTCCCAAACGCCATGCACTCTCACTCCTCTTAGGAACATAGTTTAAGTTTTTAGGTTAAGTTTTAGGCTTTAAGGTATTAGTGTACAGTTTTTGCTATCCACCTATACATTTTCGATTTCCTTTCTCCCCTCTCACTGTCCCTTTTAGCTGTCCCTTCTTTCAACTATCCATTTGCTACAACACTAGCGATTTCCCAGTCGCTTAGTTTGACCCCCCTACCCTCAGTTATGGCTGACTTATTATACTACCTTTAATTTTGCTACAAGCCTTCAAATGTGCTTCAGCACAGTATAAGGCAGTCACTTTCCAACCACTTCACCCCGCAGTGCTTAGCTTCCAGCTGCACTCGCGCAGTTTTTCTTTCGTCTCTTCTTTTATTTTATTTTTGTTTTTCACTTCAAGTTTTTCATGGGTTAGGAAAAACTAAAAAAAAACAACTAAAAAAAAAAAAAAAAAAAAAAAAAAAAAAAAAAACGGACTCATTCCCTTACCAACCAGCAAGGATGAGTGAAGGCCAGAAGAAGCCGGAGAGGAATCCGGCGAAAAATATTGCGATGATAGGAGGAGCAAGACCGCTGGAGACAGATGCCGAATGAACAACACATTTAATTCCCAGCGAAGTAGCTTAAAAAACAACATATCAAACCTCTACGGCGAGGAAACGTACACCCTGACCAGGAGACTGAGCAAAACGAGGTACCGCATAGCGAACACGCGTAATGACCTGGACTTCCTACGAAAGGTGACACCCCCCTTCCTGTGGATGAAGAGACCCCTTAAGACTCCCAAAGCAGCCCGGATCTATGATAACATGGAGAAGGCGCTGCTTAGGGAAAGAATTGGAGCTTACCGCCACAGGTTGTGGAGCCAAATAACAGAGGAAACGTCCCTAAAGGACAAAATACGGTCAATAGTTGACCCAGACATGTGGGATACTGTTGACCGCATAACAGATGACAAGGCATAAAAGGAAGGGACAAGAAGCGCCGAAAAGAAAACGAAGAAATGGGACAAATTGATGCGAAAATCAAATTTGGGGGCCCTCAAAAGGGCCGTTGAAGATGATTTTTTGCAACAACAACCACGCCCACCTGTGGACAGAAAAGTCATTGTAATCTTGGCTGGTATTGAGTTGTCTCAGGAAGCCACTGAAGTCCTTGAAAAAGGCATGAATTTCGCTGTGGCACCAAAACGCACCCCGACGGAGGAACTGGTAACCAGCATCGAGGCCGCTCTTTTCCATATGGATAAGGACAAGGCTGAAACGATCAGGTTAGAAGCTGCCCACCTCAACGGAAGAGTCAGGCCCCCGAAGGTCAACTTAACACCAGCCCAAAGAAAAGCCTTATGTGATCTGAGGAAGAGGGAAGATGTCTTAATCACAAAGGCTGACAAAGGAAATGTAACGGTTATCCTCGACAAGACATCTTATGAAGACAAAATGGAAGGCTTACTGTCCATAGACACATATGAGAAGAACATAAAGGACCCCACCAAACGAATTGAAAATCAAATAAATAAAATCTTAAAAGAGAAGATAAAAGATAAGGCACGAATCGCAGAGATGGCCCCCGGTGACTCCAGAATACCCCGGATCTATGGTTTACCAAAAATCCACAAAGAAGGAGCACCCCTCAGGCCTATAGTCTCCATGATTGGAGCGCCCACGTACAGAGCCAGCAAGGTGCTGGCAAAAGCTCCGAAACCTTACACAGGCCAGTCCTTTTCAGCAGTACGAAATTCAATTCATTTGGTGGAAATCCTAAAAAACACAAGGCTCGAAGAAGGAGACCTGATGGTGAGCTTTGACGTGGAGTCCCTCTTCACCAACCTTGCAGCTAAAGATGCTACCCAGATCATCAAGAACAATGAATTCCTGGAGGGAGGGATGATGGAACTAGCTGAACTAGTTCTTACTTCCTGCTACTTCCAGTACAAGGGAATCATCTATCAGCAGAAGGATGGAGTGGCCATGGGCAGTCCCCTATCACCAGTTGTGGCTGACATTTTCATGGAGGACTTCGAAAGGCGACTGATCGAGGGCACGGAACACAAACCGAAGCTTTGGCTACGATATGTGGACGATGTCTTCGCAATCTAGCAGCACGGTGCAGAGGAACTCAAAAAATTCCTTCATCTGATGAACAACTCGCACCCAGCCATCAGATTTACCGTTGAAGAAGAGAAGAACGGCAGATTGCCTTTCCAAGACCTCCTGATCATTAAGGGGCCCAACGGGAGATTAGAACACACGGCCTACCGGAAACCCACGACCACAGTAAGATACCTCCACGCCGAATCTCACCATCACATGGCGCAAAAAACAGGAGTAACGAAAACACTAGCACACAGAGCTGTACCCCTGTGCAGCAACGATACACTCCTAAGAGCAGAGCTGAAACAGTTAACGGAGGACTTAGCCAGCAATGGTTATTACAGGAAGAAATTGGCCCGGACTATAAGGATAGCGAAGGATCGACACCGGGATGCTAACAACACGAGAGATACAGAACAACGACGCAGAATTACTCTGCCATACGTCAGTGGTGTCAGCGAGCAGTTAGGCAGAGTCTTCAGGAATCATGAGATAGAGGTCGCCTACAAACCGCTGAACAAAATTGGGGATTGGCTAAGCAAAAGCAAGGATAAGCAGCGGCTACAAGACCAGGGCGTATACCTTCTACCGTGCGACTGTGGGAAGGTGTATATAGGACAGACAGGGAAGAAGGTAGCCACCCGGATTGGACAGCACGCTGCTGACTACAGGCTGGGACGCTCGAAATACTCTGCAGTGGCAACACACGGAGAAGAGTGCCCCAAACAAATCCTCTTTGACCAAGCCAAGACCCTAGCCAAAGAAGACGCTCTGACCAGAAGACAAATCAGGGAGGCGATTGAAATCCAGAAGTATCCGGCCAATTTCAATAGAGAAGATGGACTCATCCTTTCCAACACATGGCGGCCCATCATGAAGAGGATAGAAGTCAAGCCACCCACGCAAGACCATCAGCGCCCCGAACGGACAACTGAAGAAGCGGACGGAGACAGCCGACTCCCCATTGGCCCACAGCCCCCCAAGCTTATTGGCTCGCACAATCTCCGCCCAAGGCGTATAAAGGGAGCCCAGACCAAGGACGGACTCAGAGAACGATTCCTCCATGAACTCTTGTTCTGAACACATCGCCTGCTTACTTGGAACTCTTCTACCTCGTCACAGCTCTTGTGCATTCGCCGGCAGCTCTCCAGTGATCTCCAGTAGGACCAGCTACTCAAGAAGCTAGGCCCCGAGCACCCGCTCGGTCAGTAAGCTCGTAAGAGCAGAAGCGCCTGGTGTAGCAGCCAGGACCAGCAGCAGTTGCAGAAGAAGAGAGTAAGGGGCACATCCAGGATCTCTAAGCAAGCCGTTGGGTCCGGACCCACAAGGGAATTGCTAAGGGGTTCTGCATTCCGGGGCTTTGCCCACCCGTCTGTCGGTCGGTACAGGTACGACCGCAGGCGGCCCCCACCACCAGGGTACCCCCACTCTGACTCTCCCCCCTCTCTTTTACCCCCTCTTCACGCCACGCCCACCCCCCACCATGTTTTCGCATGAGCACCCACATACAACCCACCAGACACGCTCTGACTCACCACCCCCCACCAACAGTCAACACAAAACTCTAGCAAGCATGTCACAAAAACAGCTCACTGAAACTCTTGCCAGCAGGACACTCACTTCAGAAGAATTAGAAAAACTCTTCACCCTCTTGGCCCCTGAATCTCCCATGGAGCAGGGAGTAGACACAGCAGATTTCCCTGCCCTCCCCCCAGCACACAAACGACCTATAATTTCCAGCTCAGATAGTGAAACGGGCACCGACAGTGAAATCTTTACCGAAATTAAATCAAAAAGGCACAAACAAAGGAAAGTTACGCCTAAACCCCAGAACACAACCACTAACACACCACCCCAGATCCCTACACATAACAAGTATGAACCTCTGACCAAGATTAAGCCCCCACCAATAGTACTACCACCTCACTATACAGATGCAAATAGCCTAGTTAGAAAACTCAACACAGCCGGTTGCAAAAATTTTACTGTACAACGTTGTAAAACCGGGAACAAAATATTTGCCCAAGACATCAAGACTCACGAACTCATTAGAAACCAACTGACAAATAACAAGACACAATTTTTCACTTACACACCGAAGGGCACCCCTAAAAATCAACTATTCGTACTCCTCGGGCTGGACTCAGACCAACCGCTGGACAACATTGCCGCGCAGCTCAACACGGAACATATCGTGTCCGTGAAAAGAATGAGCAAGACTCAAACCGACGGTACTAGGGTCCCCATTTCCCCCCTTCTTTGTACCTTTACGCACAAATTTAACCCGTCACACCTCAAATCGATCACCTCGATCGATCAAATCAAAATTCATTTTAAACCCTACAGGGAGGACAAAGGCATCTCCCAGTGTTTTAGGTGTCAGCGCTTCGGGCACACCAAAAACAATTGTAATCTCCGCGAGCGCTGTGTTCGCTGTGGCAGTAACCACACATCCAAGGATGGTGATCGAGTCCAAAACGCCCTAAAATGCACCAACTGTGGTGAACAGCATCCCGCCTCCTACAGGCAATGTACAGCCCGGCTTCAACTCATCGAGAAGAGCCGAACAGCCCGCCAGACTATAGTAGGCCCCCCGGCTAACATACCAACACGCACATATCGCACAGTTGACCCTGGTTTCAGCTACTCAAACGCATTCACAGGACACACATCACAATTACCCCCACCACCACCCACACAAGCACTTCCACCCAGAAACACACCCCCACAACAGAACCCCCGACCAGCTCTGCTGCCCACTCCAACAACACCACCCACTTACCAATTACCTACACAAAACACACCACTACAACACACAAGTGACGGAACACCAGCATGGGTAGAACGACTCACTAACACAATGACTGACATGATGTCCATGCTCATGTCACAAGTACGCTCACTAGTAGAACTCATGACTAAACTGATCTCGACAAAATGACTGGACACACCATACTAAATCTTAACACAAACGGACTTACTCCAAAACTACAAGACGTGGACTTACTTCTACGACAAATACAGCCCACAGTATTCATACTAACCGACACACGACTGACCAGAGGTAGTTACGCACACTTTCAAGGCTATACACTTCTCCGGCACGACATGGACAATACACTAGCCGGTGGAGTCGCCATCGGCCTTCGACACGGTACACGCTATCAACGGATAGACCCAGCCTTAGACCCAGACGAATACAATTCTGTTCTGACAATTATAGTAAAACTGAACAAGACGTACAAACTGACCGCATACTATCGGAGACCGAGAGGACGACTTTCTCGACTGGGTCTTCTCCTTTCAGAAACCTCGACAGACAGACGACACATACTCATAGGTGACCTGAACGCTAGACACACTGCCTGGCATAATACGAAAAACAACCCCGCAGGGACTAAATTGACTAAATACCCCCTGACAGTCATACACCCAGGCACACACACATTCAGGCACTTCGCAGATCCCAGCATGACTTCAACGATTGACTTGTTAGTTACGCGACAACCACACGTAATAACCGCGTGCACTGCACTCGATTTTATTACATCAGACCACAGGCTGGTCTTATACGAATTACACGGGCACATACCCACACCCACAGCCACAAACTACCACTACAGTAAGGCAGACTGGCACAAATACCAACACCTCATACACGAACACACCCCCCCCTATCACACCTATACACGACACACAAATTCTCGACGAGGCCATTAAACATTTCACAGACACAATCACCTTCGCGGCCGACTCGAGCATTCTAAGTTCGCGCCAGCACCTCCAAATCTTAGGAAACCACCACAACACATTCTCACACTCATCAAACAACGAAACAATATCAAAAACATTTGGTACAGAACACGAGACAGGCATTATAAAACTGCACTAAACTCACTCACTACACAAATACGCACTCTCATGTCGCAATGGAAGACGTCCATGTGGCATGAGAAACTCAGGCAGACACATAGTGACTTTAGGCAATTCTGGAGGCCCATATGAACACGCACGCATAAGACTAACACAGTAAAAATACACAGACAAGATACGCTACTAGACGAAAAAGACCAGGCGGACATCCTCGCTACCTACTACACACATGACGCTCAGACTCGCAACAAAGACCGTAAACCTGAATACAGACTTACACTACAAGACAATTACATGTACGTCTCACCAAAACAACTGACAGCCATACTCAGACAGACACGAGGGAATAAATCCCCAGGACATGACAGACTTCAGTACATATTACTCAAAAAGTTACCGAGAAAAGGACTACACTATCTCGTACACATCTATAACACATGCCTTCGCCTCAGACACTTCCCCGAACACTGGAGACACGCTATAATCACACCACTACTCAAACCCAACAAAAAGGGCGATACACCTGAACACTACAGACCCATAAGCCTACTGCCTCATTTATCAAAAGTGTATGAAAAGATCATACTGAGATATCTGAAAGACTTTTGCGCAGAGGAGGATATAATCCCTGCTGAGCAGTTCGGTTTCCGCCCTGCACACAGTTCAGAACACCAGCTAGTAAGGCTCCAATCAAACATCACAAACAACATGCTCATGAACCGGACTACAGCACTCATATCGATTGACTGTACGAAAGCTTTTGACTCTGTTTCACATAATATACTTATGCAGCAACTCAGAACTTACGGATGTCCAGAACAACTCTATAACACAATACACTCTTTCCTATACGGACGTACTATGACGGTAGGGGCAAGCCTCTCCAGCACACACCCAATCCCCTGCGGTGTACCACAGGGGTCAGTACTCGCACCGACACTCTTTTCCATTTACACATCAGAAATCGTCGGTGAACAGTACCCAAACACAAAAATAGCCGCATACGCCGACGATATCGCGATATACAGCACATCCATGTCACATTCAAAGGCATTAAAACAAGCTGAAGAGGTTTGGGCAGACGTAGTAGACGAACTGCGACGAATACACATCACAGTTAACCCGACCAAGACAGACGCACTACTCTTCGCCTTTCATGGCAATTCAACACGAGCACGCCCCAAGTATTTCACGGTTAGAAACAAAAGAAACAAGTTAAAAAGACATATCAATTACTTGGGGATACACTTAGGAACACACCTCAGTTTTCACACACACTTTACCAAGAAGCTAAAGCTTGTCAGGACGAAAGCCCGCTCTCTTGGTTACTTACTCAATTCACCAAACCTCTCACTCAGACTGAAGCTACTCATATACAAAGGAGTCTTACGACCGGCACTTCTATACGGCACACCACTCTTTCGGTTTCTGAACCCCACCATACTCAGAACACTACAATCTTTTCAGAACCGAATACTCAAAACAGTCACACGGAGCACCTCACACAATAAACTCAAAGCCCCTGACTTACACAAACTCTTAGAACTCCCTACAGTGTCAGAATTCATAAAACGACGTCACATCAAATTCTTTGACGGACTTAAGTACCATGACAATCCACTCTTTAACGACGTCACACCACCTGGACGACCAGGACGCTGGCAAGGACCAACAGAGTTCACACGACGACTAGTAGACGTACTAGAACACAACACATTTTAGAACACGCTAGGAACAATCCAACAACACAAGTTACACTGACACATGACACTTAAGACAGTCTAACTGACCTTCTTCCCCTTTCTTCTTTCTTCTACTCTCCGACTATCTTTCGTTTTACTTCCTCCTCTATCGCTGTGCCCCACACAGCACATTACACATACCTCCCTTTGGGAATCCTACACCTTTTTCTCCTTTACTTACCGCCTTCAAGTGCATTAATGCAGAATAAGGACACCTCCTCCCTCATCCTCCCTCTACCTGTGGCCCTTACGCACGCCTGTTGCGTTCGAGGTACTTAGTTTTCTTTTGCGTTCCTGCACGTTTTCTTTCACTTTTCGCTTTCATCATGCCCTTCCTTGCATGCTTTTTATTTCTCTTTTCTCTAAAGTGGGGTTAGGGAAAAAAAAAAAAAAAAAAAAAGACGGACTCAGGAACACTTCTTCATGAACTACTGTGCTGATCACATCGTCTGTTTACTTGGAACTCCTCTACCTTGTCACAGCTCTTGTGTATTCGCCGGCAGCTCTCCAGTCACCTCCAGCAGGACCAGCTACTCAAGAAGCTAGGCCCCGAGCATCCGCTCGGACAGTAAGCTCGAAAGAGCAGAAGCGCCTGGTGTAGCAGCAGCAGTCGCAGAAGAAGAGAGTAAGGGGCACATCCAGGATCTCTAAACAAGCCGTTGGGTCCGGACCCACAAGGGAATTGTTAATGGGTTCTGTATTCCAGGGCTTTGCCCACCCGTCTGTCGGTCGGTACAGGTACGACCGCAGGCGGCCCCCTCCACCAGGGTACCCCCACTCTGTCTCTCCCCTCTCTCTTTTACCCCCTCTTTACGTCACGCCCACCCCCCACCATGTTCTCACATGACCACACTCCCCTCCACCAGACACGTACACTGTCACCACCGCCCACTACTAGCACACATCTCACCCAAGAGACCCTCACAAAGGCCCTTTCAACCAGAACTTTCACCACAGAAGAGATGGAACGTCTCTTCAGCATACTGGGCCCTGAGTCTCCTATGGAGCAGGGCGCCAATCTCGAAAATACCACAGACTTCCCTGGCCTCCCGGACAGGGAAGAAGGTAGCCACCCGGATTGGACAGCACGCTGCTGACTACAGGCTGGGACGCACGAAATACTCTGCAGTGGCAACACACGGAGAAGAGTGCCCAAAACAAATCCTCTTTGACCAAGCCAAGACCCTAGCCAAAGAAGACGCTCTGACCAGAAGACAAATCAGGGAGGCGATTGAAATCCAGAAGTATCCGGCCAATTTCAATAGAGAAGATGGACTCATCCTTTCCAACACATGGCGGCCCATCATGAAGAGGATAGAAGTCAAGCCACCCAGGCAAAACCATCAGCGCCCCGAACGGACAACTGAAGAAGCGGACGGAGACAGCCGACTCCCCATTGGCCCACAGCCCCCCAAGCTTATTGGCTCGCACAATCTCCGCCCAAGGCGTATAAAGGGAGCCCAGACCAAGGACGGACTCATTCCCTTACCAACCAGCAAGGATGAGTGAAGGCCAGAAGAAGCCGGAGAGGAATCCGGCGAAATATTGCGATGATAGGAGGAGCAAGACCGCTGGAGACAGATCCGAATGAACAACACATTTAATTCCCAGCAAAGTAGCTTAAAAAACAACACACACACACATATATATATATATATATATATATATATATATATATATATATATATATATTGTAATGATATATTACATTCTCGTAAATATTTTTAAATTCAAATAACCATCGATATTTTGAAAAGCCCGCGCAAATCACAAACCATATATACAAATAACATCGTATTATATACGATCAAAATTAATACTGGTGTACAATATATCCATATTAAATTTACATTCAGATAACAATAAATTAATTATTTGGTATTACAAAAAACATAATTATTATCTTCATATATGAACCAATAAAATGCGGAAGTTAAGAAACAAGAATGCCAAGCTTTCCTGTTAGAAGAAGTCAGTTGATTCTCAGCAGCGATAGAGAGAAGAAGTCAGTTGATTCTTAGCAGCGATAGAGAGAAGAAGTCAGTTGATTCTCCGCAGTGGTCGAATACGGAGTGTATTGAGGTTTTGTTGGAAGCGGATTGATTTAGAGGTAAAAATTGTTTTTTTTGTAGTTGTCGATTATTTTATTATTGTTTGTGTGTATTTTAATATTGTTTTGTATTTCGGAATTGTCTAAGAATCAATATTATATTCTTTATTCACTCGGAACTTTTATCCCTGAGATTAATTTAAATTCATATAATAAAAGTAATTACAATTGTTTCATTCTTTTTATTAAAATAATTAATCTTAACAGTTCTTGGCGACCCAACGTGGCGCAATCTTTTTATAATAATTAATCATTACATTTAATGGCGCCCAACGTAGACGGCCGAGTGAATTAAAATTAAAAACGGTAAATAAATATTAAAAATAAAATTTTAAAAATAATCTTTTTTTATATAATAAAAATGTCTGACGTAAATATTGAACAATTTCAAAATAACGGTGAAGAAAATAATGTAGAATCACCGGAATACGTATTTTTTACGCCAGGAGAAATAAATATAATAGTCGAAACACGTGAAAATGAATTGCAGGAGGATGATGCAATAGCATTCAGAGAATCGACGGCGGGTTCCTTAGGAACGGAAATTATATCCAATGGCGGGAACCGTACTTCCGAGAGGGATAATGAGATGCATCCTCAAGAACATCCAAAACATTTGATGAAGCTATTATTAGAACAAAATAAAGAACTGAAGTTCGATTTAAGTAAGAGTATTTGCAATATTAAGCATGAAATAAATCAAAATATGGTTGAGCTAAGTAAAAACAATAAAAAATTGGAAAATAAAATTGACGCAAATAGGATCGAATTAAGTAAAAATAATAAAAAATTGGACGATTTAATGCTTTAAATAATATGGGTAAAAATCAGAATGAAGAGACGATAGAGTTGGAAAAATCGAATAATAACCTTTTTAATAAAAATAATATAAGTAGTGAAGAAATTATTGAGATTAATGAAAATAATAATGAAAATTTAATTAAAAATGCCGAAAATGACGATACATTAATACATAATGACGATTTGGATGAAACAATAAAGGACAATTTAGATAGTTGTGATGGTAGTAATGACCAGATATTTGAAGATGATAAAATGTTGATTAAAAATAAAAATGACTATAATTGTTTAATAAATGAAGATAATACAATTCAAGAATTATTAAGTGAATTAAATAATAATAATGAGGGTACAAATGAAATAATTAATAATAAGATAATTAATGATAATTTCAGAAATATAATAAGGACAGAAGTTATAAATAAGATTGTGAAACAAAATAACATTAAAAAATTAACGGATGACTACAAATTTATTATAAACATAAGAGGCTATAATACACGAAATGAAAATATTCCAAAGAAGAAGCTGAATAAAAATGTTAATAAAGATAATCATTTAAAGATTTTAAATGTCAAATTTGGAAATAAAATAAAAATTCTTTATAAATATAAAAGACAACTTGGAATAGAAAAAATTTCAAAGCTAAATCGACCTCCAAGGAAAAGAATAAAACACTTTTATAGAAAGAAATTGGACAACTGCAAAATAAAGTATTAAGGACAAGGCATAAATTCAAGGCAATTGTTAAACTTAGTTTTAGATTAGTGTGTTTTTATAAAAATTATTAGTTTAGCATTTTTTTTTTAAGAAAATAAGATTTATATTAATATAAGATTTAATTGATAATAATAATATTTAAAAATTTATCATAAATTTAATAATCATATTAGTTTAGGATAAGATGGTTTTGATAATGATAATGTTTAAAGGTGAACAATGAAAAATGATAATTTAAATTGAGAAATGATAATGAATAAAAATTATGTAACGAAATAAGTTTTTGAAAATTTGAATAAATAACAACAGGCTGACCAATAGATCTAATCTCGTTAACCAAATTTAAATTTTGAATTCTATTTTTTATTTTGAAACCGAGCATAAATCATTTTTTTTAAAAATTTTTTTTTTAGACAGGAGTGCAAATGTAATGATATATTACATTCTCGTAAATATTTTTAAATTCAAATAACCATCGATATTTTGAAAAGCCTGCGCAAATCACAAACCATATATACAAATAACATCGTATTATATACGATCAAAATTAATAATATTTTTGGACAATACTGGTATACAATATATCCATATTAAATTTACATTCAGATAACAATAAATTAATTATTTGGTATTACAAAAAACATAATTATTATCTTCATATATGAACCAATAAAATGCGGAAGTTAAGAAACAAGAATGCCAAGCTTTCCTGTTAGAAGGCGTCAGTTGATCCCCAGCAGCCTTGGATTGAGGATCGTCAGTTGATTCTCAGCAGCAATAGAGAGAAGAAGTCAGTTGATTCTCAGCAGCGATAGAGAGAAGAAGTCAGTTGATTCTTAGCAGCGATAGAGAGAAGAAGTCAGTTGATTCTCAGCAGTGGTCGAATACGGAGTGTATTGAGGTTTTGTTGGAAGCGGATTGATTTAGAGGTAAAAATTGTTTTTTTTGTAGTTGTCGATTATTTTATTATTGTTTGTGTGTATTTTAATATTGTTTTGTATTTCGGAATTGTCTAAGAATCAATATTATATTCTTTATTAACTCAGAACTTTTATCCCTGAGATTAATTTAAATTCATATAATAAAAGTAATTACAATTGTTTCATTCTTTTTATTAAAATAATTAATCTTAACAGTTATTGGCGACCCAACGTGGCGCAATCTTTTTATAATAATTAATCATTACAAAATATATATATATATATATATATATATATATATATATATATATATATATATATATGTTCTAAAAGATTTGACAGGGGTCATCACAAACATTATGGTCTTTGGGTTTTGAACATTTTCTTCACCAATGTTTTGCCAGTCATACTGCTGGCTTCCTCTGGGTTATGTCTGAGAATGAGGATGTTGTCTGGCTCACCCAGTCAGTATATGTACCCATTTTTGTGGGGTTCAGGAGGCTGTCTTCTCTTCCATGATTCTGAATGGTCGGAACTTTGGTATTGATTTTAAATAACTCAAAAACGTAAGTGTTATGTTTTTTTTCATGCAAATTTTGATAAATCATGTTCTGGTGGACGAATTCTGCTGATTAATGAACTCGCCCTTTAAATAAGAGGAATGATTTTTGCACCAAACTTCAGAGAGCAAATAGACAAGCATATATGTTTATGTTTATATATATATATATATATATATATATATATATATATATATATGTACAAATTTGAAACACCGTTATTTTTGTGATCTATGGGTTCCGAAACATGAAATATTCTGGTCAGCACTTCCAGATTGCTTTATGAGGTCAACCTTATACGCGGATTTTCTTCCTAGGGAGAGAGGGAGGAAACGTGCTAAAATAATGCCTTTCATTATTATAACTTACATAGATAAAATTGCAAAATTTATAAGAAATTTTGCTATCAAAATTAACATGGTAAAGAAAAATAATGCAAAAATGTGACATCGCTTGGTGGCCACAGGAAAAGACATTTCAAAATATTATTACAATTACAATATTCAATATGTATTTGTGGGCGCATGTGAATATGTGAAATAAGAAACTTCAAAAATCTGAAATGCATTTATTCAAAATAAAATACATCTTTATTAACAACGTCTTGTTCAGTTTTACTATAATTGTCAGAACAAAATGGTATTCGTCTGGGTCGATGATTGGGTCTATCCGTTGATAGCGTGTGCCGTGTCGAAGGCCGATGGCGACTCTACCGGCTAGTGTATTGTCCATGTCGTGCCGGAGAAGTTTATAGCCTTGAAAGTGTGCGTAACTACCTCTGGTCAGTCGTGTGTCGGTTAGTATGAATACTGTGGGCTGTATTTGTCGTAGAAGTAAGTCCACGTCTTGTAGTTTTGGAGTAAGTCCGCTTGTGTTAAGATTTAGTATGGTGTGTCCGGTCATTTTGTCGAGATCAGTTTAGTCATGAGTTCCACTAGCGTACTTGTGACATGAGCATGGACATCATGTCAGTCATTGTGTTAGTGAGTCGTTCTACCCATGCTGGTGTTCCGTCACTTGTGTGTTGTTGTGGTGTGTGATGTGTAGGTAATTGGTAAGTGGGTGGTGTTGTTGGAGTGGGCAGCAGAGCTGGTCGGGGGTTCTGTTGTGGGGGTGTGTTTCTGGGTGGAAGTGCTTGTGTGGGTGGTGGAGGGGGTAATTGTGATGTGTGTCCTGTGAATGCGTTTGAATAGCTGAAGCCAGGGTCAACTGTGCGATATGTGCGTGTTGGTATGTTAGCCGGGGGGCCTTCTATAGTCTGGCGGGCTGTTCGGGTCTTCTCAAGGAGTTCGAGCCGTGCTGTACATTGCCTGTAGGAGGCGGGATGCTGTTCACCGCAGTTGGTGCATTTTAGGGCGTTTTGGACTCGATCACAATCCTTGGATGTGTGGTTTTTGCCACAGCGAACACAGCGCTCGCGGAGATTACAATTGTTTTTGGTGTGCCCGAAGCGCTGACACCTAAAACACTGGGAGATGCCTTTGTCCTCCCTGTAGGGTTTAAAGTGAATTTTTATTTGATCGATCGAGGTAATCGATTTGAGGTGTGATGGGTTAAACTTGTGCGAAAAGGACAAAGGGTCCCCGAGAAGGGGGGAAATGGGGACCCTAGTACCGTCGGTTTGAGTCTTGCTCATTCTTTTCACGGACACGATATGTTACGTGTTGAGCTAGGCGGCAATGTTGTCCAGCGGGTGGTCTGAGTCCAGCCCGAGGAGTACGAATAGTTGATTTTTAGGGGAGCCCTTAGGTGTGTATGTGAAAAATTGTGTCTTGTTATTTGTCAGTTGGTTTCTAATGAGTTCATGAGTCTTGATGTCTTGGGCAAATATTTTGTTCCCGGTTTTACAGCGTTGTACAGTATAATTCTTGCAACCGGCTGTGTTAAGTTTTCTAATGAGGCTGTTTGCGTCCGTGTAGTGAGGGGGCAATACTATTGGTGGGGGCTTAATCTTGGTCAGAGGTTAGTACTTGTTATGTGTAGGTATCGGGGGTGGTGTGTTGGTGGTGTTCTGGGGTTTTGGCGTAACCTTCCTTTGTTTATGCCTTTTTAGTTTAACCTCGGTAAAAATTTCACTATCGGTGCCCGTTTCACTATGTGAGCTAGAAACTATAGGACGTTTGTGTACTGGGGGGAGGGCAGGGAAATCTACTGTGTCTACTCCCTGCTCCATGGGAGATTCAGGGGCCAAGAGGGTGAAGAGTTTTTCTAATTTTTCTGAAGTGAGTGTCCTGCTGGCAAGAGATTCAGTGAGCTGTTTTTGTGACATGCTTGCTAAAGGCTCTTGTTGACTTTTGGTGGGGGGTGGTGTGTCAGAGCGTGTCTGGTGGGTTGTGTGGGGGTGCTCATGTGAAAACATGTTGGGGGGTGGGCGTGGTGTAAAGAGGGGGTAAAAGAGAGAGGGGAGAGACAGAGTGGGGGTACCCTGGTGGAGTGGGCCGCCTGCGGTCGTACCTGTACCGACCGACAGACGGGTGGGCAAAGCCTCGGAATGCAGAACCCCTTAACAATTCCCTTGTGGGTCCGGACCCAACGGCTTGTTTAGAGATCCTGGATGTGCCCCTTACTCTCTTCTTCTGCGACTGCTGCTGGCCCTGGCTGCTACACCAGGCGCTTACGAGCTTACTGACCGAGCGGGTGCTCGGGCCTAGCTTCTTGAGTAGTTGGTCCTACTGGAGGTGACTGGAGAGCAGCCGGCGAATGCACAAGAGCTGTGACGAGGTAGAGGAGTTCCAAGCAAACAGGCGATGTGTTCACCACTGAAGTTCATGGAGGAATGTTCGATGAGTCCGTCCTTGGTCTGGGCTCCCTTTATACGCCTTGGGCGGAGATTGTGCGAGCCAATAAGCTTGGGGGGCTGTGGGCCAATGGGGAGTCGGCTTCATCTGATGAACAACTCGCACTGATGAAAATTCCTTCATCTGATGAACAACTCGCACCCAGCCATCAGATTTACCGTTGAAGAAGAGAAGAACGGCAGATTGCCTTTCCCAGACCTCCTGATCATTAAGGGGCCCAACGGGAGATTAGAACACACGGCCTACCGGAAACCCACGGCCACAGGAAGATACCTCCACGCCGAATCTCACCATCACATGGCGCAAAAAACAGGAGTAACGAAAACACTAGCACACAGAGCTATATCCCTGTGCAGCAACGAAACACTCCTAAGAGCAGAGCTGGAACAGTTAACGGAGGACTTAGCCAGCAATGGTTATGACAGGAAGAAATTGGCCCGGACTATAAGGATAGCGAAGGATCGACACCGGGATGCTAACAACACGAGAGATACAGAACAACGACGCAGAATTACTCTGCCATACGTCAGTGGTGTCAGCGAGCTGTTAGGCAGAGTCTTCAGGAATCATGAGATAGAGGTCGCCTACAAACCGCTGAACAAAATTGGGGATTGGCTAAGCAAAAGCAAGGATAAGCAGCGGCTACAAGACCAGGGCGTATACCTTCTACCGTGCGACTGTGGGAAGGTGTATATAGGACAGACAGGGAAGAAGGTAGCCACCCGGATTGGACAGCACGCTGCTGACTACAGGCTGGGACGCTCGAAATACTCTGCAGAGTGCCCCAAACAAATCCTCTTTGACCAAGCCAAGACCCTAGCCAAAGAAGACGCTCTGACCAGAAGACAAATCAGGGAGGCGATTGAAATCCAGAAGTATCCGGCCAATTTCAATAGAGAAGATGGACTCATCCTTTCCAACACATGGCGGCCCATCATGAAGAGGATAGAAGTCAAGCCACCCACGCAAGACCATCCACCATGACAATCCACTTTTTAACGACATCACACCACCTGGACGACCAGGACGCTGGCAAGGACCAACTGAGTTCACACGACGACTAGAAGACGTACTAGAACCTAACACATTTTAGAACACGCTAGGAACAATCCAACAAACACAAGTTACACTGACACATGACACTTAAGACAGTTTAACTGACCTTCTTCCCCTTTCTTCTTTCTTCTACTCTCCGACTATCTTTCGTTTTACCTCCTCCTCTATCGCTGTGCCCCACACAGCACATTACACATACCTCCCTTGGGAATCCTACACCTTTTTCTCCTTTACTTACCGCCTTCAAGTGCATTAATGCAGAATAAGGACACCTCCTCCCTCATCCTCCCTCTACCTGTGGCCCTTACGCACGCCTGTTGCGTTCGAGGTCCTTAGTTTTCTTTTGCGTTCCTGCACGTTTTCTTTCACTTTTCGCTTTCATCATGCCCTTCCTTGCATGCTTTTTATTTCTCTTTTTCTCTTAAGTGGGGTTTAGGAATAAAAAAAAAAAAAAAAAAAAAAAAAAAAAAAAAAAAAAAAAAAAAAAAAAAAACGGACTCATTCCCTTCAGTCTTCCACCAGCAGCCGACCAGGAAGGATCTCTCCCACCGCTTGGACTTGGAACAGTTGCAGTGCAGAGACGCCCAGACACAAGTCGGCCCCCGAGCACCAGAGCTCGGACAGTAAGTTCTTCGGAACTGAAGCGGCTGTGAAGCGACCAAGAAGAGAGTAGCAGTATTTTCCTCCTGGATCTCTAACCAAGCCGCAACCTATGGGGGTTGAAGGGAATTGGTAAGGGGTTCAGCCGGGTCGTAAGACCAACTCGCAGTGCCGGTGGTGCGGCCTGCGAGCCCAACTGTCCTCTCTCCCCACTAGTTTTGCTCCTGTTCAAACACGATGGTTAACAGCCAACGTGTGTCGAACGGCCCTCCTAAGGGCCAACGCTCCCAGCCCCCCGCTAACGAGAGTCCTGCTCTCAGCAGCGGAAACCCTCCCCCTCCCTCCCTTATGGAGGTAGTGGTCAATAATCAGAACCAGCTAGCCAAACGTAGCTTATATGAAGATGACCCCGCTAGCTGGTCTCAAAACTTTAAGAAATCACGGAAGATTTCAAGCCACCCTCCCCCACCCACGGTAGTGTCGAACAAATTCAAAGTTCTAGCCACCCACCAGTCCACTTCTAAGGACCCATTGATCCCAACCCCAAAAGTCTCCACCCCCAAGCCGGCCAAAACCTCACTTCCACCCCCAATAGTCCTCACCTCCAGCGACTACACCCCCTCAAACCTGGCCTCTGCTATTAGGGCGCTCAACATAACTCAGTTTATGGTGCAACCATGCCGCCAAAATCTGAAACTATTCCTAGCAAACCAATCCGACTACGACCTAGCCACGAAATGCCTTAAGGCCTCCCATGAAACCGACACTCCGGTGCACTTTCATACATACGCCCCCAAAGGCTCTGGGCCAAACAAAAAATTCCTCATACTAGGATTAGATGAGGACCACGATCTAGACTCCATTAGGGAAACACTAAGTGCGACGACTTAATCGATGTCAGGAGACTGACAACGGTTAGGGAAGGCGCACGCATAGAAACCGCGAACGTATTAGTTACGTTCAAGCCCACCTACAACTACTCCGTACACCTTGCTAAGATCAAGGTGATTGATAACATAGTTGTAAGGCAAAAGCCATTTGCCACCAACCGGGCTCTGCCCACCTGTTTGAGGTGTCAATCGATTGGGCACACCAAACGGTATTGTTGGAGACCCATCCGCTGCGCCAATTGCGGCGCCTCACACGAAACCGGGGCTTGTCCGCCCGGCACCCCTTTTGTTTGTATAAATTGTAGTGGCGACCATCCTGCCTCCTATCGGCAGTGTAGCTATAGAATAAAACTCCTCCACCAAGCTCTGGCCAGGAAAACCCAATCCCGGAACCCCCCACCCCCACCCCCACCTACCTACTACCCAGCCCCACCCCCCACCCGCAGCGTCTGGGAAAACCTCGCCCATCCCTTTGTTGGTGCGACTCCCGTATCCCTCAACGATTTCCCCCCACTCAAACCCACCACCTCCCAGGTACCTCCTTTCTGCCCTCCAACCTCCTCACCAAACACCCCACCCGACTGGGTGACGAATCTAACCACCACCCTTATGAGCATGGTAAAACAGCTCACCTTGGCTGTTTCCAGCCTTCTCGCCGCCCTCCCCCAAAATGTTGCCTCTAAATGATAAGCAACAGTATTTTGAATTTCAACACAAACGGTGTCATGTCCCGTCTAGATGATTTACATCTACTCCTGTCCACACACTCCCCAACCATAGCCGTGTTAACTGACACGAGACTTAAATCAGGCCAACACTTTCACATGCTTGGCTATGTGACCATTCGTGACGACATTGCTCCGGACGACAACGCCCGAGGAGTAGCCATACTAATTAAGTATGGCACACCCCATACGGTCATCGAACCGCTCATAAACCCCAAACCCTACCGAATCAGTGTCGTCACGATAAAAGTCAAGCTTAACAAGCAGACTTACTCAATCACCGGCCTTTACCGTCGCCACATGGCACGCATCCAGCAATTTAAAGCCCTGTTAGCCGCTGCTGAGGCAGACAGGCGCCACATTATAGTAGGTGATCTGAACGCCAAACACCCTGCTTGGAACAACGCTCAGACCTCACCCCCGGGGACTGCGATAACGAAAACTCGTTTCACAGTCATACACCCAAACGTTTACACCTATAGGCGCCAAGTAGTAAATGTAAATTCACCAGCAATAGTGTCCACTCTGGACCTCCTCCTCACTCAGGTTCCCCACATCGTGAGTAAATGTTCCGGACTGGACTTTCTCACCTCCGACAGTTATAGCAGCATCTTGACACCCATCACAATGCTGAGACAGGCAGGAAAGGATTAGCTATATAAAGCCACCTCCCCAGCCTGTCACAGCTCATTCAGTCATCACCTGTCAGTCTGTCACATGTTTATCTAAATTTTTGATTTATGTAACTGTACACTTGTGCTGTATTTTACCAATAAAGTTTTTTTTAGTCATTCCGTGTACCGAGTATCTAATTGGCGCCCGAACCGAGTTGGCACTTGTGAGTACGGACTATAAGCTCGGGAATTTTATGCGAGATTTGGAAACATAAGAAACGGATCTCTGATTTTCCCTTTGCCGTCCGGAAGTAGAAGTCTTCAGGAGGATCCGAAGGAATAGCAGGAACTGCAACAGGATCTGGAAGCCCTTCAACACGAGCGATATTTTGATATCACCAGCCACAACCCTGTGAACTTCAAGATACAGCACGGAACTTAGAAGAACTGAGGTAGAGATACTTCACACTTGTATTTTTACATTCTAAGACTAACATTAATTTTAAATTTTTCTTTCTATTCAATTTGTTTTCAATTATTTTTAGTTGTTTAATATATATTTTCACAATCTCGCTTTATGACAACTCTTAGCGACAGACTATTATTACACCGAAATATTGACCCTAACAGCACGATAGAAATGACAGAAACACAACCCACAATGACCTCTTGCATGACTAAAGAAGACTACGGACATATCCCTAACTTTGACGGACATCCAGAGGACTTCATATTTTTTACGAACGCTGTACAGGAAACATTCGATACGGTTTGTACTCCAAATAATACCTTTTGCGTTCAAAATCATGCCCGCCTACTTAGTATTGTTAAGTCCAAACTATTAGGACAGGCAAGAGACTGTCTCCTTTCCCATACATTTGTTGACATACCGAAATTAATTCTTTACTTAAAACAAAGTTTCAAGGACTCACGTACCATCGAACAGCTTTCGACATAAATTTTTAATATGAGACCATTCCCAAAGGAACACCCACTTAAATACATTAATCGAATTTCCAAAATTCGTTCCTTAATTTTAGCTAGGGTCCATATGGAAGACTCCATAAAGGACAAAAATAGTTACATTCGCGTAAAGGATTCCGAAATTAATTATTTCATCAAAAACCAACTCCCACCAGCACTCTGCGACTTTTTGAGCCACTTACGACTCGACACTTTAGACGACCTGCGTAACGCCATACATAACGAGGCACACACATCCTCGAGCGGTTATACAGGACTGACAGACCTGAATACCACCACAGGCCTCCTTATAAACCCAATAAACGACATTTCTCACCCCCTGACAGACCCTTTTATCAATCCAATTCCTATCGTCATCGAGACTATTATCCACCTCCTCCCAGAGAACCCTATATTTACGAACATGTCGATAATCACCACGATTTTCGACCTCCCAGAACGGACATACCTCCTAAACCATCCCATTACGCACATAATACTCCCATACACAACAAACCATGGGACTTACATAGACAAGAACAATATTTTCAAGGACGGTCACCACACCCGAAACACGATTCCCAAAACACAGTATCCATGCGAACGGTACGAACAGGACAAGTTAACCATGTAGAACATGCAGACATACGTAACCTACAAACTAAATACACTTCTCTAGAAGCGACTGTCCAGAATATGGCTGAAAAACTTGATCATTTTTTAGACTTAGGTCGGCCCAACGCCAAACCACCCCCGAACATACACTAGCCCTAACTGAGAGTTTACCCTCCTTCACAGACCACAAGGACAAGACTTGGCTTATTGATACAGGCTCCACTCAAAATTATATACATCCAAGTGCTTTACCTGATGGCACTCAAATACAATCAGAAGATTTTATTGTCAAAACACCAGTAGGCAGCGAAAAGGGAAGCCAAAGTGCTATGATTAACCTTGCGCCATTTCTGGGTCTCGACAATAATCTCTGTGTGAAATTTTTAATATTTCCCTTTAGTTATAAGTATGATTTTTTGTTGGGTTATAATACCCTCAATGAGACAAAAAGCGTTTTAGATTTAAATAATGGCATTATTAAGCTATTTGACGGTCATGTAATAATTAAAAATAATAAAATATGTAACATTCATGATATTAACCATATGGATAAAAACGAAGTAAAAGAAGCGCTACGGACAAATCACTTAGCCGAAAAAACGAAGCAAAGATTAATTTCCTTGATTTCAAAATACCCTAAAGTTTTAAAAAAGGAAACCGAACCGTTACCACCGACTACCTTGTTGAAACATAAAATTATTACCAAAACGGAAAAACCAATTTATGCGCGAAATTATAGATTCCCGGCACATTTTAAAGATGATGTGGACAAAGAGATAGATAACCTTTTAAAAACCGGCATTATAAGGGAGAGTAATTCACCGTACAATGCTCCTCTTTGGGTTGTCCCGAAGAAATTGGATGCCAGTGGGAAGAGGAAAATTCGGCTTGTTATAGATTATCGGAAATTAAATGCTGAAACAATTCCGGATAAATATCCCCTTCCATATATTGACGATGTTTTAAACAAACTTAGTGGATCTAAATTTTTTTCAACTATCGATCTGGCTAGCGGATTCCACCAAATACCTCTAGACGAAGACTCGATACCAAAAACTGCCTTCAGCACAGACAAACTACACCTGGAATTTGTTCGTATGCCATTCGGCATCTGTAATGGTCCCCCTACTTTCCAAAAAGTAGCTAATGCGGCTATAGCTAATTTGCCAAATTGTGCGGTTTACATTGATGATATTATAATATTTTCAAAAACAGAAGACGAACATTTTAGACACATAGAAAACGTGTTACAACGACTCTCTCTATATAACTTAACGATACAGCTCGACAAAACTGAATTTTTTCAAACTGAATTGGCCTTTTTAGGACACATCGTATCTCAGGACGGACTTAGACCTAATCCCGATAAAATCCAGGCAATTGTAGACTTTCCCGTTCCGAAAACTGAAAAAGAGATAAGACAATTCTTGGGACTTTCTGGTTATTATAGGAAATTTATCAAAGGTTACGCGGATATTTCTAAACCACTCACTCAGGCTTTAAAAGCTTCCGAACCTGTTCATCCTCATTTACTTCAAACCAGTGTTCAAAAAATAAAAGACCTTATAACCAACGCGCCAATCTTAGGATATCCCAACTTTAACTTACCATTTATATTGACTACTGATGCAAGCAACTTCGCTCTTGGCTCCGTTTTATCCCAAATATCGGAAGGGAGGGAACATCCCATTGCGTTTGCTTCACGCACGTTGTCTCCAACCGAACAAAAATATTCAACAATTGAAAAAGAGCTACTAGCAGTTGTTTGGGCTTGCTCTCATTTTAAACCCTATTTATATGGAAAGCGTTTTACTCTTCAAACGGATCATAAGCCCCTTACGTGGATTTTTACAATGAAAAATGCAAATAATCGCCTTATGAAATGGATATTTCAATTGTCCGAATTTGAATTTGATATTAAACACATCCAGGGGAAAAGTAACGTAGTAGCTGACGCATTATCACGGAAGCATGGACACACATGCATGGCAATCGACACGGACATAGAGGACATACTTAACGAACCTTCCACGTCACAGGTAATTATTCACCCGGATTACGAGGCATTACTTGATCAATTAGAGGACGTTCGTGAAAATCGACAAAACGAAAGTGACTTAGAGACCATACATTCCCAGGAATCTTCAAACCAACAGGTCTGGATTATTGATGACCCCCATAAACCTGTAAATGTAGAAAAACACCAAATTCTAATCGAACGTGGTGGAAAGAAAATTGAATTGACGAAGCCTTTTAATAAAAATCGATACTATATTGAGACGGCTTATACTTTTAAATCGGACTTAGACGAAATTTTATTGGAAATTTTAAAACCTAATACCACTTACGGAATATATTGCGAACCCAGGGTGGAAACAGTTAGAGCTGAATTTGATGGTATTTTTAATAAAATCTCGGCTTTAGTTCAAGAAAAGTACCCTTCCATAAAAATTAAGCGATATAAGACTAAATGCATTGACATACTTTCTGACGAAGAACAACGCGAGCTTATCTCTGACTATCACGTTAGTAAATCCCACCATAGAGGAGGAATGGAAACGTATAACAGACTTAAACGTAGTTATTATTTCCCTCGTATGAAAGATAAAATTATGGACTATGTAAATAAATGTGCCACCTGTCGTAAGACCAAGTATGAAAGAAAACCCATAAAGACCAAATATTGCGTTACTTACACACCTGACTCACCTTTCGAGGAACTTATGATGGACACACTCCACTACCAATCGAAGTATATAATAACAATACACGACACCTTTTCTAAAAGATTATTTACCCGACTCGTACCTCAATGTAATGCTGTAAAGGTACTACACACTCTAGAACACTATCTGGAACAGTTCCCTAAGCCCAAGCTTATCCGAATGGATAATGGCAAAGAATACGATAACAATCTAATCATCAATTTCCTAGAATCTTTGAATATAGAAAGCCATTTTACAACACCAATGCACCCTAATTCCCTTGCCTTGGCTAATCGTACACACTCGACCCTAATCGAGATTCTTAGAGCAATTAAAGAAGACGACAGTACACTAAGTCTGGACAGACTAGTCAGACTAGCAACTATAACTTTTAACAATACTATAAACAAAAATCTAAAACTTTCTCCGAATGAGATAACTTTTGGTACTACAGACACTCTCGAAGCTACAACCCAAATTACTGAAAGACTTGTAGAACAATACCATAATCGATTAAAACTGATACACAAACATTTACATGACCAAATTACAAACGAAAAAGAACAACGGACTGCCAAACTCAACAAAAATAGGGAAGACCCGCCCGAAGAACACGAAACTCCCCTCTATACGAAAGCAAACACGCGAACAAAAAATCAAAATCCATATAAAGTCTCTATACTATGCAAAGATAAAAATAGAACGTATAAAGTCCACGCAGACAATGTGCAAAGACAAAGAAAAGATTATAGCAAACCAAGAAAAAAACCAAGTGTAAACAATTCTGTTGCAGATGATGATGCTGACATTGACACCTTGCCTACTACTGCACATGACTCTGATAACAGGATACAAGATAACTGACCTGACAACCTCTCCAGGTTTATCACTTCTCAGATTGCCTGACGCTTACTCGCTGACAAGATACTTTACGATAGCACATCACTTGAATTACACTAACCTACTTCTCGAGTTAGATGCAACCTCTGCACTCTTGCCTAGGTTCATGGACAGGCCGCTCTTTAATGTCACCTCAAAACTTATGACATTTACACGAAACAAATTACACGCACTCACGTCACACCATTCTAAAACACAGGAAAAACGTGGTATTATTAATGGTTTAGGATCAGCAATAAAATGGTTAACAGGAAACCTTGACGCCAATGACAAGGAAAAATATGACCGTTTAATATCTCAGATTCGCGAAAATAACATGCATATAGAACATAATCTCGAGACAGACATGTCCTCTACAAAACACTTAATTAATACATTCCGACATGACGTACAAACAATTAACATAAATAATAAACAACTGTCAAACACTTTAAATACTATTGATAAAACCCGACAAGATACAGCCATACTAGAATTATATGCAACATTGAATTATTTATATGTACGAATTAATGATTTAGAAAACACACTGGAATTCTGTAAAGAAGGAACATTGCATTCCTCTTTTGCTAACCAAATACATGGTTATTTATCTTCAATTCCAGGAATACTAACCTCCGAAACGGAGATATTATGGTTAACAAGCAAACTCCATTGTGCTATCCAACACAATGTAATACATTTTATACTTTCACTACCTCTTCTTGACCAAACATATACTACATATTATTTACTTTCAACACCTGTTAAACACGAGTCTCACATAATATCAACACTATCTCCTTACTCCTTAATATTAAGGCAAAATAATTCCAGTTATGTTGGTAATTGTACATATATTTTAGATAATTTTTATTGTTCACAAATTAAGAATATAAGTAATAATTGTATAGAAAATGTATTTTTAGGTAATGTAAATTCTTGTCTCACTTCTACTGTAAAATCATCTAGTTTTATTCAGTATATTGAAGAAGCTGACATATATCTTAGTTTTAATGTAACCACTGTTCATTTATCATCAGAAAAACACCCTATCTTTCTTCCAAGTACAGCTTTACTTAAGCTATATAATAATGAGTTTATGTATGAACATCAACCTCCTGTCACACAGGTTATAGACAGCATTGTTTTAAATATTAATACGGAACAATTAAATATTAAGTATTACAACTTGTCTTTCGAAAATCTAGAAGAACCTTTACAAGATCATATAGAGTTAGAGGACCTGAGTTTTGTAAATAATATTCCTACAGATGTTGTACACATTATCTTATATGTTCTTATATCATACTTATTTTTAGTACACCTACTAACCCTAGTAGCTAAGTATTGTACAAGGTATCTCTACTCTCATAGACAGTCTCACAGCAAAGCCTCATCTTGACATCCAGCTTCAGCCACGAGAACCTGCACCCATCTCTTCCAGCTACTTCAGCCCTTGGCAGCTCCCAAAATAATCTTCAGGGGACTTCAGATCTTCGGCAGGGAGGAGTTATAGCAGCATCTTGACACCCATCACAATGCTGAGACAGGCAGAAAAGGATTAGCTATATAAAGCCACCTCCCCAGCCTGTCACAGCTCATTCAGTCATCACCTGTCAGTCTGTCACATGTTTATCTAAATTTTTGATTTATGTAACTGTACACTTGTGCTGTATTTTACCAATAAAGTTTTTTTTAGTCATTCCGTGTACCGAGTATCTAATTGACCACCGGCCAGTTCTTTATGAGCTGTTCGGTAAGGTGCCCCGCCCCAGGAAGACCAACTACTCGTTCCATAAGGCAGACTGGAAGGAATTCCAATCCCTTATGCACGAGTTCACCCCAGAGTACGCTGTCGTCAGCGATACTGATACCTTGGAAGAGTCCATAAGGGCCTTCACATCAAAAATCATAGAAGCCGCAGACCTGTCTATCCCAAAGTTCGCCCCAGCCCCACCCGACCTACGAGTCCCTCCCAGACACATCCTAGCCCACATCCAGTCACGTCACAACCTGACCAACAACTGGTACCGCCCCCGAAACCCCCTCCTAAAACCGGTCATAAATTCCCTCACCACCCAAATCCGCTCCCTCATGAGGCAGTGGAAAACGTCTATCTGGCACGACACACTAGTGAGCACTCACGGTGACCACCGTAAGTACTGGAAACTGGTAAAGACCCGTGTATCCAAAAAGGGTAACACAGTCAGACTCCACGCCCAGGGCGCCGTGCTCGATGAAGCGGAACAAGCTGAGATCATTGCGACTCACCTTGCAGCGGACTCCCAAGCCCGCGCCGCCGAGAACACACCGACTCCTCGCGTGACACATGAAAGAAATTTCATGTTTGTCTCAACGAGGCAGCTCAAGGCCATCCTCAGACGCACCAAGGGTAACAAATCCCCTGGGCTGGACAAAGTACAATATGTACTATTGCGCCAGTTACCACGCAAGGCCTTATCCTATCTAGCGCACCTATACAACTCCTGTCTAAGACTCAGGCACTTCCCACAGGACTGGAAACATGCCATAGTCTTCCCCCTCCTCAAACCTGCCAAGTCCGGCCACCTGCCCGAGCACTACAGACCAATCAGTCTCCTGTCTCACATGTCCAAGATATTTGAGAAAATTCTTCTTAAATACCTCAACGACTTCTGCGAAGATGAGAACGTCATCCCCCCAGAACAGACAGGTTTCCGATCAGGTCTTAGTACCGAGCACTCCCTAGCAAGGCTCCAGTCCCATTTATCGAAGAGTTTCCACAAAAATCACTGCACCTCCCTCATCTCAATCGATTGCACTAAAGCATTCGACTCTGTCTCTCACGACATCCTCTTAAATAAGCTCAGGAGACACGACTGTCCAGAGGAACTTTTTAACACCTTGCAGTCCTATCTCAAAGAACTGACTATCTCAGTAAGAGTAGGTACGAGTCTCTCAGAGATATTCCCGTCACCCTGCGGTGTTCCACAGGGATCTGTTCTCTCGCCCACACTATTCTGTATATACACTGGCGACATCGTCGGCCGGAAATACCCACATGTCCAAATCGCCGCCTATGCGGCCGACATAGCCATCTTCGGCACCTCCCTAAACCCCAAAAGATCACTCGAGCACACAGAGCGTGCCGCACAGGCCATCTCGACGCAACTCAGTGCAATAAACATCACAGTCAACCCCAGCAAGACTGATGCTCTTATCTTCTCCTTCCAGAGAGGTAAGAAGACCCTCCCTAAGAGTTTCCGTATAGACGGGACTCAAAATCCCCTATCCCGTAGAGTTGTATACCTGGGTGTTCACCTGGGTAGACACATGACTTTCAATACCCACTTTCAGAAGAAGCTCTGTACAGTCCGTAGGAGATACCGCTCTCTGAAACACTTGCTGTCCTCCCCTACCCTCTCTCTGAGACTAAAAATACTCATCTATAAAGGAGTCCTCCGACCTGCCCTCCTCTACGCTGCCCCTCTCTATCGCTACCTACACACCTCCACTATCAAGAAACTACAATCCTTTCAAAATGGAGTCCTTAGAAACATCGTTCGACACACCTCCCTTCAGAAGGCAAATTCAGACCATATCCATGACACCCTTGAACTTCCGAGGATCACCTCTTATATAAAGCGAAGACATATCAAGTTCTTCGACTCACTACAACACCTTCAAAACCCACTGTTCAACAGCATTACTCCCCCCCTCCCGTCCCGACAGATGGCAAGGGACCAAGCTAGGTGTACGTCTACGAGACATTTTTGACCACTAACCTCCGTCCCATCAATCCCACATGACACCTGTGTTGTTTTTCCCTACCCCCCCCTTTTTATTTTTATTTTCTCTAATCTACTCTCCGTCTATCCTTTAACTCCATCTCTTCCGATCACACTATCACACGATAGCACACCACACAAAACACATCCTCTTGTCACTTAGTTTTCAACTTTAAACCTCCTCTCCGACTATATCTTTCTCTTGTCCCGCTAGCTATCCTCACGACAAAAGATGCCACTTCTCCTGGTTAGCTTCAGTAATTATTGATCTAAGTGACATCATATAGAATAGTACAGTAAATGTTGGTCCGAGTAGCCTACTACGCCTCGTTGAGCTGGATGTCCTATCTACGAAACACTGGTCACCCTCCCAAACGCCATGCACTCTCACTCCTCTTAGGAACATAGTTTAAGTTTTTAGGTTAAGTTTTAGGCTTTAAGGTATTAGTGTACAGTTTTTGCTATCCACCTATACATTTTCGATTTCCTTTCTCCCCTCTCACTGTCCCTTTTAGCTGTCCCTTCTTTCAACTATCCATTTGCTACAACACTAGCGATTTCCCAGTCGCTTAGTTTGACCCCCCTACCCTCAGTTATGGCTGACTTATTATACTACCTTTAATTTTGCTACAAGCCTTCAAATGTGCTTCAGCACAGTATAAGGCAGTCACTTTCCAACCACTTCACCCCGCAGTGCTTAGCTTCCAGCTGCACTCGCGCAGTTTTTCTTTCGTCTCTTCTTTTATTTTATTTTTGTTTTTCACTTCAAGTTTTTCATGGGTTAGGAAAAACTAAAAAAAAACAACTAAAAAAAAAAAAAAAAAAAAAAAAAAAAAAAAAAAAAACGGACTCATTCCCTTACCAACCAGCAAGGATGAGTGAAGGCCAGAAGAAGCCGGAGAGGAATCCGGCGAAAAATATTGCGATGATAGGAGGAGCAAGACCGCTGGAGACAGATGCCGAATGAACAACACATTTAATTCCCAGCGAAGTAGCTTAAAAAACAACATATCAAACCTCTACGGCGAGGAAACGTACACCCTGACCAGGAGACTGAGCAAAACGAGGTACCGCATAGCGAACACGCGTAATGACCTGGACTTCCTACGAAAGGTGACACCCCCCTTCCTGTGGATGAAGAGACCCCTTAAGACTCCCAAAGCAGCCCGGATCTATGATAACATGGAGAAGGCGCTGCTTAGGGAAAGAATTGGAGCTTACCGCCACAGGTTGTGGAGCCAAATAACAGAGGAAACGTCCCTAAAGGACAAAATACGGTCAATAGTTGACCCAGACATGTGGGATACTGTTGACCGCATAACAGATGACAAGGCATAAAAGGAAGGGACAAGAAGCGCCGAAAAGAAAACGAAGAAATGGGACAAATTGATGCGAAAATCAAATTTGGGGGCCCTCAAAAGGGCCGTTGAAGATGATTTTTTGCAACAACAACCACGCCCACCTGTGGACAGAAAAGTCATTGTAATCTTGGCTGGTATTGAGTTGTCTCAGGAAGCCACTGAAGTCCTTGAAAAAGGCATGAATTTCGCTGTGGCACCAAAACGCACCCCGACGGAGGAACTGGTAACCAGCATCGAGGCCGCTCTTTTCCATATGGATAAGGACAAGGCTGAAACGATCAGGTTAGAAGCTGCCCACCTCAACGGAAGAGTCAGGCCCCCGAAGGTCAACTTAACACCAGCCCAAAGAAAAGCCTTATGTGATCTGAGGAAGAGGGAAGATGTCTTAATCACAAAGGCTGACAAAGGAAATGTAACGGTTATCCTCGACAAGACATCTTATGAAGACAAAATGGAAGGCTTACTGTCCATAGACACATATGAGAAGAACATAAAGGACCCCACCAAACGAATTGAAAATCAAATAAATAAAATCTTAAAAGAGAAGATAAAAGATAAGGCACGAATCGCAGAGATGGCCCCCGGTGACTCCAGAATACCCCGGATCTATGGTTTACCAAAAATCCACAAAGAAGGAGCACCCCTCAGGCCTATAGTCTCCATGATTGGAGCGCCCACGTACAGAGCCAGCAAGGTGCTGGCAAAAGCTCCGAAACCTTACACAGGCCAGTCCTTTTCAGCAGTACGAAATTCAATTCATTTGGTGGAAATCCTAAAAAACACAAGGCTCGAAGAAGGAGACCTGATGGTGAGCTTTGACGTGGAGTCCCTCTTCACCAACCTTGCAGCTAAAGATGCTACCCAGATCATCAAGAACAATGAATTCCTGGAGGGAGGGATGATGGAACTAGCTGAACTAGTTCTTACTTCCTGCTACTTCCAGTACAAGGGAATCATCTATCAGCAGAAGGATGGAGTGGCCATGGGCAGTCCCCTATCACCAGTTGTGGCTGACATTTTCATGGAGGACTTCGAAAGGCGACTGATCGAGGGCACGGAACACAAACCGAAGCTTTGGCTACGATATGTGGACGATGTCTTCGCAATCTAGCAGCACGGTGCAGAGGAACTCAAAAAATTCCTTCATCTGATGAACAACTCGCACCCAGCCATCAGATTTACCGTTGAAGAAGAGAAGAACGGCAGATTGCCTTTCCAAGACCTCCTGATCATTAAGGGGCCCAACGGGAGATTAGAACACACGGCCTACCGGAAACCCACGACCACAGTAAGATACCTCCACGCCGAATCTCACCATCACATGGCGCAAAAAACAGGAGTAACGAAAACACTAGCACACAGAGCTGTACCCCTGTGCAGCAACGATACACTCCTAAGAGCAGAGCTGAAACAGTTAACGGAGGACTTAGCCAGCAATGGTTATTACAGGAAGAAATTGGCCCGGACTATAAGGATAGCGAAGGATCGACACCGGGATGCTAACAACACGAGAGATACAGAACAACGACGCAGAATTACTCTGCCATACGTCAGTGGTGTCAGCGAGCAGTTAGGCAGAGTCTTCAGGAATCATGAGATAGAGGTCGCCTACAAACCGCTGAACAAAATTGGGGATTGGCTAAGCAAAAGCAAGGATAAGCAGCGGCTACAAGACCAGGGCGTATACCTTCTACCGTGCGACTGTGGGAAGGTGTATATAGGACAGACAGGGAAGAAGGTAGCCACCCGGATTGGACAGCACGCTGCTGACTACAGGCTGGGACGCTCGAAATACTCTGCAGTGGCAACACACGGAGAAGAGTGCCCCAAACAAATCCTCTTTGACCAAGCCAAGACCCTAGCCAAAGAAGACGCTCTGACCAGAAGACAAATCAGGGAGGCGATTGAAATCCAGAAGTATCCGGCCAATTTCAATAGAGAAGATGGACTCATCCTTTCCAACACATGGCGGCCCATCATGAAGAGGATAGAAGTCAAGCCACCCACGCAAGACCATCAGCGCCCCGAACGGACAACTGAAGAAGCGGACGGAGACAGCCGACTCCCCATTGGCCCACAGCCCCCCAAGCTTATTGGCTCGCACAATCTCCGCCCAAGGCGTATAAAGGGAGCCCAGACCAAGGACGGACTCAGAGAACGATTCCTCCATGAACTCTTGTTCTGAACACATCGCCTGCTTACTTGGAACTCTTCTACCTCGTCACAGCTCTTGTGCATTCGCCGGCAGCTCTCCAGTGATCTCCAGTAGGACCAGCTACTCAAGAAGCTAGGCCCCGAGCACCCGCTCGGTCAGTAAGCTCGTAAGAGCAGAAGCGCCTGGTGTAGCAGCCAGGACCAGCAGCAGTTGCAGAAGAAGAGAGTAAGGGGCACATCCAGGATCTCTAAGCAAGCCGTTGGGTCCGGACCCACAAGGGAATTGCTAAGGGGTTCTGCATTCCGGGGCTTTGCCCACCCGTCTGTCGGTCGGTACAGGTACGACCGCAGGCGGCCCCCACCACCAGGGTACCCCCACTCTGACTCTCCCCCCTCTCTTTTACCCCCTCTTCACGCCACGCCCACCCCCCACCATGTTTTCGCATGAGCACCCACATACAACCCACCAGACACGCTCTGACTCACCACCCCCCACCAACAGTCAACACAAAACTCTAGCAAGCATGTCACAAAAACAGCTCACTGAAACTCTTGCCAGCAGGACACTCACTTCAGAAGAATTAGAAAAACTCTTCACCCTCTTGGCCCCTGAATCTCCCATGGAGCAGGGAGTAGACACAGCAGATTTCCCTGCCCTCCCCCCAGCACACAAACGACCTATAATTTCCAGCTCAGATAGTGAAACGGGCACCGACAGTGAAATCTTTACCGAAATTAAATCAAAAAGGCACAAACAAAGGAAAGTTACGCCTAAACCCCAGAACACAACCACTAACACACCACCCCAGATCCCTACACATAACAAGTATGAACCTCTGACCAAGATTAAGCCCCCACCAATAGTACTACCACCTCACTATACAGATGCAAATAGCCTAGTTAGAAAACTCAACACAGCCGGTTGCAAAAATTTTACTGTACAACGTTGTAAAACCGGGAACAAAATATTTGCCCAAGACATCAAGACTCACGAACTCATTAGAAACCAACTGACAAATAACAAGACACAATTTTTCACTTACACACCGAAGGGCACCCCTAAAAATCAACTATTCGTACTCCTCGGGCTGGACTCAGACCAACCGCTGGACAACATTGCCGCGCAGCTCAACACGGAACATATCGTGTCCGTGAAAAGAATGAGCAAGACTCAAACCGACGGTACTAGGGTCCCCATTTCCCCCCTTCTTTGTACCTTTACGCACAAATTTAACCCGTCACACCTCAAATCGATCACCTCGATCGATCAAATCAAAATTCATTTTAAACCCTACAGGGAGGACAAAGGCATCTCCCAGTGTTTTAGGTGTCAGCGCTTCGGGCACACCAAAAACAATTGTAATCTCCGCGAGCGCTGTGTTCGCTGTGGCAGTAACCACACATCCAAGGATGGTGATCGAGTCCAAAACGCCCTAAAATGCACCAACTGTGGTGAACAGCATCCCGCCTCCTACAGGCAATGTACAGCCCGGCTTCAACTCATCGAGAAGAGCCGAACAGCCCGCCAGACTATAGTAGGCCCCCCGGCTAACATACCAACACGCACATATCGCACAGTTGACCCTGGTTTCAGCTACTCAAACGCATTCACAGGACACACATCACAATTACCCCCACCACCACCCACACAAGCACTTCCACCCAGAAACACACCCCCACAACAGAACCCCCGACCAGCTCTGCTGCCCACTCCAACAACACCACCCACTTACCAATTACCTACACAAAACACACCACTACAACACACAAGTGACGGAACACCAGCATGGGTAGAACGACTCACTAACACAATGACTGACATGATGTCCATGCTCATGTCACAAGTACGCTCACTAGTAGAACTCATGACTAAACTGATCTCGACAAAATGACTGGACACACCATACTAAATCTTAACACAAACGGACTTACTCCAAAACTACAAGACGTGGACTTACTTCTACGACAAATACAGCCCACAGTATTCATACTAACCGACACACGACTGACCAGAGGTAGTTACGCACACTTTCAAGGCTATACACTTCTCCGGCACGACATGGACAATACACTAGCCGGTGGAGTCGCCATCGGCCTTCGACACGGTACACGCTATCAACGGATAGACCCAGCCTTAGACCCAGACGAATACAATTCTGTTCTGACAATTATAGTAAAACTGAACAAGACGTACAAACTGACCGCATACTATCGGAGACCGAGAGGACGACTTTCTCGACTGGGTCTTCTCCTTTCAGAAACCTCGACAGACAGACGACACATACTCATAGGTGACCTGAACGCTAGACACACTGCCTGGCATAATACGAAAAACAACCCCGCAGGGACTAAATTGACTAAATACCCCCTGACAGTCATACACCCAGGCACACACACATTCAGGCACTTCGCAGATCCCAGCATGACTTCAACGATTGACTTGTTAGTTACGCGACAACCACACGTAATAACCGCGTGCACTGCACTCGATTTTATTACATCAGACCACAGGCTGGTCTTATACGAATTACACGGGCACATACCCACACCCACAGCCACAAACTACCACTACAGTAAGGCAGACTGGCACAAATACCAACACCTCATACACGAACACACCCCCCCCTATCACACCTATACACGACACACAAATTCTCGACGAGGCCATTAAACATTTCACAGACACAATCACCTTCGCGGCCGACTCGAGCATTCTAAGTTCGCGCCAGCACCTCCAAATCTTAGGAAACCACCACAACACATTCTCACACTCATCAAACAACGAAACAATATCAAAAACATTTGGTACAGAACACGAGACAGGCATTATAAAACTGCACTAAACTCACTCACTACACAAATACGCACTCTCATGTCGCAATGGAAGACGTCCATGTGGCATGAGAAACTCAGGCAGACACATAGTGACTTTAGGCAATTCTGGAGGCCCATATGAACACGCACGCATAAGACTAACACAGTAAAAATACACAGACAAGATACGCTACTAGACGAAAAAGACCAGGCGGACATCCTCGCTACCTACTACACACATGACGCTCAGACTCGCAACAAAGACCGTAAACCTGAATACAGACTTACACTACAAGACAATTACATGTACGTCTCACCAAAACAACTGACAGCCATACTCAGACAGACACGAGGGAATAAATCCCCAGGACATGACAGACTTCAGTACATATTACTCAAAAAGTTACCGAGAAAAGGACTACACTATCTCGTACACATCTATAACACATGCCTTCGCCTCAGACACTTCCCCGAACACTGGAGACACGCTATAATCACACCACTACTCAAACCCAACAAAAAGGGCGATACACCTGAACACTACAGACCCATAAGCCTACTGCCTCATTTATCAAAAGTGTATGAAAAGATCATACTGAGATATCTGAAAGACTTTTGCGCAGAGGAGGATATAATCCCTGCTGAGCAGTTCGGTTTCCGCCCTGCACACAGTTCAGAACACCAGCTAGTAAGGCTCCAATCAAACATCACAAACAACATGCTCATGAACCGGACTACAGCACTCATATCGATTGACTGTACGAAAGCTTTTGACTCTGTTTCACATAATATACTTATGCAGCAACTCAGAACTTACGGATGTCCAGAACAACTCTATAACACAATACACTCTTTCCTATACGGACGTACTATGACGGTAGGGGCAAGCCTCTCCAGCACACACCCAATCCCCTGCGGTGTACCACAGGGGTCAGTACTCGCACCGACACTCTTTTCCATTTACACATCAGAAATCGTCGGTGAACAGTACCCAAACACAAAAATAGCCGCATACGCCGACGATATCGCGATATACAGCACATCCATGTCACATTCAAAGGCATTAAAACAAGCTGAAGAGGTTTGGGCAGACGTAGTAGACGAACTGCGACGAATACACATCACAGTTAACCCGACCAAGACAGACGCACTACTCTTCGCCTTTCATGGCAATTCAACACGAGCACGCCCCAAGTATTTCACGGTTAGAAACAAAAGAAACAAGTTAAAAAGACATATCAATTACTTGGGGATACACTTAGGAACACACCTCAGTTTTCACACACACTTTACCAAGAAGCTAAAGCTTGTCAGGACGAAAGCCCGCTCTCTTGGTTACTTACTCAATTCACCAAACCTCTCACTCAGACTGAAGCTACTCATATACAAAGGAGTCTTACGACCGGCACTTCTATACGGCACACCACTCTTTCGGTTTCTGAACCCCACCATACTCAGAACACTACAATCTTTTCAGAACCGAATACTCAAAACAGTCACACGGAGCACCTCACACAATAAACTCAAAGCCCCTGACTTACACAAACTCTTAGAACTCCCTACAGTGTCAGAATTCATAAAACGACGTCACATCAAATTCTTTGACGGACTTAAGTACCATGACAATCCACTCTTTAACGACGTCACACCACCTGGACGACCAGGACGCTGGCAAGGACCAACAGAGTTCACACGACGACTAGTAGACGTACTAGAACACAACACATTTTAGAACACGCTAGGAACAATCCAACAACACAAGTTACACTGACACATGACACTTAAGACAGTCTAACTGACCTTCTTCCCCTTTCTTCTTTCTTCTACTCTCCGACTATCTTTCGTTTTACTTCCTCCTCTATCGCTGTGCCCCACACAGCACATTACACATACCTCCCTTTGGGAATCCTACACCTTTTTCTCCTTTACTTACCGCCTTCAAGTGCATTAATGCAGAATAAGGACACCTCCTCCCTCATCCTCCCTCTACCTGTGGCCCTTACGCACGCCTGTTGCGTTCGAGGTACTTAGTTTTCTTTTGCGTTCCTGCACGTTTTCTTTCACTTTTCGCTTTCATCATGCCCTTCCTTGCATGCTTTTTATTTCTCTTTTCTCTAAAGTGGGGTTAGGGAAAAAAAAAAAAAAAAAAAAAGACGGACTCAGGAACACTTCTTCATGAACTACTGTGCTGATCACATCGTCTGTTTACTTGGAACTCCTCTACCTTGTCACAGCTCTTGTGTATTCGCCGGCAGCTCTCCAGTCACCTCCAGCAGGACCAGCTACTCAAGAAGCTAGGCCCCGAGCATCCGCTCGGACAGTAAGCTCGAAAGAGCAGAAGCGCCTGGTGTAGCAGCAGCAGTCGCAGAAGAAGAGAGTAAGGGGCACATCCAGGATCTCTAAACAAGCCGTTGGGTCCGGACCCACAAGGGAATTGTTAATGGGTTCTGTATTCCAGGGCTTTGCCCACCCGTCTGTCGGTCGGTACAGGTACGACCGCAGGCGGCCCCCTCCACCAGGGTACCCCCACTCTGTCTCTCCCCTCTCTCTTTTACCCCCTCTTTACGTCACGCCCACCCCCCACCATGTTCTCACATGACCACACTCCCCTCCACCAGACACGTACACTGTCACCACCGCCCACTACTAGCACACATCTCACCCAAGAGACCCTCACAAAGGCCCTTTCAACCAGAACTTTCACCACAGAAGAGATGGAACGTCTCTTCAGCATACTGGGCCCTGAGTCTCCTATGGAGCAGGGCGCCAATCTCGAAAATACCACAGACTTCCCTGGCCTCCCGGACAGGGAAGAAGGTAGCCACCCGGATTGGACAGCACGCTGCTGACTACAGGCTGGGACGCACGAAATACTCTGCAGTGGCAACACACGGAGAAGAGTGCCCAAAACAAATCCTCTTTGACCAAGCCAAGACCCTAGCCAAAGAAGACGCTCTGACCAGAAGACAAATCAGGGAGGCGATTGAAATCCAGAAGTATCCGGCCAATTTCAATAGAGAAGATGGACTCATCCTTTCCAACACATGGCGGCCCATCATGAAGAGGATAGAAGTCAAGCCACCCAGGCAAAACCATCAGCGCCCCGAACGGACAACTGAAGAAGCGGACGGAGACAGCCGACTCCCCATTGGCCCACAGCCCCCCAAGCTTATTGGCTCGCACAATCTCCGCCCAAGGCGTATAAAGGGAGCCCAGACCAAGGACGGACTCATTCCCTTACCAACCAGCAAGGATGAGTGAAGGCCAGAAGAAGCCGGAGAGGAATCCGGCGAAATATTGCGATGATAGGAGGAGCAAGACCGCTGGAGACAGATCCGAATGAACAACACATTTAATTCCCAGCAAAGTAGCTTAAAAAACAACACACACACACATATATATATATATATATATATATATATATATATATATATATATATATATATATATATATTGTAATGATATATTACATTCTCGTAAATATTTTTAAATTCAAATAACCATCGATATTTTGAAAAGCCCGCGCAAATCACAAACCATATATACAAATAACATCGTATTATATACGATCAAAATTAATACTGGTGTACAATATATCCATATTAAATTTACATTCAGATAACAATAAATTAATTATTTGGTATTACAAAAAACATAATTATTATCTTCATATATGAACCAATAAAATGCGGAAGTTAAGAAACAAGAATGCCAAGCTTTCCTGTTAGAAGAAGTCAGTTGATTCTCAGCAGCGATAGAGAGAAGAAGTCAGTTGATTCTTAGCAGCGATAGAGAGAAGAAGTCAGTTGATTCTCCGCAGTGGTCGAATACGGAGTGTATTGAGGTTTTGTTGGAAGCGGATTGATTTAGAGGTAAAAATTGTTTTTTTTGTAGTTGTCGATTATTTTATTATTGTTTGTGTGTATTTTAATATTGTTTTGTATTTCGGAATTGTCTAAGAATCAATATTATATTCTTTATTCACTCGGAACTTTTATCCCTGAGATTAATTTAAATTCATATAATAAAAGTAATTACAATTGTTTCATTCTTTTTATTAAAATAATTAATCTTAACAGTTCTTGGCGACCCAACGTGGCGCAATCTTTTTATAATAATTAATCATTACATTTAATGGCGCCCAACGTAGACGGCCGAGTGAATTAAAATTAAAAACGGTAAATAAATATTAAAAATAAAATTTTAAAAATAATCTTTTTTTATATAATAAAAATGTCTGACGTAAATATTGAACAATTTCAAAATAACGGTGAAGAAAATAATGTAGAATCACCGGAATACGTATTTTTTACGCCAGGAGAAATAAATATAATAGTCGAAACACGTGAAAATGAATTGCAGGAGGATGATGCAATAGCATTCAGAGAATCGACGGCGGGTTCCTTAGGAACGGAAATTATATCCAATGGCGGGAACCGTACTTCCGAGAGGGATAATGAGATGCATCCTCAAGAACATCCAAAACATTTGATGAAGCTATTATTAGAACAAAATAAAGAACTGAAGTTCGATTTAAGTAAGAGTATTTGCAATATTAAGCATGAAATAAATCAAAATATGGTTGAGCTAAGTAAAAACAATAAAAAATTGGAAAATAAAATTGACGCAAATAGGATCGAATTAAGTAAAAATAATAAAAAATTGGACGATTTAATGCTTTAAATAATATGGGTAAAAATCAGAATGAAGAGACGATAGAGTTGGAAAAATCGAATAATAACCTTTTTAATAAAAATAATATAAGTAGTGAAGAAATTATTGAGATTAATGAAAATAATAATGAAAATTTAATTAAAAATGCCGAAAATGACGATACATTAATACATAATGACGATTTGGATGAAACAATAAAGGACAATTTAGATAGTTGTGATGGTAGTAATGACCAGATATTTGAAGATGATAAAATGTTGATTAAAAATAAAAATGACTATAATTGTTTAATAAATGAAGATAATACAATTCAAGAATTATTAAGTGAATTAAATAATAATAATGAGGGTACAAATGAAATAATTAATAATAAGATAATTAATGATAATTTCAGAAATATAATAAGGACAGAAGTTATAAATAAGATTGTGAAACAAAATAACATTAAAAAATTAACGGATGACTACAAATTTATTATAAACATAAGAGGCTATAATACACGAAATGAAAATATTCCAAAGAAGAAGCTGAATAAAAATGTTAATAAAGATAATCATTTAAAGATTTTAAATGTCAAATTTGGAAATAAAATAAAAATTCTTTATAAATATAAAAGACAACTTGGAATAGAAAAAATTTCAAAGCTAAATCGACCTCCAAGGAAAAGAATAAAACACTTTTATAGAAAGAAATTGGACAACTGCAAAATAAAGTATTAAGGACAAGGCATAAATTCAAGGCAATTGTTAAACTTAGTTTTAGATTAGTGTGTTTTTATAAAAATTATTAGTTTAGCATTTTTTTTTTAAGAAAATAAGATTTATATTAATATAAGATTTAATTGATAATAATAATATTTAAAAATTTATCATAAATTTAATAATCATATTAGTTTAGGATAAGATGGTTTTGATAATGATAATGTTTAAAGGTGAACAATGAAAAATGATAATTTAAATTGAGAAATGATAATGAATAAAAATTATGTAACGAAATAAGTTTTTGAAAATTTGAATAAATAACAACAGGCTGACCAATAGATCTAATCTCGTTAACCAAATTTAAATTTTGAATTCTATTTTTTATTTTGAAACCGAGCATAAATCATTTTTTTTAAAAATTTTTTTTTTAGACAGGAGTGCAAATGTAATGATATATTACATTCTCGTAAATATTTTTAAATTCAAATAACCATCGATATTTTGAAAAGCCTGCGCAAATCACAAACCATATATACAAATAACATCGTATTATATACGATCAAAATTAATAATATTTTTGGACAATACTGGTATACAATATATCCATATTAAATTTACATTCAGATAACAATAAATTAATTATTTGGTATTACAAAAAACATAATTATTATCTTCATATATGAACCAATAAAATGCGGAAGTTAAGAAACAAGAATGCTAAGCTTTCCTGTTAGAAGGCGTCAGTTGATCCCCAGCAGCCTTGGATTGAGGATCGTCAGTTGATTCTCAGCAGCAATAGAGAGAAGAAGTCAGTTGATTCTCAGCAGCGATAGAGAGAAGAAGTCAGTTGATTCTTAGCAGCGATAGAGAGAAGAAGTCAGTTGATTCTCAGCAGTGGTCGAATACGGAGTGTATTGAGGTTTTGTTGGAAGCGGATTGATTTAGAGGTAAAAATTGTTTTTTTTGTAGTTGTCGATTATTTTATTATTGTTTGTGTGTATTTTAATATTGTTTTGTATTTCGGAATTGTCTAAGAATCAATATTATATTCTTTATTAACTCAGAACTTTTATCCCTGAGATTAATTTAAATTCATATAATAAAAGTAATTACAATTGTTTCATTCTTTTTATTAAAATAATTAATCTTAACAGTTATTGGCGACCCAACGTGGCGCAATCTTTTTATAATAATTAATCATTACAAAATATATATATATATATATATATATATATATATATATATATATATATATATATGTTCTAAAAGATTTGACAGGGGTCATCACAAACATTATGGTCTTTGGGTTTTGAACATTTTCTTCACCAATGTTTTGCCAGTCATACTGCTGGCTTCCTCTGGGTTATGTCTGAGAATGAGGATGTTGTCTGGCTCACCCAGTCAGTATATGTACCCATTTTTGTGGGGTTCAGGAGGCTGTCTTCTCTTCCATGATTCTGAATGGTCGGAACTTTGGTATTGATTTTAAATAACTCAAAAACGTAAGTGTTATGTTTTTTTTCATGCAAATTTTGATAAATCATGTTCTGGTGGACGAATTCTGCTGATTAATGAACTCGCCCTTTAAATAAGAGGAATGATTTTTGCACCAAACTTCAGAGAGCAAATAGACAAGCATATATGTTTATGTTTATATATATATATATATATATATATATATATATATATATATATATATATATATATATGTACAAATTTGAAACACCGTTATTTTTGTGATCTATGGGTTCCGAAACATGAAATATTCTGGTCAGCACTTCCAGATTGCTTTATGAGGTCAACCTTATACGCGGATTTTCTTCCTAGGGAGAGAGGGAGGAAACGTGCTAAAATAATGCCTTTCATTATTATAACTTACATAGATAAAATTGCAAAATTTATAAGAAATTTTGCTATCAAAATTAACATGGTAAAGAAAAATAATGCAAAAATGTGACATCGCTTGGTGGCCACAGGAAAAGACATTTCAAAATATTATTACAATTACAATATTCAATATGTATTTGTGGGCGCATGTGAATATGTGAAATAAGAAACTTCAAAAATCTGAAATGCATTTATTCAAAATAAAATACATCTTTATTAACAACAACAGAACAATTTAAAAATATAATAAAACATATTAACATAACAAATTGACGAAAAAAATTAACAAATGGCCAATATGCACTGGAACAAAATGCACAGGTACATTCATATATTTACAAATTCTTATGATCCTGAGCAACAAAACTATTTTCAGTTAAACAAGTAAATCTTCCAAATAGCAGATAACAAGCTTGTTACTCTTTTCTGAAGAATGTTAGTGATTCTAAACCTTCCGGCATGTAGGTCAGGTTAGATACATCTTTATGTTGCATGTTGTATCCTTTAGCGTAACCTAAATACATGAATGCATTGATTGAATAAAAATATATAAATGAATTGATTGAATGATTAAGAGCCTTTTGATGGCTTATTATTAGCATAAATGTGCTTTAGCGATGACTAAACTGAAAAAAAAAACGTTATAAAATAGTGTCTGCTAGCATCCTGTGGTAGCCATGCATCATGTAAGAAAAAAAAAGACTGTATGTTATACAGTACATTACATAGGTTTGTCGGGAGGAGCTAAAGCATATTTATGTTCCTGAATTTGAGCAGAAGGCATGTCACAATAGTACATTCCACAATAGTTAAGTTGAAATCACTGGTACCCTTAGATCACTTCTATGCCCAACGTTGGGCATAGACCATCCAACCCTCAAGCAACTTGATGGTTGACCGCCAGAGAAACCCAAGTTGCTTGGTGGTGATGGTCTACGCCCAAAATTTTTTAAGTTTGGTGATCTAAGGTTACCAGTGTATTCAACTTTACCATAGCCATTTCATTATTGTAACTGGAATGGTAATATTCCTTAAGACTATAACCCTCCATAGGCTGAGAACAGAAGTGGCAAATTCGGAAGAAAAATGCCCCTGAAGAGATGTCAAAAACAGGGCAATACAAATAAAGTGGTACACAAGAATAAGATGTGTTATGTTCTTTAACCCTGACAAAACCATAGAAAATGATGGATTGCTATCAAAATTAACATGGTAAAGAAAATTATATACATTCAGCTAGGTATATAAAATGGAAAGAAAGAGAAACTGCAATAACTTATAAGCAAAAAAATTATCTTATAATATAAAAAAATTAAAATTATATTTATTACCTAAATCTTGCATTAGTTTAGTAGGAGCATTTCTTAGGTGTAGTGGTACACCTGGTAGAGGTCCTTTATGATTTTTTATACAACTTTTTGCATCTAACAATGCTCTGTAGACCTCCTGGGATTTGTATGTCCTGGAAACAACAGGATTAATATAAATAAGAAGAATAAGCATGGTTCCTCTCTATGAGGCAGAAGGAAACAATAAAATTTAATTAATTTCCTTTTCTAAGCTAATTACAAGTGATTCTGAAAGAAACTGGCAGGAGTTGCTACCTGAAATTGTTTAAAACATTAACTTATATTTGCGAAGTTTCGAACCAGTTTAGGTTCATCATCAGGCATCTTATATTGTCATGTTACGGACTATTATAAATATTTAAATTTTATATTAAGGTCAATAAATTTTGAGAGTGAACGTTATATCCGGGTAAGAGTCTTCATCATTTTAAAAAGGAGAAAATAATTTTACCATAATTTGTTGACTCAGCCAAAAAGTACTGTTTCACCAATTAGGTAATACAAGATTTAATTTTAGACAGAGCATTTTTTTTTATTGATCTTCTAGCTCTTAAATCATTACCAGTTAGCAATAACATTTTTTTTTTCAAGATAACTTTCACTTATCTTAGCAACCCTCAAGGAAAGAGAAGATAATAACATTAATAACTGTTTAAAAAAACTCATCTACCTTGAAAGATAAACAACTGCTTGTGCTAATAGAACATCACACTCAGGCATTCCAATAAGCTGACACCCTTGCATGGCCGAAACAGCTAGAGTAAGTGCCATTGGGTCACTTATGCCTATAGAAAAGCATGTTTTTAAAAAAAATAGCACAATATTAAAAACACTTCACAAATTAAAAATTGTTTTAATATAAGTGAGTTCTCTCCTTCCTCCACAGCCCTAATGAAGGCTTGGATGTTAAGCAAAAAGTTGGAAAAATTATAATACATTTAATTGAGTCGTCTAGTATTAAAACAAGACACATAATTGAATCCAATTTGTTCAGGAAACACCAAGAGCAGAACAAGTCTTATGTTTAATTTTACATACGTGTATAATTTTCTTCAAAGTTGTCTTACAGATGATTGTTTTTGAGGAATTAGAGAAGTTTATCTGTTATATAATCTATTTTGAAGGCATTTTTATTTTTGATGTGTCTTACTTAGTTTTAAAATTCACTGATGTATGTCTTATTTTGAAATCAACTTACCACTTCAACATTAAAAAACAGCATGATCTATTGTGTTTCGAAAATCGTTTTATTTACTTTATTTATTTCGATTTTGATATTTTGAACTTGTAAAATCAACTGTTATGTCAAAATCGTAAAAATAGTGATGTGTCTTGTTTTGATTCTAGACGCCTCAATGAGCAAATGTAGTATTATTAACTAAATAGCTAAACCCTGACTATCAACACACCTTTCCTTGTTTTAATAAAACATTCATCTGATTTTACGGTGTGTTATGGCGAACATTTTGCAGCATTTTCTTATGAGAAAGGAGTCGCAGCACCAGAAATATTTTACGTGGTATTTTTAATGACAGAATACTCTTAAAATATTGAAAGCTTTGGTTCGACAATTGTTTAGAATATTTTTATACAAAACATTGAGGACTAATTTAGGCTAAATAGAGGACAATTAACAAATATTTAAGGTCCAAATATGAGAAGAGATAATTTTTTTAACAAATTCAATAAGATTATTTCTTTTATAAATAAAAATCAAATTATATTATTTAAAAACTAAAAAGATTGCCAAAAGCAGAGTTTAAAACAATACCATTTCATCACACAGTTTCACAACTGAATATAAACATAGGTTTTAAGATTAATAATAAGATAATAAATGTCAATGATATGAATACACAGGTAAAATATAAGAATGAAATAATAAAAAGAGATATGTAATAGAATAATATACTTCAATAGAAATATGATAAGAGCACTAAACTGTAACATTTAAAACAAAATAAAAGCCGTATGTTCTAGGATCAAACTATGATGCCTCAGATCATAAGACAAATATAAAATTAGGTAAAGATCGTATGCAATTAAGAGTGGAATTAATTTATTAATATATATATGTTTCTGCTTGTATGTTTGTATAGTATTGTCCCAGTCTTTATTTATGTACGTCCATGATTTCGTTGTTAATAAATACCACTGAAGCATAGCCAATATTTTCATATTCCTTACTTTCATCAATATAAATTTTTAATTCTATATTGTTATTTTTGTTAGGACTTATAAAAATTGGAAAATTAGATGGGTGAAGCCACATTACACATTTTAATTCTTTTTCAATTTGACTATTTCTAAAATCGTCTATGTTCTCTGAAGTTTTAAGAAGATTAAATTGAGATGTATATTGTTTTGAAATTAATTCTATTGGTAATATTTTCGCTAGGACGCAGGCTGCTTCATACGACACTGTTTTAAAACATTTATTATTTTAATGGCCCTCAACCTCTCCTGAATATGCTGAAATATCCCCAAAAAATGGATCGAAAATAGTAAGTAGGGTTGGAAAATACTTTCAATGAGATAATCTTAACTAATTTGTTTTAAGTAAAGCATTAATTTTTAATTAAAACAAAAAGATCTTTTTCAAGTCCCCCAATATTGTTGAGTAGTTACATGGACTGTCTTATGCACTATAATGTAGTTAGTATTTTCTGCTAATAAATAAAAGAGAAACAAACAGGGAGAAGCAACTGTACAATACTTGCAACAAAAAAATCTCACCAACATCTTCACTGGCAGCACGAACAAGGCGACGAGCAATAAATATTGGATCTTCTCCTCCTTCTAGCATACGTGCCAGCCAATAAAGAGCAGCATTGTCATCTGATGCTCGAATTGACTTATGCAGTGCAGAAATCAAATTGTAATGTTCTTCCCCCTTTCTGTCGTAGAGCAAATGCGATTTCTGAAGATTGAAAATAACAAATATTATGAAGATCAGTTCAGTACTTTTTTCAGGATATGCCCTTCCTTAATTTAAATTTTAATCGAAGTAACCATATTTCATTTAGTTCATTAACAGGCCATTTTTAGCATGGGTTTCTCCCTCCTACCATATGTAGGAAACCTACTTATGACGTTGACCTCATGATGCAATCAAGAAGTACTGACTGGAAAATTTCACGAACCATATCTCACCGGCTTGAAAATGGTCTGATTTTTATGAAATTTGTTATAAAAATATTTTGTTTCATGAACGGTCAAGTTGATTAACCAGCAGAATCTGTCTACCAGAGCATGGTTTTAGGAGCGAAATTCATGCAAAAAAAATTGTAACGCTTACATTTTCGAGTTCAACCCCCTTTTAAAGTGATATCTGCAACTGTTTAAGAGACAAATTTATACAACTAATGTTCAGTTTTGCTATTCAGAAACGACTGATTCAGTTGAAACTTTGTTTGGCATTCATCTAATCTAAGCCATTTAAATTTTGGTTGTGTTTTTAGGTAAGGAAGTATTAATAGACATGAAATGTTTTGGGATCTTTGTATATCCCACTTCCTAAGATCTCTAACATGGATTTAATGAAGCTGACAGCGCTCCTCTGACTCGCTAGGTCTCGATTTTATACGAGTAAACAGCGCTAGGCCGGAGAAGCGACCTTGGGGCTAATGGGGCCATGAGTTAACTCGTGTGGAGGATCTCGGGCACTGCAAGTCAAGCAAGATTTAACTCTTTCAGAGCAACCATCATAGAAATCATATATGGTAAAAACAACCAACCTTCACACCATCTTTAATATCGTCAAGAGAAATCAATATGTTCTTTTCTTCGCCACTAGATTTTTTAGATTCTACTGCCATCTGAAAACTGTTCAGTGCTATTCGAGCATCCCCATCAGCTATTTCAGCAAGCCAAACAATGGTTTCCTTTGTCACAATGTACCTTTAAGAAGAATCAATAAAAGTGATATTAACAAAAGATTCTTATAAAAATGGTAACTTGTTTGGCTTAAGCTTAAGATTTCCGTTTATGGGACGATAAACAACTGGGTTATTACGCCCTTCTAAATATATTATATTTATAATATTAGTTTTATTTTTATAAGCCGTGTGCTCTAATATGTTGTGCTTTGTAATAAACTCTTGCTTTTATTTATTTATTTATATATATATATATATATATATATATATATATATATATAAACAATATCCTCAATAGAAAAAAAAGTATATATATATATATATACACACACAATTTTTTTTCTATGGAGGATATTGTTTAATATATTAACTTTTTACACCTTTCATTTAATACTCTGCTTTTATTTTTAAGTTTTTTCTTCTTCTTTTTTTCATTATCTTTTGTAAAAGCTTATATCTTTAAATAACTTCAGAATTGCATCCATTCCTTCAGCTGAATACTGTCGTGCTGCTGACACAATGCGAGAAATCCCTTATTTTTCAAATATTTCTTGTATTGGTTGGCATTCCTCTATAATATGTTGTACAAGTGGGTCTTCTGGCTAACACCTTGGATTCTCATTTGGGAGTTGGTAGTTTGAGTCCAACATACAGCCGGAATTTTTCTCATTTCAAAGCACATTGAGAGAATTCCCGGCTGTAACATAGATGTTGCTGCTTATGGTTCAGATGTCGGTGGATAGTAAAAAAAAAAACATTGTACATTGAGGATGTTTAATTAATGGACATGTAATTTATGAATTAGTAAGATTTTAAGAAGCTTAAACTTAAATTACTAATGAAAATCTTTTGAATACAAGGTTAAAATAACGTTACTCACGTTTTTACTAAGTTGTAATTAACATCTTCTTGTATTCCCACATCGAGTTTATCAGCAGAATTTGTGAGGATTTTAACAATGTCTTCAATCTTAAGTTTCTCAAGTACGAACACTCGACATCTACTCAGCAAAGCATTGTTTAAACTAAACGATGGATTTTCAGTCGTTGCGCCTATTAGCGTAATAATTCCATTTTCCACAGTCGGTAAAAATATATCCTGCTGCAATTTGTTAAAACGATGTATTTCATCCATAAATATCAGAGTCTTTCTCTTAAACATTTGGAGTTCATTTCTAGCAACTTGTACAGCCTCTTTGACATCATTTACTCCTGCAGTAGTTGCTGACATCTTAACGAATCTATAATTAGGGCTTTCCTGACACATCCGCTGAATCACATTAGCCAGGGAAGTCTAAATTTAAAAACAATTAACAAAAGAATAACAATTAAAAATACAATCATTTAACATTAAAAACTATGAAATAACTATGTGACTCAATTACATCTAAACTAAACAAGTCTATTTTTGTCAATACAAATTTGGGTGAGCAAGGTGATAAAATATTTTAGAAACCAAGTTTATTTTAATCTACAAGTATGATGCCTTCCATCAACTAATCCAATGCTACTTTTATCAAAATAATTCACCTAAGGGTTCTTCGGAATGATCATTAATTTTATGTGCAAGTTTTAAAAGTAATTTTAATAATATTTACCATTTTAATTATGCAATATTAAAAATGGTACATACTATTATATCCTCAAATAATAAGGTTTTTCAAATACATAAGAGACCACTTCTAACTGAATTCTCTAATCCGGGGGTTTCCTCTAATCCAACTATACCCCGGTCCTGATGACACCAGATTAGGGAGTCTACCGTATATAAGTTCTTTCAATATCCTCAATCTTACAGGCTAGTATGGGATCCAATGTGCCAATTAATTCTTTCAGGAGCAGCCCTTACTCCAGATTCCTTTAAGGCTAATCATAATGTTTTCACTATTTTGTAAGAGTAGTGCGCTTTATACCTATTTGGTATAAACCGGTGTTCTGTGTGTAGTGTACAGTTTATTCGGCTGGGGAGAGGGGGTTAAAAGCTCTGCAACAGCTCTCATTAGTTGCCTCATTGCCTTATATTAGTCTATTGCAATATGGCAATTGCAATCTGTTACAGTCAATTACTATCAGGCAATAACGCAGTAGATGAACTTTTGCTCACTTGTCTAAGCAATGTAAAAATCAATAAAACTTCAATCCTATCACTTTTATTTTTTTGTTGCTTTAGAATACCCCACTGACACCTATTGAATATATTATGAGTAAGAAGTTCTTGAGACACCTTCCCGACTTTCTATAAAAAACATTTACCATTCTATAGTTTGTGGTTGTTTCATACTCCAAAAATAATTCAAAACTCCTGAATTATATGAAAGCTGTGATACAGAAAGTCATATAAACTGTATAAGCTCCCACAATAACAACTCCTATCCTAATGATTTTTTATTAATTATATTCCTCTCAAACGTTATTAGAACAATTAAAATAAATAATTATAACCAGAAACGCCCTTGTAATAAACAAAGGTTTATGCACAATTTGGACCTACTTATTTCTTGGAATATTGCCTGACAGGGCATTTTGTAGTTGCATACTAATTATAATGAACAGACTATGCAGTCTCAATTTAGAGACATTTCATATTGGAAAAAAAGTTTAATTGAACTCACGTACTTTGCCACAACCTGGTGGACCCCAAAGTATCATGCTTGGAAAATTATACTGCTCCAATAAGTGTCTTAATACTGTTGTTTTTCCCAAAATGTGTTCCTGACCAATGAAAGTTTCCAAGGAAGTAGGTCTCATCATTTCAGCAAGAGGCTTCGGTTTATTAGACTCAATCTATGAAATTAAGTATAATTTGTCAATAATCCAAAAGGAAGGGGTATAATCAAAGGATATTTCAATAAAAACATACACATGCCCCTGCACCATTCTGCTGTAATCTATGATCTCTAAATGAACTGGTAGAAGGTGTTTGGTCATTAGTCCTACTTCCTCTAGGTTTCTTAACAAATATATTAGGCGACTTTGATATGGAATCTTCCTGGTGTTGCCTTTTCATGTTATTATTATCAGTTTCAGAATTCAGGAACAAACATTTTTCAACATGACCTTCTATGGTCTCGATGGGATAATCTTTATTACATATAGGGCAAAAAGAAATTTTCGTTTCAGTTGACATTGCTTAAATTATAATAAAACCCATTAAAACAATGTACAAATAGCATTAAAAGCTTAAGATTACAGTCAACAATCAACTGCGTAGATTATAATCAAAAGTCACCAAAGAAAACGAGTATTTTATTACTTAAGATTTTCGTGATTTAACGTTTCAATTCAACTAGTTTATAGTATCACTCATTCACGTCAATAAATTATCAAAACAATAAAACACTGCCATTTGAGATTCGAGTTCACTCCCCCTTTATCTTTAAAACCGTCTCCACTTGATCTTATAACCCACAGATATATAAGTTGAGTCACATCTTTGATCAAAGTACCCGCTTTAAATTGTTACCTTCCAAAGCTGCGCTACCTCTAATATCTCTTTCCTGCTTTTCTCTCAGCGAGGTACAAACAAATCAAAACTCACCAACCAACGTTTTTTGTTTTTTGCAGTGCCCTAAAAATTATTTCAAATTTCCTCATTTGGCAATCAAGTGCTATTCAGGGCCGCCACATGGGGGGGACAACAGGGTACAGTTGTCCCGAGCCCGGGCGCCGTGGGGGGCCGATCCTCGCTAATTGGGAAAAAAATTTATAGGTTATGAGCTTGTAAAAAGAAGGAGGTTTAGGAATATAGACGAGCGTAGCCTATATTTATTGGAATGGGATCTATATCCCTCCGGCTCTGAGATGTGGCGACCCTGGTGCTATTACTACATTTGTCAGGGAAATTGGCAGTTTCTGTGTTTTCCAGCACAACTTTATGCCTACTTATTCGGAAAAGATTAAAATATATTAATTGGCATTTTTTTGGTTACCCAAAAGGTGGCATAAGTTTACAAGAATATTTAGTCAATGAAAACAACATGTGTAGCTATAGGCAAGGACAATGTGAAAACTTCTATGATAGTCGGATGGTATTCATCAACTAAACACTTTAAACATTTGCATGGGCTTTTTAGTTCAAGAAAAAATCAAATGCCGCTATATTTATATTCTTTTATAACCAACCTTATTGAATTTCAAGTAGCAATGCCAAAATACCAATTCCATTACTCCTGTAATACTATTAAATTAACTCTGTTCCCAGTTTCTTTCGGACCACATCATTCGGAAAATTACAGAGTTATACCTCTAACAATAAAAGCTTCTCAATATATAGTTTATTTTAAAAAATGCATAAACGCAGCTATACTACATTCTCAAATAGTTATAAAATCTTGACTAAATCATTACACAGCACTAACATCGATCGACTGTTCAAAGAAAGTTAATGTTAATAAGCACAGGACTCAAGACTGCACTGAGTATCTATAGATTTTGTAGGCCCATCTCAAGATCATATCTCGGAGGTACAAGTTTCTCCAAGAAAGAATCTCGGAATTTTTAGAAGAAAGTGCTTGTTAGTATGCTGTAGTGTCAAACCTGGATCAGTTCTTCACCCTTTTTCCTAGTCAACCAATAACTCATGGCCATACAGTTGGGGCAAACAACAGTGTGACGCTCTCTTTTAGAATAAAACAGTCACCATATCCAGTTGAAGATGAAGCGGAAAAAACTTATTCTTCCATCTTTACTTTAGTTGTAAAATCTTAACACCGTCCTAAAATTCGTAGTTAATAATAAATGGACGTTAAAATTTAAATTTAAATAAATAAATAAATCTTAACAGCGGAATGAGGCAAAACCTCCGGGACAAACTATGTTTTGAACTTGCTTCTTCAGTTTAACATCTGAAAATTATGGAAATGAATGAGTTTTTAGTGAACAACAAATTAAGAACAAAGTTCGTCATAGTTTTACAAAATCTTAAAACTGATAACCTACCGCTTATAACATACCAGGGGAAGAGGATTGCGATCATGTATCTATTTTTTCGATAATGTATTTATTTCTGCTAATAATAAGAAGGAAAAAAAGTTAACTATAGAACAAAAATATATTGTTCTTTACATATAAAGTTTTATTTTTCTCAGAAAATTTTTCGGAATCGCGGCGAAAATAAGACACTTTTCTTGGAATCACAGAAATAAGTATAAGAGCATTTAATTAATTGAAATTAAATGCCTGGGGAAAATTGGCAGAGGTGCTCATTTATACATTAACGTTATTTTTGTGATACCAAGTAGATGTTTATGTATTTTATTTCAATGATCCCAAATAGACCATGATTTACACTCGCTAATTCATTATTACTGATATCGAGTGAGCTGTAGTAATGTACAATAGAAATGAGAATCTTACCTTACCACTTATATCTCTCCGACTAGTCCATAGAGGAACGAGGCTGTCTATTAGGGAACTCGAGACTGACAGGAACATGGAATTGGGAAGGTTCTAGTAGCCGGCATTATTTTCCATATTTTTGCTAACATTTAAACATATTGTGTTGTTTTTCTTCCCTTCATAGTTATGGAACTTGATGTATTAGATGGTCTAGCTGATTTGCAGTATGTTGTTAAATTAACCTTTTTATTTTTAAAACTTGAGTTCAGCATTTTCTGTTAATGAATTTCTAATGCAGGTACCCTCTGGATGAGGCTGGCTTAAGAAAAGCTGTAGAAGAATGGCCTGTTTCAATAGAGTACACCCAATTGGTTGAATGGTTAAGTAAAGAACTCCAACACTTTTGTAAACTTGATGAACATGTGAATGCCATCTCCTCTTCAGATGATTCCAGCTCATTTTTGTTGGAATTGAGTAGTTTCCTGAAAGAGTTAGGTTGTTAAACGTTATACTTACTATTTCTAATTTATGTAGAATCATTATTACAAATATCTAGCATTTATGTATTTTCAGGTTGCCCTTACAAAACGTTGATCGAAGGAAATGTTGATGATAGACTGAAAACAAGTGATGATAGATATATGCTCGTAGATTTTTTGATATCAGAACTTTTAGCTGCTCGAATTTTGACTGTGAAAAAGCCTTCTGACAACAATATTGAATTGACTTTAGTAAGTCTTAGTTTAATTTTTAATACTATAGATTGGCACAAGATGATGATCACAGTAGTTTATACAGTAACATATAAATAACTAAAATTTAAAGAAAAAGCTATTAAAGCCAACGGCCATAGCCACGTTGAATGCACCAGTTCCCATAGATCACCGAAGTTAAGCAATGTCGGGCATGGTCAGTACCTGAATGGGTGACCGACCACATGCCGTTGGCATTATAAAAAGGTGGCAACCTGTAGATAGCCCGGCGTTAATAGCCAAATTGTTGATACACCGTTAAACACACACACACAAAAAAAAAAGCTATAAAATTTAGCCTCTTTCAAAATATGGGCGATTTCCTTGTGAATATGAAGGAAAATATTTAAATGAGCATAGTATTTGGTTATGTTATGACATCAAATCCTTTCCATTTTTTTTGTCTGTCGAAACAGATTTTTATTTAATTACTAGCTGTTACCGGGTGTGTCATGCCACACTTACTTTATGCATCTAGAAAAGCAAAAATAAATTATAAACCAAATAAGTAATATCAAAATCTAAGGGGATCTCCCGTGGTCTAGTGGCTAGTGTGCTAGATTCATAAGCAGGAGATGGTGGGTTCGATTCCCACCGGCGCCAGAAATTTTCTCATCTCAGGGCTCGCCGAGAAAATTCCTGGCTGCACCCTGGATGTCGGCGCTAATAGCCAAGATTTGTTGATGTGCCGTAAAAAAAAAAAAAAAAAAAAAAAAAAAAAAAAAAAAAAAAAAAACAAATCTAAGAACAGTAATATGTAACTGTTCAAGTTCACAGTTTTGAACCCGTGACCTCTGAACTATTGAGTCATAGACCATTTTGACCTAGCCTATGACACTCCCCGGACATGTGTGCCAAGTTTGGTCAAACGGAGTGGATTTGTATAAGGAACAAACAGACAGACAGGTGATAGATGATTTTGACCTATCCTATTGACTCCCCGTATCAAGACCTTCCTGTGTGCCAAGTTTGGTCAAAATCTGTCAAACGGTGTGGATTTGTATAAGGAATAAAGACCTGATTTCAATTTCTTCATACTATGTTTTCATTACACAGAAATTACATGATTGTTCATTAATTTTTAATCTTATTGTTAAATATTTGTAAATCAGAATAATTTGCAGCAGATTGTAATAAATCGATGAAATATAAACTGCTTTACTTTAAAACTACTTCTGTTATGGAAATGAATGGTAAATTTGTCTGAAAAAAAAATGAAGAGGTTGGATTTCCAATAGCTGTAAATTCCTATTAATTGTAGTGTAAGAATTCAAATAGTGATTATAAAATACTGTTTATGCTTCATTTTAGGAATTATTCTGAATTATTATAGTCTGTATTGTGAGCATTTTACGCTTTGAAACTCTGCCTGTGCTTTCAAGGGCCCATAGATTAAGCCCATATAATCTCACAAAATAAAGCAAAAACCAATTTCATCTTGATTGATTTTTTTCATTGGTTACATTTGCTTTGCCTCTCCTCATATGCGGCTTGTGGCAACATTTTATAAATATTGGTATAATTAGTATTTAGCTCCTTCAGTAGAGGGCTTGTGTAACCTACTTTGGATTATTCAAGTCAAAGAGGATTCTTGCAAAAAATACTTATCCATTTCTATAATAAAAACATACAGGTACATTTATTGATGACGTTTTGCCTCATAATATTTTTTGTATTATGTCTTTTTAGATGAAAATCATTTGATAAAGTAGCTATTACAATAGGAAATATGGTGTAACTTCTGAAATTGATTTATCTTAACCCTAAACTTTTTAGCATGCTTTTTAATTTGCACTACCAGGCTGTTGTACCTCTGACCATGACTAGTTATTGTTCTTTTGACCAGGTCAAAGGTACAAAACACCTGAGTAATTTTTTCATAATTCAACTTTTATGTTCTTCTGCTACAACAAATAAACCCCTTCCCGAATAAGTGGTAAATAAAAAGAAAATTATTCTAATGATAGTTCAGATTCTGATACTAACACCGAAATTTCTTCAGGAGAAAGTGACTTTGATATGTCTGATAAATGTCGTGAGTTAAGTCGATAACCAGCAACAATTTAAAAAATATGATTTGGAAAAAGGAAATTTTATACTTGTTAAAAATAAAAGTAAAAAGACTATTACATATTTAGTCGCAGAGATCTGTGGTATTAAATGTCCAACGTTTAAGATCCAATATTTGAAAAAACAAACTTTAAGTGACAAGTTTACGAGAGAAGATGAAACTTTGTATGATATTGATATAGAAGACATTGTGGCTAAACTCCCATACCCAACTATTGCTAGTGGATCTGCTTGAGAGTTCAAACGTTTATCGATTGGACTGGATTTGTCCAACATAAAATAATATCAATAATAGCATTTTGATTATGCTTACATCCTTTTCCTGTATTTATTAAACTTACGATTAATTACAATACTCCTGAATAAAGTTTTTTTTGTGCACTGTTGTGTTGTTTTTACGTGGTCAGAGGTACAACACCCCATGGTCAAAGGTACAACTACATGTTGTACCTTTGACCACTGTACGATTATTTTTTTAAAAATTAATAAAAAATATTAAATGTAAAGCTAGAACCTTGAAAAAATTAAATACGATAAGCAATAGAATACTAATTACAATGAAATAAAAAAAAATGAATTTAATGTTAATATTCAAGCTAAAAAAAAATAAATTTGGCAAAGTGGTCAAAGGTACAACACCTTCCCCTATAAATATATATATATATATATATATATATATATATATATATATATATATATATATATATATATATATATATATATATATGTAATTTGTTCCAGAATGAAAGTGAAACAGCTGCCTCTATGAAGAAAATGCTGATGGCTTTAAATTTCCCTAAACCTCCCACAAACATTACATCTCAGATGTTATTCACTAAAGTTCAGAATAAGGTATCATACTTTTTTTATACTAATTATACCTGATTATTTGTGTGTGTGTGTGTGTGTGTGCATCGACTCCTATTTTTATTATTATTATTTTTTTTTTTTTTTTTTTTTTTTTTTTGTTAATCAAAGATTGGATAAAGTGTGTATTTATGCATTTATATATATATATATATATATATATATATATATATATAGAGAGAGAGAGAGAGAGAGAGGGGGGGGAGAGGGGAGGGAGGGAGGGAGGGGAGAGAGAGAGAGAGAGAGAGAGAGAGAGAGAGAGAGAGAGAGAGAGAGAGAGAGAGAGAGAGAGAGAGAGAGAGAGAGAGGGAGGGAGGGAGGGAGGGAGGGAGTGAGGGGGGGGGGGGAGAGAGAGAGAATAAGCAATATTTCCTAATAATTTAAAATAAAATATATTACTTGCATTCCATGTTTATTAATAATATGTACAAAATGTAATATTGAAATTAGTTGTCTTAGAACTAAGAAAATCAGTGTTAAATAACATTGGAGAGGACCCCAAAATTTCTTTGATCAATGAAATATTATATAACTTATATAAAAAGTTCCTTATGTATTTAGTTGATAAGTGCTCCCACACATTTGACACTCCACTAAGTTATCTAGGTTTCATAAAAATGAAAAAGGCCAATCCCAGCTCCAAAATGTATATTTTATTAATTGAAAATAATATTTCTTAGACTGTGATATTAATTCTCTAGTTCAGCCTAGTAACCAACTATCTTGATTTCATGTGAACTTAATATGATAGTGTAGAAGCATAACTAAAAATGAATAAATACATGTTTTATTTTTACAAAATAATTGATTATTTTGTTGAGCAGGTGAAAGAACTTCCCGATAAATGTATCAGCGATCCGCTTTTCTCTGGTCTTTTATCTTCCAAACAATGGGCGATTCTTGCAGAGCTCCAGGAAGAACTCCAAACCGAATATAAAATAAGAAGGCAACTCTTACTGAAGCGTTTGGATGTTACAATTCAATCTTTTCAGGTATTAATTTAGTATTTACTTATTCAGCTGTATTAAAGTAATTAAATGTAAAAATTACAAATTTATTTTCCTATGGAACCTAGACCAATAAGCCAATTCTATTGGTAGGGAGTTACTTAAGTTTACATCCTTAACACTGCAGGGGAAGTTTCACTGGTTAGTGTGTTTCTGTTGTTCTTTTCCTTCTTTAATTTTTTGCATATGTCATTTAATCACTTAACACGTTCAGGCCCAGCATTGTAGCATGTGTGTCCGAGAAATGTGATCAGAGGGCCCAGCGTTGTGGCCTTTGCGTCAGCAGATAGCTTGCCTTTCTTTCTATCCCCACTACTCCGGGCCTTCTCCTATACCCTTCGTATTTGGTTTGTGACCTGATTACGTTATTCCCGGTTAGGTTTGCGGGTCTGGTATCGTATGATACTGAATCCGCCAGAAAAATTTCTTCAGTGGGCCCGCTATTGTGGTATATTTGACACTTAACTAAGTTGTAATTAATCCACTATAAGCACATAATTTCAAAAATGTATTTACTTATTTATTTATTTTATACGTTTGCTGAAATAACTGTACAAAAGGAAGACTTGGGCTCTGATCGAAACTTTTTTCGAAGCCATCAGTCCTGAAAGTGTTAGAGGACTCACACGAGTATTTTCGAGTGGGTCATTATCTGGTGTCACTGGCTTTCATATGGCCTTCAGGTTGTCATCTGCTCTCTATGAGTGGACTGCAATATTTCTTATTTTTCTCACACTATTCTCTCACAATTCATTATAGCCTGTTCAATTAGATGGACTAGTTAATGGAAATGGCATGGCCTGAATTCCCTTACTCCAGTAAAACTGCGGGAACCTTCTCTCTATTATAACCTTAGAATTCGGAACCTTTCACTTGTTTTTTTTTACTACGGTATAAAGTTTTTCGTTATGTTTTAATACGGAATCATTTATATTTTATTACGCGAATAAACGTCTCTTTTAACTTGTGTTTAGGTTTTTTTTTTTTTATCACCAAATAGAAGGAATATAAAGTTAAATGTTTGATTGTTTAGAGTTCATTGTAAGTCAGTGCTTATTTTACTATTATCCTTGAATCCTCTTTGTAATACAATCATCAACTTTATTTATTTACATTTTAATGTCCGTTTTTTATTAACTAAGATTTTTAGGATGGGTTATCTATTAGTTACCACCCTTTTCTAGCCAGGATAGGGCTGATGCTTTTTCTTTTTTCTAAAGAAAAGCCACCACCCCTAGTGGGAATCGAATCCACGACCCTTACATTTTCTTTATATTCCTTAGATGTCATTGCTATTATCTCTTGTATACTCCCTCCCCGCAAAAAAGTTTTATTTGATTTAAATTGAGATGATAAGGAGATAAATGTTGGGATTTGTGGCCGTCTTCTTTCAAAATATTTTTTCTCTTTAGGAAAGTCTAAAACTTTTTGCTCCATCTTTGCTTTTGTCATTTTCATGTTAACTTCAATGTTATGAACTCTTAACTATTACACTGTAGTTTGTTTATTTGTGGAGTATGTTGGTCGTCTATCTTTTTTTCGCAACGCTATTTCGCATTAGCCATTACTAACAAAGAATTGGGTGGGAGATTGGGTGTTATTTTTTCTTTCTTTGACCATTTATTAAAATTAGAGTGTAGTTGTTTATGTAGAATGTGAATAGTTGGAACAACTTTTTGAAAAGTATATTCAATTCCCTTGTATAAAATAGTTTGTGTAGTTGTCCATATGGTTTCTTTTTTCTATATTTATTTTTATTTGAAAGAGTTGGCCTGCAGCAACTAGTTTTCCTTTCCTTCATGAATGTACACTAAAGTAACTGATACCCCAGTAGCTTCAGGGGTATGGCCCTGAAGGGGAGAGGCAGAGAGAGAGTGAGTGAATTATGATTCATTTAATTTTACTTTATTTTCTCTAGTGGTCTGAAAGAATGAAAGGAAAAGAGAATGAGATAGCCAAGTCTTACATAGAAAAAAGAAAAGCAATGACTGATGAACCATCCGTAAAGCTCTCCGATTTACTTGCTTCAAGACTTCATCTGGCTATTATTGAAAAAACATCAAATGCCAATGTCCGAAAAAATACAAAATCAAAATTAAATAAAGTTATAATTGGTCGGGTGAGTACTACATTTTTCATTTTAGTAATACATTGATACTATATTAATTTTTTTTTTTTATGTGTTCTTAACTTTTCCCGGTGTGAAAAAACTATACTAAAGATATATTTTCAAAATCATCAGAAAGCTGAGGGGGATTAGTGTGATTCCACACTAATGTGAATAAAAATGTTTTAATATTTTTAAGTCTTCTGAAAATGTCTGTGTTGATGTGGGGTAAATGGCAAAACCAATCCAGGAATAGTCCTCTCTCAGCTTAAGGAATAATAAGTACACATAATAAGTACTACCTTTTAACTTTCTTCTTTTTTTTTTTTTACTATTTCTTTTTATGGGCTGAAATTCTTCCTTAAATAATCAAAAATGATATCCAAGAGTGTATATGTGAAGAAAAAATGTTTAAATGAGCAAAAAATACATTTTCCGATTGAAATCCCGATGCCAAGTGAATGTGGTGCTGATTTGAGATAATTTTTTGTGCGAGCTTCGATTGGTCCCTTCGATTGTTTTATAGAAAATGAATAATTGTTAACCATGTTTGAAAAAATTAATATTTATTAAAAATCCTATGTACTTTACTAGATTTAACCTTCTTCTTTCAAAATAATTTTAGTTTTTCGTCCTAGATTAAAAATTGCTACATCCTCACTATCGCCCATTAAAGAAGAGGGTTTCCGTTTGTCAGACACAGTGCCGCCATTATTTTTTTCAAAGAATTGAAATTTATTTTTTTGGATACTTTAACATCCCACATAAAACGTTTGATATAAAAAAATGAAAAATATTGATTTATTTGTCATTTATAAATTCAAGAAAATGACTTTGATTTTGATTGCACAAGGTAGTATTACCCCTTAAATGAGAACATAGTAATGGTCTTGTAGCACAGCCTATATTCTGCTGTGAAAGTTGCTGGGATGCACTGATAGAGCCTTTATGTGTTAAAGGTGGGACATTGTGCTTACAAAAGCAGTCAGTGAGCATTAAATATAGGTTGTGCTCTATGGAGGTAGTCCAGATTTTGACCCATGAAGAAATTGCAAATATATGTAACATATGTAACTGTGATTAAAATTTAATTTATCTGGTCAGGAGTTTATTATTTAATTTAAGCAATTCAATCGTGACACTGGGGCACTCCAGACCTTCCTTAATTCATCTTGCAAAACATTTTTATCCTACAGTCACTCATTAGTGATGTTAAGTGTGGCACAGCATAGCCAACAATGGTACCAGACAATATGGTATATTCTTCAACATTTATTTAACAGTAAATCAATATATTTTTTTCTTAACTCAGGTTCCTGACCGAGGAGGCAGGCCTCAGGATCAACAGCCGCCACCTCCAGAAATGCCCAGTTGGGCTCCTAGAGCTTCTCAACCTCAAGGTAAAAACATATTGTCAAATCAGTTAATTTTGGCGATAAATTTAATGTGTACAGTTTCTATTGGAATGTGTTGTGGAAGAAAGTCAGATCACTTAACACTTTCGCTGTGGCTGTCATTGTTTGGGAACACCTCAGTAACGGATCATTTTTTGTTTGAATTTTTCATGTAGACATTTTTTTTTATAAAAAATCTTGCAGTCAGCCGATTTGAAAATGGACAACACTGTTGGAAAGCCCAGACAATATTGAAGGCAGCTGTCTTTACCTGGAACTGTAAAAGTGAACCCCTTCACTTACATGCCTTTTGAACCTATAGGGAAAAGTAATGGAGGAGTGTCCTTCCGAAGAAAAACTTGTAAGCGTGTAAGATCGCTAGTTTTCTTCCGGAAAGAAACCCGCAGCGAAAGTGTTAAACTATCTAGAAATCCTGTTCCAATTCAGGAGGTGTATTTGTAACTTTTATTGGATTCATTTGTTATAAAGGTTTTATTGTTAAATGAATCTCTCTGGTTTGATGTTTGTTACAGGAGGTTTTGGTGGTGATAGAGGAGGATTCGGTGGTGACAGAGGAGGCCGAGTACAAGGAGGATGGAATTCGAGGGGTGACCATCAAGGTGGCAGAGGTTACCAAGGAGGAGGAGGTGGTCACCATCAAGGAGGAGGGGGAGGGAGCTATCAGGATGGAGGAGGGGGCTACCAGGGCGGGGGAGGGGGGTTACCAAGGCAGGGGAGGGGGTTACCAAGGAGGAGGAGGAGGTTACCAAGGCGGGGGAGGGGGTTATCAAGGTGGGAGAGGGGGAAGAGGTGGTAGGGGAGGAAGGGGAAGGGATAGAGACCGATATTGATTACTTTGAATCTCTATTGTTTTTTTTTTTTCATTTATATATTAAAACTAGTCAAATAAATGCTATATCTTTAAACATATATGTCTTTTTGAATATTGCTAATTAAATTTAAAAAAATAAATTTGCATAAAGAGGCCTTTATTCTTAAGGCTGAACTTCAAAATCATCATATTAGCTAATTAAATTATTTCTAGGAATCATTATTTTCCTAGAATGTTTACAAACTGATCGTGATATCAAGTTATTGTATGTACAATCTAATAATCTCTATGAAGTGAAACTTCTGTTTATAGTGAGAAAGAAAAAAAAAAAAAAAAAAAAAAAAAAAAAAAACGAAAGTAGTGTCTTGATAATGTCGACTGCCCTTATTTAACAATTATTAAAATAACTTAATTTTCCTATTTTTGAATAATAAAATATTCTAATAAAACAACTTCTTTTCTTTAACCTTTAATGAAATAATTTCATTAAGTGTCCTTGAAGTTATTCTTATCATGGTTGCTTTGTTATTTCTTTTTTTTTTTTCTTTTTTTTCCAAAGGGGAGAATGATACTACCAACATTGGTACATAAGTATGTTTAAAGTTTACTCACATGAAATGTTGGTCTATGAAACATGTGAACTAGTAAACCAATCAATCAATTATTAAGTTTATGAATAATCTCTCTTTCTCAATATCATATTACTTCTCTGAGGTACACTGCACATAGATAGGATATCTATTTGGTGGCAATGGTCTGAGGATGGTGGTTCCATCTAAAAGGGGATTTAGAACAGCTTTTTTTACTCTTATTGGAAATGCACTTTATAGTAATGATAAATTTAATTATTAGTACATTAAACACCAAGAAATCATGGGACCAAAGTTAAAGGTGACAAATGACAAAAAGAATCAAATGTGGGCAAAAGTTCTTATTAAAAAATAGAGCCTTAGAAGCCTTATTTAGGTACAGTTGCAAAAACAAATTAACCTGGGGGTTAACATCTTAAAAAATTAGCATCGTATTATTTAAGAATGTCACACCTATAATAAAAACTCTGAAGAATATGTTTTCGTTAAACGATTCTATGATAGACCCTTGCACTTCATACATTATTTATTAATTTTCCTGGGCCGTAACGATGGCAATAAAATAACTGTTTATCTCTTTTTAGAATAGAAATAGTCTCTATTGGTAGAGTTTAACAAATTCATGATTAGGACGTAGGTCAAATCGAATGCCTTTTTCCGTGCCAAATGATTGACCTTTGAATATGATGAATGTTGTGATTGTCACAAATAATCGTATTTGATTTTCATGTACGAATTTAATATGTAATGAACGCTGAGTCAGATTATAAATCTATATTAGTTTACTCATTCCCTTTTAGTGGGAACCACCTCGCCTCAAATATGTTGCTTATTCGTCTTATTTGCTGCCAGATGGAACTAACATCTTGAAAAAACGTTTTCATGTTTTGTTTTAACACAAAAATATGGGGTAATTCTGAGCAATTAGTGTCCCAACTCCGATTTTCGTAGAACTTGACATACTGATTCATTTCAACCTAAATAAGAATAAAAACATGAAACAAAATGTCCCAAAGCACTTACAGTATGAAACAGTATGTTTCATTATGATACAACTAGTACAAACGGAAATTAAATCAATTTCTATTACAAAAATACATTATAACTTGCTCTGGTATATGAAAAATTGTCAATTTATTAAAGAAAAGGATTATTACTTACAAAAAAACAAACTCCTCTTCATTGCTCTCTGAATCGTGAATATTTTAGTTTCCAAGGATTTTTTAATGGGACCCAGGGTACTATTTTGCAATCCATCTAAATACATGATGGATTCGTTCCAAATAATCAGGATGCTTCCTCTTAAACATAAATTCTGCGATAATGCCAATAAGGTTGTGTTTTCTATTCCCATATTGCGGAATTTTCCCCCATACTTCACGCCACATTCTATATAAAGAGTTTGCGCACTCAGGATCAACAAAATTGTAGGAGTAATTAACAATTAGTTTCAAAAACCCTGGTGGCTTACTACCCTGGAGGATCCCGATACTAGCGCTTATACTCAGTATATAGAATGCCTGTGGCCCAAAGTGCAGGCAACTGTTCCTTGATATGGGAATAGAAAACAACACCTCATTGGCCATATCGCAGAATTTATATATATATATATATATATATATATATATATATATATATATATATATATATTTCAAGAGGAAGCACCCTGATGATATGGAACAAATCCATCATGTATTTAGAGCGATTGCAAAATACGTACTGTGGGTCACATTAAAAAATCATTGAAAACAAAAATATTTACGATTCAAATAGTAATGAAGAGGACTTTTAGCACTTTCCTCCGAAGGAAAGTAGCTATTGAGGTTGGACTCATGACGGAATTTTTGAAAAATTTCTTCAAATCTTTATCGATCCTACCTAGTAGACACCGAAAATGACCCCCGTTAAAATTTATATATATCTATATATATATATATATATATATGCATATATATATATGTGTCTGTTAACACGATAGCGGCCAGAGTTTTTGTTTTTTCGTCACGAAACTTGGTATATAGCATTCAATTAGCAAACGATTGAACGAGTTCGTTAACCACCAAAGTCGGTCCACCGGAAGGGGGGGTTTACCCCGAACCCAAAACACTAATTTGACTATGTCAGCCGTAATATTTGTTATATTTCAACGAAACTTGGTATTCGTAGTGGTAATATAGAGAGAAAAGTGAGATATAAAAATGAACTAAATCGGTTCATTAGAAGGGGGGGTTTACTCCGGACCCACAATACCAATTCGCCACTACCAGCCGTGATTTTTGGTATATTTCGACGAAACTCGGTATTCGTAGTGGTAATCCACAGGTAAATATGTGTTGTAAAAATAAACTAAATCGGTTCATTAGGAGGGGGGGTTTACTCCAGACCCACAATACCAATTCACCACTACCAGCCGTGATTTTTGGTATATTTCGACGAAACTCGGTATTCGTAGTGGTAATCTACAGTTAAATATGTGTTGTAAAAATAAACTAAATCGGTTCATTAGAAGGGGGGGTTTACTCCGGACCCAAATTCCTAATATACTCATACCGGTCGTAATTTCTGCTGTATTGTAACGAAACGCGGTATACGTCGTGGGTAACTCATGAGAAAGAAGTGTTGTAAAAATGAGCTGAATCGGTCAATCGTAAAGCGGGGGTTTAATTTGTAATATATTTCAATAGAAAAGCCCGCCAAACGTAGGTTCACAAAGCCGCCGCAAGGAGGGCTTTCTACCACTAGAGTGACTGTATCCTGTTCCTGCGTTAGATCAAAATACGATAATATGAGGTTTTTTGTATTTATTACGTAGTGTAGTAGGTACCATGCGTAAACATAACTCTGGAAGCAAATTAATAATTGATCAGTTACTCATTACAAATTTAAAAGAGAACTATTCAAGTTTTTATTTTATTTATGTAGGATATTTTAAGCAAATTGTTCTGGAAAGCAGTCTACACTACCCAAATTCTGAGGAAAGTGCTTAGTTATGCAGCTCCTGCGTGACGGACTTTTTTTTTTAAAGTAATAATTGTTTTTGTTAATAAATCGACAATTTGTCATATACCAGAGCAAGTTTCAACGTATTTTTTTAATAAAAATTGTAGTTCTATCATAACAATGAAACATGGGAAAAAATAATGTTAAAGTGCTTTGCAACATTTTTTATTCTTATTTAGGTTGAAATGAACCAGTTTTTTTTTTTTTTTTTTTTTTTTTAATACTAATACGTTTAATAATAATAAGTTACTTAAAAATCAAATACTGTTTTGTTTGTCCTTTATGAGAAATGCATTCAGTACTTATGGTGCTACTTGCCTAGCCAATGGATGTTAATAGTATAATTGATTGTGTAATACAGTTTGTCCTTTCTTTGAAGTGAGAATTTTATTTGCCCTGTTTTAAAACCTATTTTTAGAAGTATTGTTGTCCATTGATTCACATGTTCTCCTTTTATCCCATGTATTGAATCTGATGTCTGTAATATGATAAATTATTGGAGACAAAAATGCCTAGACAAAAGATACACATCTCAGAAAATTAGTCTGACTCACAGGAAATGTCAAAATTCTTCATGAATCCTTCTTATCTCTTTCTTAGGTATGAACTAAAAAACATCTCAAGGAATTATGTTCATTTTAATTTCTGAAACCATATGCAGGATGATAGCTTTAACTGTTTTTGAGAAAAATAAATAAAACTTCGAAATGGTAAGAATTTACAGTTTGATTACTCCGAAATGACTTATTGAGTTGAAAATATTTACGGACGATTGACGGTCATGTAAAATACAAATAAATGTTGGTTAGATTTGGAGTTCAGGAAGTATTAGAAAAAAAATTATAAACAGAACTGAGCAGCTTTGAGATTTTTGTACATTTCCATAAATATTTCCCATAGGTAACTACTTGAAAATGTATTAAATTTCCTACAAAAACTTTTCTCATGTACGTTTTGATTGCATGATGTCAGTGGGAGAAATCAGAGCGTACAATTTCAAAAGTGTTGATTTTGTTCCTTTGAACACCTTTTTGTCTCTGCTTTCCTTAGTTTATTATAGTACGTTACATCAGTAAAACAAGGTACGTAAAATAAAAAAGTTTTTATTATGAGGTATTTAAATCCAGCATTAATGAAAAACTTGTGGAAGGCGAGGAGGCAAGGTGAGTCGTTTCTGCTTAGTGTTGTGTACAGTAAGTTTTCTGAGCATTGTGAAAATTATTTAGCAGAAACATCTAAAATCTCGGTTTCCTTCGAGTTGTCATTGTAATAGGTGTCTCCATTTTTTAAAAATAAGATTAGTTTATCTATGTAAGTTTTCCACATAAATAACAAGAGCTTTGAAAACAAAATATTATCTGTAACTACTCCAAAATCCAATATTCACTTCATATTATGATTCACAAGTTTAGTTAGCATACTCAACTCAATCCTTAATTTTCCCGAAATTTTGAATAATTTGGTAAAAATGTGTACAAATTTTCATTCCAAGCTAACCTTTCATCCCAATCCCTTTCCACAGATGTGATCCATTCTCAACCCCCGACACACCTCAAAAAAAGAATAGGAGATATGTATTTACTTATTGTATTATATGTAAACATATGTATTCAGATTGTAAATATTAAAAAAATAAATAAAAAATGTGTCAAAAATAAATTAAATAAGATCACTTAGTTCAGAAAAAATGTGGGATGTAATAACGTTTTAGTTGGCTAACTATTCCAAGTTCTAGATTGTTGTTAATTCATACCCCCTAAATGTTCTCCCTCCCCGAAATTATTGCTTTTATACGCCCCTGGCCGAGACATTAAATTTGGCTGGTCCCTCACCACAGACATATTTTGCTCACCGCTCTCAGTTGAGTTCAAGCTTTCGACTAGTGAACATGCCAGAACAAAGACAATTGGATGATAGTGAATATGATCTTTTAATTTCAGAAGTTCAAATTATGTAATGACAGACAAAGTGATTTTAAAAATACAATCATAACCAAGAAACTATGAGAAGATGTTGGAAATGCATTAAACTTGCAAGATAGTTTTCTTAACTAAACAAGAGGTCTAGTGGCTAGCGCCTTAGATTCATAAGCGGGAGGTGGTGGGTTCGATCCCCACCGGCGGCGGCTGGAATTTTCTCACCCCACGGCTCGTTGGAAAAATTCCTCGCTGCACCCTGGATGTCGGCGCTAATGGCCTAGATGTTGAAGCGCCGTAAAAAAAAAACAAAAAAAAAATAGCATTTTAGTTGGCTAAAACTATTCCAAGTTCTAGGTTGTTACTATTCCATACCCCGGAAATTGTCTCAGCCCCCCCCCCGAAATTTTGTTTGATGGGGACAAATGTGTCATAAAACCCTTAAAAATAAATGAAATAAGATCACTTAGTTCATAAAAAATATTTTATTTTGGGTTTAATAGCATTTTAGTTGGCTAAAACTATTCCAAATTCTAGGTTGTTAGTATTCAATACCCCGGAAATGGTCTCAGCCCCCCCCCCAATTATTTCCTAAATACGCCTATGGTCTGAACTGGATTTTGAGATAAAGTGGCGAATTAGCTATTTACGGCTGAACATACAATGGTTCCAATTGGAAAGCTTGTAAATTTAAAAAAAAAAAAAACTACATTTTTGCGCTACTTTATTTATTTTATATTAATTAATATAAGTACGTACCCTTATGGACATCTCCCAATTCCACATTGGGGAGTAAACAATCTAAGGATCGACTTGACAATGAAAACATTCAAAAAAGCTGACGTGTATTCTTGGGCGGCATACTTTTGGGACTATCCAATGAACGGACTACAATAACCCACACAATACTGTGTACAGATTCGTTGATTACTCTTTTTTATACAACACCGACCCGATCATTATCAAAATTGTGTGTAAAAGATCAACACACAACGGTATGGATTCCTGGTCATTAAAACATGGGGCCGTCTACAGAAGTGGATGAAGATGCTACCAGAAGCAACCCACATGGGCGTCCTTTTTACAATGTTCAAACTCGAGTACCGTGTGGTAATTAAATTATTTTGTAAAGAGGGTCTTACTCCTGCGCAAATTAAAGAGCGCTTGGATTGTGTATACGGGCAGTCCTCCCCTTCGTAATCCACAGTGAAAGAATGGGCAAAATTATTTAAGTTAGGGAGAGAAAGTGTAGAAGATGACCCACGTCCCGGTCGCCCATTGGAAGCTGTCACTTCTGAAACAATCCAACTTGTGGTCTGGCCGGCGACTAAAAACCAAGGAAATAGCAGCGAGGTTAGGGCTTTCAAAAGCAAGTGTTTTGTGGATCATCAAAGAACATTTGCATATGAACAAGGTTAGTGCAAGATGGGTTCCAAAAATTCTTTCAGCTGCTCAAAAACAGAAACGAGTTCACTGCTGCGATGAATTTTTACGCGACTATAATGCCAAAACAAGGATTTTTTTGGACTCAATTGTAACTGGGGATGAGACAATGGTTCTATATTATGACCCACTCAGCAAAAGAGTGTCCATGGAATGGATAAGACCAGGAGAAACGCCTCCTTTAAAGGCAAAAGTCACGCAGTCAACAAAAAAGGTAATGGCCACAATTTTTTGGGACTGTAAAGGAATACTACTGATAGATTTTAAAGAAAGGAATACCACAATGAATGGTGAGTATTATGCGGCCCTACTTCACCGGTTACGAGACGCCATTAAAGAGAACAGGCGAGGGAAGTTAAGCAGAGGTGTCCGCCTCCTTCACGACAATGCCTCTGTCCACACAGCATTGATTTCCAAGGCCGCTGTGAAGGACTGTGGATTCCAAGAAATCTCTCATCCACCCTACAGCCCAGACTTGGCCCCAAGCGATTTCTACCTTTTCTCAAAGTTAAAATCTGACCTTCGTGGAAGGCGATTTAACACCGACGAAGAGCTCCAAGCAGCAGGGGAAGAACATTTTTTTAACAAAGAAGAAAATTATTTTTTTCATGGTATAGAAATGTTCCCAAAGCGTTGTATTAAGTGTGTTGAACTTAGAGGAGAATATATTGAAATTCAGTAAACCCAGTTTTTTTCTTTCACCTTTCCTTCTATCCCAGGCCGGAAACTTTTGGACCTTACCTCGTATATAGAAAATCATTTCGGGGGGGGGGGGGCTGGGTCCATTTCCGGGGTATGAAATACTAACAATTTACAACTTTTAATAGTTTTAGGCAACTAAAACGCTATTACAATATAAATAAAATATTTTGTATGAACTAAGTGATCTTATTTAATTTATTTTTAAGGGTTTTATGACGGCTGGAAAATCGTCCTAAGTGGAAGGTGACTATTTGGAAGCTTACAAAATTATCCACAAAAACGGTTCTAAAGGGATTTTCGATGAGGCGATGTAAATCGGAGAAATAACTGCTTATAACATTAAAAGTGTTAGTTTTGTTCTTTTGAATGGGACTTTGTCTCTGTTTAACTCACTTTTTAATTGTTTATTTGTTCTTTTTTAAATTGCATTTAACAATAAAATAAGTACTTTAGTAAAACAAGGTAAGAAAATGAGAAACGTATCGGTACTAGAGTTTTCCTAGGGCAAAAGTTGAGAAGAGGGCGGAGTCATTTCCGTTTAGGATACTGTCAGTTTCCTGCTGTAGCGCCTTAAATCTTACTTTTCTATGATAGTTTATTTTATATTTTTCACGAAACATCAAACCTACCAATATCTGCTTATATTCCTTTACTAATGGCACTAGGAATATGAACGGAAACGTGCTAAGATGGCGTAGTTCCTGCGAGTCAGACGTTTTGTCCATAAAACTTATTGCCCCACATATTTTATGTAGATAACAACCTTTTAAATACAGTATTACATTTTTTTAAATTATTTTTCATGGTGACTTGACAAAATTACTTCTTAGTTTACTTCAAGTGTTTTTTTTTTATGTATCCTTGTCAAACATATTAAATATTGTAAGAAATTGTATGGCAACACTGATTTCTTAAAGCAGGATTTTCAAAAGATAAGCACTGTCGAATAGTGAAGTAACTTTCTTTTCTTATTAGATAATACACTTTATGAAAATTTACCTAAGTTCAGATTTCATCCATTGTATGGGTTATTTTTCCAAACTAGAAAACATTTTAAACGTTGTACACACTTGGTTAAATTGGAAAAAAGTAGTTCCATATAAAAGAATATCAAAGTGTTTCTGTTAATATGTTTTCTTATCAATGTAGATTTACAGAAAGTTTAAATAAATGTGCCAGGATATTATACCCTGATATTTTTCAGCAAATAATATTGAGACATAAGTCTTGCTTAACACCAACAGCATATTACTGTAAGCCAAATAACGTACCTTAGAACTACAAGTTAAATGACTTCTTCATTATAAAGATATTTTATACGCTCAATATGCTTTATATAAATATCCAATAAATTATTATATTCCTTAAGAAGTAAAGGTAAATGTCAAGGAGCGTGGTCTCCACGCCGATTCTTTTGAAACTTTGCACTATAACGTATTTTGATGCACTAAACACGAATCCGTTAAAAAAAAAAGGTCGCTTTTCACTAGGAAAGAAGTTATGAAACACTAAAGTTCACTGTTATGAAGGTTAGGGAAGACTGCCTTGGACGACTTTTGGGCCATAGAATTCTTTTCATTTCTGCGAGTTGGATTGACTAGGGGTTTTGATGTTTTCTTGAGCGAGCGGAGCGTAGCGGAGCGAGCGGAAACGCATAGCACGTATGCCCAAAAGCGACAGTTTACGACCAAGTCAGCTACCACAAGGTGAGTCTAAATTTCAATTACACTTCGTCATTAAGGACTATTGCGCATGCGCGTGTTTACAAATTCGCCTTTAACCCGTCTTTTATAACCTCCATAACAGTGAACTTTAGTGTTTCATAACTTCTTTCCTAGTGAAAAGCGACCTTTTTTTTTAACGGATTCGTGTTTAGTGCATCAAAATACGTTATAGTGCAAAGTTTCAAAAGAATGGGCGTGGAGACCACGCTCCTTGACATTTACCGAAGTAAAATATTTGTTTATTAAGCTATTTTAAACATTTTCTATACTTTCATTTTATTATTTTACCTCAAAATTGTGCCTCAGGACATAATAAAGCTTTTAATATTACCAAATGTCTTAAATCAGTTTTTTTTTTTAAAAAATATTAGTAGAATTCCAAATACTGCCATTAAAATTACAACATTTGTTATTCCTTTGAAATTAAAGCCCCTTAAAATTGGTATTTGTTCAAAATATTTACAAAAAAAAACTTGCACGTCTTCATGCATCTTCTAACTGAGAACTCCCATACTGATCATCACTATTTCCAAATAATTTTTTTGTCATATTGGTCTTCATGGATTCTGTGTCTTTATTCAATTTTTTTTTTTTTTTTTTTTTTTTTTTTTTTTTTTTTTTTAAGAAGGAAAAGGCACTACATTTTAAATATATTTTAAAGGTTTGAAATTTTGATTTTTTTAGAACAATTCACACCTTTGAGCAGAGTAGAAAAGAATGTGGCCGATTTTGCATGTCAGAATCATGAATTTAACAGTGAAATTTATTTTTAGGAAGTTTTTTTTAATCATTGTATGATAAAATATATAAATGGAAGTATGGAGAATCTGAGTAAATCATGCTTTGAAAAAGTTATAAACAATTTGAAGTTAGAGACAGAAAAAGAAAGAAGCAAATTTAATCGTTTATGTAAAACTAGCAAAATAGTTATTGAACAAAGGTAATGGTATTTTATGTATGCCAATATATTTATTAATTTAACATCAGAATCAATAGCTAATTAATTATCTTCATCATATTATAGAGAAAGGCGCGATATGAAAATAAGCAAAATCTTGCCATTAGGAGTGAGGTTTTACTCTGGAACCAAATTATCATTTCGATTATTTTAAACGCATTCTTAAAAAAATTAGCATGTTCAAACCACTAGCATGGATTGTGATTAGTTATATGACAGACATTTTTACAATTTAATAATTGGAGACATATTTAGTAGACGTATCTCCTCCAAATATCTATTTTTCTCTAGTACTTCATGGAGTATTTTTTTCTCTGTTAGTGACTAAAGTTATTGTGTCAAGAAAATGTGCAGAACATGAAACTCTTTATTCAGATCCTTGAATGAATACTTCTTTCCATACTTTCACTATTAATACATTTTCAGGAACATTATAATGGGAAATATTCAAGAAATTATACTTAATATATTGAGAGCTCTTTCGGCCGACGAAGAACCTTGCATTACTGTTAGAAACCGACGAGTATGGACAAACTGCATATTTAATGACTTGTAAAGAGTAAATGTTTTATTTACCCCATGGTTATATTTTTTTTACTAGTGTATTTAGTCTTTTTCTTTTCTTTCTTTTTATTTTAGCTTAGAACTGAAACAAGAAGAAAATGCGTTATTACACAGGATAAAATTTGTTTCTGCAAAATTAAATAAAGATTTTGCACAAGTAATTTTTCTACTAGGAAAAATTTACAATCTTCTTTCTAGACAATCAACATCATTAAGAAGGTACTCATTATGTTGTATAAAATATTTCATAAAATAAAAGAATTAAGCTTATAATATTACTCAATATGATTTATTTATAGTATTAATTATCTGAAGGAGGCCTGGTGGCTGTGGGTGTTAAGGCGTGAGCACTTAACACTCCAGACCAAGGGTCGTGAGTTCGATTCCCACTATGGGGTGGTGGCTTTTCTTTAGAAAAAAGAAAGCGCATCAGCCCTATCCTGCCTAGAAAAGGGTGGTTACCTATGGATAACCCATCCTAAAATTCTTAGTTAATAATAATGGATGTTAAAATTTAAACAAAGTAATAAAGTTTAAGTTCTTGCAATACAACATCCGAAACTATCGAGAGACTTGTAGTATAAAAATAACCAAAATTAAGAGTATGGTTTATCATATCTAAAGAAGAGCAAAGCGTTTTGCCTTAGTCCTTCTCTTGCTGAGAATTATGCTCTCTTTACAGGGCTAATAGGGGGAGGGGGGTTGGATTTTTATTTAAGAACTTGAGTGAACGCTACAACTTTTGATCCAGTTTATCGCAAATGATCTTGCACTAAATATAATCAGACCAGTAGATAACCAATTCACTAATTTGTTTCAATGGAGATGATCACTCAACCATTTTAATTACTATTATATAATATTTGGGTCCTCTCATGCGGATTCGAGTCCCGCCCCAGCAGGTTAAGTTCTTTAATCATCAGTGTTATTCTAGAAACTGTTAAACTTAGCTAAGAAACATATACAACTTACATTGGAATCAAGCTAGAATTTGGAGTCTAATATGTGATAGAGAACTAGGTGTTAAAAGAGGAATTAATAGGAACGGTTTTCAACCAGCGAAGCAGATAAATGGACCCATAAACATTTTTACACAGGTTATATTAGTCCAGAACTAGGCAGGCTTTGAACAAAATGAAACCCCTAGAATAATCACTGGTGCAATGAAGTTAACCATATCAATTCAATGCATATTATCACTGGACTACAAATTCTAAAATAACTAAAAACCACTTGTATTGTTCTAAATCAACAGCCAGATTCTAGCATGACTATTCATCCTATAAAAAATGGCAAATGCTTTCCAAGATCTGTTCAGATATCAACCAAACTTTATTCTTACAGACATTCCTTCAAAGTTTTGCCAAACAGGAATGTTATTGAAATCTCCTTTATCTTTTACTAATATAAAGGAGGTGATATAGATTTCAGCTTTTAAAACTAATATTATTCTGAGACTATGGTTCTTGATTATCACAAAACAAATTGTGGTTTTGAAAAGGACTTTTTTTTACATTACATTGCAATGATTGACAGCCTGGTTTGAAAAATGTTAATAAATAGAGTTTTAGTGTCACTACAATAGTAAAGGAAGAGTGGATGGAAATTCATTTGAAGAATGAATATCGTCGTTCAAATTTCACAACAGCGTAAGTCGATTTTTAGCGAAATTGAGTTATTGGTATCTTTAGAATCCTTATTCTCTCCCAGACATGATGGTAATATAAATTAAAAAAAAAAAAAAAAAAATCATTAGAGCTCGCTTACTGTTAGGACATCCACTTGCAGACTGCTACTTAGACTTACGTCTCTTTGGAGGTATAACTTAACTACTTAAATCAACATTAAGTACACTTGTTGAAACCAAGAACAAGACTGATTTATTTTAACATAAACATAACATTTAAACATATGATCTATTTGTAGGTTATACAAATATATCATATGTTATTCCCTTAACATCTCCCCTCCAAAGTCCCCTTGTCTCTTTTCCTGACCAGATGGCTACCAGTGTCCAGCTTGACTAGATAACATCGGGGTGCATCTTCACACTTCTTCAGAACTCTTCCAAACTCCTTCCTGTCCTGGATCCAAACGTAATCACCTTTCTTCCATGCCTGTAGGTTTCTGACTCTGTGCCTCTGGTCAAATATGTTCTTCATTTTTGCCTTCCTCATCTCTTCTCCCTCCCGGGGTCTTTGAAGATCTGGCAACCCGGGTTTGAGACGGTAGTCCAATGTCGGTAATCGGTTCCTGATTCGCCTGCCCATTAGGAGCTCTGCTGGCGTCGACCCAGTATCTAAGGGGGTTGTTCTGTAGGCCAGGAGTCCATGTCTCCACTGGCTACAATACGCTTGCCAATCTTCACAAGAGCCTCCGCAAATCCATTAGATTGAGGGTATTTCGGGCTTGAAGGGACGATCTGGAATCCCATTTCTTTCGCAAACTCCTTCTTCTCGTAGCTTGTGAGATTTGTCCCGTTGTCACACCGCAACTCCAATGGCACTCCAAAATATGCAAAAAGGTTTCTCATGTATGCTACCGTGTTCCTTGTTGTCAGGGAGGTCAGTTTGCCGATGTCTTAGTATTTTGAGAAGTAGTCTCCAATTACAATATACCAAGAACCATCAACTTTAAAGTAGTCTGCTGCAAGGACTTGCCATGAACTAGCCGGCGTCTTTGATGGCATCAACGGCTCTGGTGCTTGATACCGGCTCTTTACACATTGCGGACATCCAGCAACTTTATCTTTGACTTCGTGGGTAATTCCAGGCCACCAAACCGAATTCCTAGCCAACTCGAGACTCTTACGTTCCCCGGCATGCCCCTCATGAATTTTCTCCAGAATTTCCTTTCTGGAGTCTGCTGGCACAGCAATTCTTCCTTTGTACAATAGTAAACCTCCACTTTCATACAATTGTTCCTTGAATCGAACATAGGGTCGACATTTTTCACATATCTTATGTGGCCAACCATTGATTAAGAACTCCTGGATCATTGGAATAACGTCATCTTCCTTCTGACCCTTCCTTAACTTTTCAACTAGCACGTCTTTAACCTTCGGGTGGAATACCTGATTTACAAATGCTTCCACCTCATCCGAGCTGTCAACCGAATTGTCACTGAGAGGGTTTCGGGAGAGAGTATCGGGTGTAAAAAAGTCTTTGCCCTCTACAAACTCTATCTCGTAAATAAACCTTGCCATTCTCATTTTAAACCTTTGTAGCCTAGGTGTTATATCCTCCAAAGGTTTTCTTCCGAAAATTGTAACAAGTGGCTTGTGGTCAGTAAGGATAGTAAACTTCCCACCTATAAGGTACTCCTGAAACCTCTCGCACGCCCAGACTATACCTAACCCTTCTCGTTCTATGTTCGAGTATCTACTTTCCGTCTGTGTCAGACTCCGCGATGCATAAAACACCGGTTTCCAGACGTTGTCTTCCTGTTCTTCTAGCACAGCCCCAAGACCTATTTGACTCGCGTCAGCAGCAAGCCTTTTCTGTTTGTTTAGGTCGAAGAAAGTTAACACCGGTGCAGACGTCAACAGTTCCTTTACCTTCCTAAAACTACTTTCCTGTGCCTTGTCCCATACCCAACATCTTTCTTTCTTCGTCAGCTCTCTCAGTGGACTCGTGATCTCTGAAAGCTGAGGAAGAAACTTTATATAATAATTGCACATCCCAAGAAATCTCCTAACCCCTGGAACTCCCTTCAGTGGCTCCATTTTGATTATTGCTGCAACCTTTTCCGGGTCTACTTCGATCCTAGACCGATTAACCTTATGACCTAAGAATTTCACCTCTGTTGTTCCAAAAACACATTTCTGGCTGTTTAAGGTAACCCCATTTTCCGACAGCCTCACCAGTACATGATGAAATCTCTCATCGTGCTCTGCTTTAGTCCTGCCATATACTAAGAAATCGTCTAAGAGGACTAACACTACCGGAATGCCTTGCATCATGCTCAAGGTTCTCTTATGAAAACCCTCCGGAGCACTAGAGATTCCCATTGGAAGCCTGTTGAAATAAAATCGACCAAATGGAGTAATAAATGTGGTCAACTTTTTTGATTCTTCAGTTAATCGTAACTGAAAATAACCACTCCGACAATCCAATTTTGAAAAATATGCCGCCCCATTCACCTGTGCCAACAACTCGTCCACCGATGGCATCAGTAACCTTTCCCTTTTTATGGCCTGATTCAGGTGGTAGTAGTCCATGCATATTCTAACCTCGCCTGGCTTTGATTTAGGAACAATGACCATATTCGCAACCCAATCTGTCGGCTCATCGATCCTACTAATTATACCCTCTTTCTCGAGTTTCTCCAGCTCCTGCCTCACACTTTCTTTCAAATTAGCTGGAATCCGCCTAGGAACCAATAATACTATATTGTACGGCTTTGCTCTTATACAACCCAAACCTTCGAATAACTTCGGGTACCTCTTAAGTATCGACTGATCCTCGTGTAGTTCCCCGATTACTTCTATTAAATTTAATGCTATCGGCCTAGCAACGGGCCGACCCGCGATTATAGCATTCTGTTATAATAAGAACTGCTTATTAACAGTTCTTATTAACTGTTCTGTTAATAAGCAGTTCTGATTTATTCTGTTCAGGAATCGAAGGGCGCTGGTCATGACAAGAGACAAGGGGACTTTGGAGGGGAGATGTTAAGGGAATAACATAATCCATAAATAACATAACCCCACACCTGTCACCATGTTAGGACATCCACTTGCACACTGCTCCCGAAATATATCATATGTTATTCCCTTAACATCTCCCGAAATACCCTCAATCTAATGGATTTGCGGCAAGCTCCAGAACGGTTCAAAACCAACCCGCATTAACCTAAGGGCAGGTTTAATGACAAAGCATGGTGCTTGCTCGATTCTTTTCAACGTGTTTCTTCTAGATATCGTTTGTTTGAAGTGTCCAGTAATGGATACTGGTGACCAGATGGCCACCAGTATCCATTACTTACCCCGTTCCAACTCAAATAGGAACATTGAGGGTTTGGAGGGGAGGTGTTAAGGGAATAACATAATCCATAAATAACATAACCCCACACCTGACACCATGTTAGGACATCCACTTGCAGACTGCTCCTTAGACTTACGTCTCTTTGGAGGCATAACTTAACTACTTAAATCAACATTAAGTACACTTGTTGAAACCAAGAACAAGACTGATTTATTTTAACATAAACATAACATTTAAGCATATGATCTATTTGTAGGTTATACAAATATATCATATGTTATTCCCTTAACACTTACATTGACTCTATTACTTCAGCGAAAAAAAAAACTGATTTCAAACGCTCAAGTACAACCACATATCTCTCAACTATTTTAGGCTAGTCAGACAAGTTTTTTCGTTTAAATGTTCCCGAAAATATGTTTTAAGTCAGAAATCCTTATAAGTTGCAAGTTAGAGATCATTATAGTTTTATTTTAATTCATTTTTAATTCTCTCCTGAAAAGTTGGAAAAATTGACTTATGCAGATGTGAAATTTGTGCGACGATATGGTCTTAGTGGAAGAAAAAACGTTCCTAGGCCTTTAACTAAAAATAGTAAAAATAATTTTTTGGCAGTGATCAAAATGAGCCCTATCTTAAATTGCTTATCTAATTACAAATCATTTGCAAATTTATGTAGTTTGGGTTTCCTTTAATTTATTTGAAAAAATTTCCCATTATTACATATTTTCATAGTTATGCTCAAAATCTAATTAATTATTCATCCATTTTCAGAGAAGTTTATTATGAAAATTTAGAACTATTTGAAGACCAATCTCAGCTTGATTCTATAGCAGGAAAAATCTCTTGTTTACTTGGAGTACCCCAGTGGGAAATAGGGCTGTTTGCTAGTTCCAAAGGCATTGTTGCAGGCTCTCTTCAAATACAGTCTGATTCTTACAATCTCGACTGCTCAGTTCCTGGAGGTAATATTGAGTTAACGTTACTATTTAAATGTGCTGTACACTAACAATATTAGACAAATAATTTTGTCTTATTCCAAACATATAACCATAAAAACAAATCAACCCGAATGTGGATCAAACTATGGTTCATTTGAGTTCACCCCTAGCAGGTGTATTTTATATGTTGAGTTACATTAGAAAGAGCCTGAAATCTCAAATCCAACTCTTAAATGTCAACACTGAGATAAAAATTCTTCTGTATTTGGAGAAGAAAGCTGCAGCAAGTGATCTCTGGCCCTTAAAGACTTAAACAAATCTATAAGTTTTACTTGTTGTGCTTTTTAAGAATCAAATTAATTAACTGCACACATATTATAGTTGATAGCTGATCACAATGGACTCCTGCATTCTTGAAAAACAAAAGGATATTTTTAAAATTTATTCAATTTTTTTTTCATCATTATTAGTTTTACTTATTTCTATATAGCTTCATTTGTTCTTCACTGTATGAATGTTAATATTATACAGAGTGTCCCAAAAAAAATTTGAGAATCGATGCAGAATGAAAAAACAAAAAAAAAAAGACCTTTGGCATATATCTTCTTTTTGCTTAATTTCTGAGAAAAACGCAAAAAGAAATTATGAAAAGGCAGTCTGTCATAAGGTATATATAAAAATCATAAAAAGTATATGTTTTATCCCCCACCCTAAAAATGTAGGAGTGAGTATGCCTCTGATTTAATAAATATGAATAATGAAATTATAGGTCCCCATTTTTTGACTCCTCGACTTAACACAGAGTCTTTCCAGGCATTCCTCGATAATAAACTGTTGTTGCTCTTGGAGGAAGCCCTTTTGGCACAGAGATTGGGAAGCTGGTTCCAAGTCTATGGTCGTCTAGCCCACTATGGGAGGGCCGTTTGAAATTGGTTAGACACTAACTATCCGTGGCGTTGGATAGGAAGTGGTAGGCCGGTTAGATCATCAGACCTCACGCTCTTGGATTTTTTCGCATGGGGAGACATTAAAGATTTGGTCTGCAGGCCTTTTCACAATTGTGTTTCAGTTTTCTATGTTTTTCTCGGAAACAAAGCAAAAACGAGCTATATGTTAAAGGACTTTTTTCTTTGTTTTTTCATCCTGCATCAATTCCCGAAGTTTTGCTGTTTTTTTGGACATCCTGTATATAAAAGAAAGAACCTATAAGTGTACCGTATATATAAAAAGTCTGTTACGCAGGAGCTGTATAACTAAGCACTTTCCTCAAAATTGGGTAGTGTCGAGTTCATTCCTGAATAATTTGCTTAAAATAACCTATATAGATCAATAAAATAAAAACATAAATAACACCTGTTTCAATTCAATTGAAGCATAGTACAAAGTAAATCCCCCCTTCCGATAGACCGATTTAGTTCATTTTTACAACACTTCTTCCTTATTAGATACCCAGGACGTATACCGTGTTTCGTTACAATACAGCAGAAATTACGACCAGTATAAGCAAATTAGTAATTTGGGTCCAGAGTAAACCCCCCCTCCTAATGAACCGATTTAGTTTATTTTTACAACACATTTTTCTGTTTAGTTGACCAGAACGAATACCGAGTTTCGTTGAAATACAACACAAATTATGGCTGGTATTGGCAAAAAACTACTTTGGCTCCAGAGTAAACCCCCTCTCCAGATGGACCGATTTTGTTGGTTAACGAACTCGTTCAATCGTTTGATTGGGGAATACTACATACCAAGTTTTGTGGGGAAGAAACAAAAACTCTGGCCGGTATCGTGTTAACGGACACAGATATAGCTATATATATATATATATATAAATTTTAACTGGGGTCATTTTCGGTGTCTACTAAGTAGGATCGATAAAGATTCGAAGAAATTTTTCAAAAATTCCGTCATGAGTGCAACCTCAATAGCTACTTTCCTTCGGAGGAAAGTGCTAAAAAGGACTATGTAAAAATTATTAATAATTTACTGCAGCTTTAAGATTAGTACATGATTACATTATACAATAATTTAAATGTGGCGTGAACAAATGAACCGTTCTCACTTTTTTTTATTCCAGCTTATTTATTTATCTTTTTGTTTTATTCTGCTATGAGAAAATAAAACAAAACAACGTAATATTTCAATGAAAAATTAAAATGGTTTAGTGTATCTGGGCTGTTTATGTTTAGTTTTAATAAATGTATACAGTGAAATCATGTCAGCGTTTTTCAATACAATATCTCAATGATAGATATATTGTCGATACAAATGCAAAGTATCGAATGTGAAAAGTGGTTTGGTACCTTACAGATGACTCTATATTTTATCTTATGATATATTTTAATTAGACTTAATGCACATTCGTTAGTTTGATTTTCTGTAATTGATAATTATTTTTCTTTAATTTTCGGGATTTGCCATAACATACATCAGTCCAACAACAATCAGTATAGATTAAAAGTGAAAAATGCGGTTTTTTTTTCACATTTGCATTTGTATCAACGATATCTGCTTCTCTGATTTATAAAGAAAGATATAATATGTTAATAAATACATTAATTCATATCTATTGTCATAGTCTATGAAATATTTCCAGGCTATTTTTCATTTAATTACATACAGCCATTTATATGTGTGATGATATTTACTTTGATGGCTCTATTGTCAAGAACCTCTCAATAATATTCTTAAAATATTTTTTCAGGAATAATGATACCAAGCTGTTTGCCAACCGAGATAAGGTTAATATCCAATGCAAACTTTGCTCTAGTTATTGAAAAAGATTCTGCTTTTCAAAAAATATATGATGAAGGATTCTTAGAGCGGCACGGACCTTGCATTATGATAACTGTAAGAAAAGAAGTTCCCTAAAGAATTATTAGATAAATAATCATTACTGCAACAAATTTTTTTTAATCTATTTTGTGCTTCTTTTTTTAGGGGAAAGGTTACCCTGATATTAATACAAGACTTTTAGTTAAATATATTTCAGATCAGTTGTCTGTACCTACATTTATTTTGGCTGATTCAGACCCCTATGGCATTGAAATAATGTGCATTTATAAGTTTGGATCTTTGGTAATTCTAATCTTATAATAATTCATTTCGTTAACACATCTTAACTGGGATATCATGTACATATTATAATTTTTTTTTGCAGAGCCAGTCTCATATTGGTGACAAGCTTGCAACACCTTCTGTGAAGTGGTTAGGAGTACATCCTACAGATATGAGTGAACTTAATGTGCAGAGTAAAGAACTTTCGGAAAATGATATGAAGAGGATGAATAGCCTTTTTTCTAGGCCGTATATTGATAATGATAGAAGATTGAAGCATCAAGTAAGTTAGAAACTGTATTTATTTCAACTGATATGCACAATCTATATTTAAGACAGTGACATCTTTATGTCGCATAGCTAAAAAGAAAAAAGTTAAACTATCTTCTTTCGGCAGTTTGAAATCTTTATATTTGAATTTTAAAAAAAAATGCTTGAGAGAGAAAGAGTGAGATATTATATTTGTTATATTGGCATCAATGTAACACTTTTGTCCATTTGTACTCTGACCTATACATTCAAAAATGTAAAGGTATTAAAAGGTACACATAAATATCCAATGAAGTGCTATTGGTAGGTAAAACTTGTACAGTACATTTTATATTGTAAATTATTGCAACAAAATGAATAAACATTATTTGCTCTATAGAATCATTCTTTTTACAGATCTAATAACTATTAGAACAAGAAGGGGGGAGGGCAAACATTGCATTAAGTTTCTTTTCAGACTCTGAGATTGAGCTTGGAGTTTCTTTCAGCTAGAAGGATTGAGGCTTTCAGGGCTCTGGAAAATGAACTATGGAATGTTAAAGAAATAAATAGAAATATTTTGTAAACGCTGAAAAGAAAAGTTTGATCCTCAATATCATAAATAAATACACTGGAAGGCAGGGCTACTGGGTACAGTTGTCCTGGGCCCGGGCCTCGCTAATTGGAAAAAAATGTATAGGTTATATAGCTTGTAAAAAGAATGGGGTTTAGAAATATAGACGGGCATAGCCTATATTTATTGGAATGGGATCTACATTTTTTTTTTTTAATGTACATAAACGATAAAACAAATGCAATCCCAGAATATTATATTTCATTAGGAGTCGTAATAAAACTACAAGCGACCTTTGCTGCACCGATTGTCGGATTTTATTCTCATTTCGCTCAAAACTCAAGATGAAAATAATTTTAAAATGCCCAAAGTCCTATAGCAAAGTACTAGAATTTTCAGTCTGGCTCTGAGAAGTGGGGGCCCGTGATCTAGTCCTGGGCTCGGCTCTGAGATGTGGCGGCCCTGCTGGAAGGTTTTCAATATTAGTGTATTATATCTTCTTTTTTCGTTATAAACAAGCTTACACATAAATATTTGTCAATACTCTTACAATGGTAAATGTAATTTATCTTGTCTTTTTCAGCTCAATGTTTTATTTCAATCTGGTAAGAAAAGTGAAATTGAAGGTCTTGAGCAAATAAGTTGTGGATACATAAGTGATGTTTATATACCTATGAAAATATCTTCAAAACAGTTCATCTGAAGAAAGTGTTTTAAAACATTCACAGGGAATCCCTACCCCTATTAAAACTGATTATTGTAGTATTAAACTATTGCCAAATAAATTAAGCATCATTGTATAAATGAATAGTTATAATTTTATTTTTTAGTTAGGAGTTCCACATAATACTGAAGTGTGGTAAGCTCTTCCTAATCTCTGATTAGTAAAGTGGTTTATTCATTGACAACAGCTTTATGAAAAGGGATTGGATGCTACGTAATAAGTTAGTTTTATCACTTCCTCAGCAATGGTTTTTAGTAAATAGATTTGAGCACTTTTTTCTTAGCATGGAAGGAACCTGCTTGCAATGTCCACATGATGATGCAATCTGGAAGTGCAGACCTGAAAAGTCCATATTTCAGAATACTTAGATCACGAAAACACTGTTGGTTCAAAAACACAAATAAGGCCCTTTATAGGGACACGAACTATGCCAAGTACCAAGGTAAAAGGGAGAAACCCCCCTCAATAGGCTCAAATTGCATTTTTATAAATGCTTGCAGATACAAGAATGATTTGAGCTTAATGAACAAAGCTTTCATAGCAGTGGCTATCAGTCCACTGGGCAAGCCGGCTCGTTGCCCGAAAGTAGCTATCAGTCTCGAATGGGTTAAGATGAGCTGAAGCCGAAGAGGTAGAGTGAGTAATTTCCACTTAGCATTAGCTAATTTCAGTTTTCTGTGCATTTCGAAAATCTCACTTTTCTTCATGATGTCATGAAGTAGGTTTTGAAATTTTCCACAAAATATCAAAACAAATGTTTAACTGTTTCTTTTCAAGCTTCCCAATGATAAGAGGGATAATAAGGTTATGGAAAGATGCTAAGATGATGGAGTTCCCTGATTCTCGGGACTTCCTCATGAATACTAATTATCAGATAGATAAATTAACTTTTGCTGCTCGGTCTTGGCGGTGTTGATGTATTTTATCCATGCAGTTCTAGATCTTTCCAAGTTATGTAAAAAAAATCAAAGATATGTGAGGAGAATAAGGCAAGCAGTGCATATATTGGTTTATTCCAGCCAACAAGTAAAAAACTATTAAAATATGTACAATTACAAATGTTAATAGATGTGTACTAGCATTCCAATTTTAGAACTTCCTAGTTATTTTAAGCTCTAAATGAGGCAGTATATTTTCATGAGACATTAATTTAGTTTAATTTATATTTATTTATGTATATCTTTAGCCTACGGGGCAAATTTCATTCATTCACTTCTGAATTAATAATTTAAAGATATAAGTTTCTGAATACTCAGCCAATATGTTTTTTAAATAATTTTGTTTGATTTTGACACAGTAGTTACATTTTATTTTTCTGTTAGAACCTGAAACTACAAAGAAAATAAAATTTGATAGTTCTGGATGAATCTAAAATATAAAACAAATTATAATAAGTAAATAATAAATTTTATCTGACAAGAATTAGCACTTAACAGGCATTTCTGTTCAGGTTTTACCCAATTTTTCTATTATCCGGAGGGGAGTTTGTGACTAAATTACAACTGTTTCTTTTTATAAGCTTTAGAAAAACAGCCCTGAAGCTCTTAGAATCTGTTACAACCATCAAAGGAATTTGTTATAATTTCAGTAATTCAAAAGAAGAGACTCACAAATTTATTATTTTATTTTTCATTATACCACTATTTTCAATAACTAATTTTGATGAAATTTTTGCCTTCACCCAAAACACATTGAATAAAAGTCCGTCACGCAGGAGCTGCATAACTAAGCACTTTCCTCAGAATTTGGGTAGTGTAGACTGCTTTCTAGAACAATTTGCTTAAAATATCCTACATAAATAAAATATAAACATGAATACTTCTCTTTTAAATTTGTAATGAGTAACTGATCAATTATTAATTTGCTTCCAGAGTTATGTTTACACATGGTACCTATTACACTACGTAATAAATACAAAAAACCTCATATTATCGTATTTTGATCTAACGCAGGAACAGGATACAGTCACTCTAGTGGTAGAAAGCGCTCCTTGCGGCGGCTTTGTGAACCTATGTCTCGCGGGCTTTTCTATAGAAATATATTACAAATTAAACCCCCGCTTTCCGATTGACCGATTCAGCTCATTTTTACAACACTTCTTTCTCATGGGTTACCCACTACGTATACCGCGTTTCGTTACAATACAGCAGAAATTACGACCGGTATGAGTATATTAGGAATTTGGGTCCGGAGTAAACCCCCCCCCTCCTAATGAACCGATTTAGTTTATTTTTACAACACATATTTACCTGTGGATTACCACTACGAATACCGAGTTTCGTCGAAATATACCAAAAATCACGGCTGGTAGTGGTGAATTGGTATTGTGGGTCCGGAGTAAACCCCCCCTTCTAATGAACCGATTTAGTTCATTTTTATATCTCACTTTTCTCTCTATATTACCACTACGAATACCAAGTTTCGTTGAAATATAACAAATATTACGGCTGACATAGTCAAATTAGTGTTTTGGGTTCGGGGTAAACCCCCCCTTCCGGTGGACCGACTTTGGTGGTTAACGAACTCGTTCAATCGTTTGCTAATTGAATGCTATATACCAAGTTTCGTGAAGAAAAAACAAAAACTCTGGCCGCTATCGTGTTAACAGACACAGATATAGCGATATATATATATATATATATATATATATATATATATATATATATATAGATATATATAAATTTTAACGGGGGTCATTTTCGGTGTCTACTAGGTAGGATCGATAAAGATTTGAAGAAATTTTTCAAAAATTCCGTCATGAGTCCAACCTCAATAGCTACTTTCCTTTGGAGGAAAGTGCTAAAAGGATCTTGTTGTTATACTCATTCCAATTCTAAATTGGAGGTTCTTTAAAGTAAGCACTTCAAAAAAGTTAACTTGTATTTCCACAGACCAAAATTAAATGATTGTCATCTCACCATATGAAATAAGTGTAATTATAATAAGGGATTAAAACGTAACAATAAATATATTATGCTGGAAGCCTTGTTCTCCTAACAGTTTATAAAAAGTCAAAATAAACCTTTGATAAGATAAAATGAGTTACGTCTGATTTAAACAAAAAAATTGCTAGCAATTGATATTTCACATTTAAGATATTCTTATAACAATATTAACGGAGTGATTTAGTCTATACATTTCTATGGTGTACATAGCTAATTATAACTCAAGCACACTGTCAGTTTTATTTGTTATTGCAACAACAAAAAATCAGTGATTCTTTAAACTTTTTTTTTTTCTCTCAAACTATATTTTCTTCAAATAACATTTTGATACTATATATTTATATACTTTTTTATAATAAATTGGGGTTATTACTGAAAATTCCTCATTTTGTATAGCCTAAGTGTGCTGAGCATACCTTATTTATAAGTAAAGAAAATCCTACTAAAATGGCATTCTGTATTACTAATCATAGAGGAGAATCAAACAAGATTATCTTTAGAAAGAACACACACTTGAAAGCATTTCCATACATATAAAAATGTCTGTCTCTAAGAAAAACTTATTCTATGTTACATTTACAGAAAATGTTTACATACTGGCAATGAAATATCTGTGTAAATTTAGCTCTTTTTGTTTCAAAGTAATGCATTTTTTTTTTTTAGGTATTATTTGTGTTCTAATAACAGCCTACAATTATCTTTGATATATACTGACTTTCAAATAAATTGTCTCCATTCTCTATTTCTTGCTTCCAGTCTTGTGCGATGATATGCTGGAATCTGAGAGCACAAAAACATTATTCATATAGGAAAATAACTGGGAAATATAGCTAAAAAAGATTCTCATAGCGTTGCAATATATCAAGGTGTTAGTAAGGCTGTTGTTGAAAAATTGCCCATAATTAAGGTAATAAGCTATCCACAGCGCTAATGCCCAAGATCTCTATATACATATCAACTAGTAAAGCCCAAATAAGGCCCTTCAGAGGAATCAGAACTACGCAAAAGTCCGGGCAGTAGAGGGAAACCTCTATTTAATAAGCTCAAATTGGATTTTGAACTCCAGCAGATACTAAAGTGACTAGAGCTTAAAAAACTAACTGTTTGTTATAACAAAAAGCTGCCAAAGTGATGGCTTTCAATCCCGAAACGAAGATATTGGCCTTGTCACAAAAGTGGCTATCCGTCTCGAATGGGTTAATAGTCACTTTTACTATAATGATATGAATGGCCTAACTGTTTATTCAAACTCAAAATCTCCAAGCTAGTGAACTTCGTGGCATGATAGAAAGCTTTGCTATTGAATGTAGCTCCACGCCATTCGTTTAAATTAGACTGTACCGAATTGTTTGTTTATTTGTTTTTTTAGTGCAAAAAACTATGAGGCTATCATTGCCCGGATTGTACCAACTGACTTATAGTCTACTAGTGATTCTACTCGATCAAATTTTATCATTAGCCATATTACTTTTGTATCTTAAGCGGAATGATGAAAACTTGGAAACTTATCCATACCTATTAGCCAATATAATCTAGAACCAGTATGTTATTTTCATGCTCCCTGAAGCGTCCATTGGTGTTTCCAATATTGAAGCTTGCCTGACAAGTCTTGCTTTTGGATTTGGTACTACTGGCAAATCTGGAACGGCATCCATTTCTAAAGAGTCCAAGTCTTCATAAGAACTAGATCGCCCAGGCCTTTAACAAGATTTTTTTTATTATTTCCATCTCTTTAAAAAACTACCAAACTTTAATTAATTTATCATTTCTGGCAATTCTCAGACACAGACTTAAAAATTGAGATGTTTTCCATTGTTATTATCTTTATACATAAAATTCCATAGATGGCACACAACAAATTTTTGGAAGCATTAGACCACATCTTGGAAGATTTAGGAAAGAACCAAAAGTGGTTTGGCGGTGCAATGATTTTATTGGCAGGTGACTTTCGACAAAAATTACCAAAACTATCACGATCTACATCAGCCGACAAATTTAATGCATGTTTAAAGTTGTCCAGTTTACGGAAACACGTTAAAAACACTCAAATTAAATATGAACATGAGAGTCAAATTACAATACGACCAATCTGTAGAATTTTTTCCAAACAACTGCTCGATAATGATAATGACAAAATAACTATTGACTCTGTTTCTGGATGCATTGCATTGCCTACCGAGTTTTGCCAATTTACTGAATCAAAGACCAAATTCATCGAGAAGGTTTTCCCAAACATTGTTCAAAATTACAAAAATCATGTTTGATTGTGCAAACAAGTTATGTTGGCTCCAAAAAACGCTGATGTCAACGAAATGGATTTTCAAATTCACAATAAGATAGCTCGCAAATTGATGACATACAAATAGATCGATTCCGTCTCTAACCAAGATGATATTGTCAACTATTCAACGGAATTCTTAAATTAGCTGGAATTGCCCAGATCACTATATCTGCAATTAACAATCGGATCGGTAGGACTGCTGATTTTAAAGTAAAATAATTTTTAAATTATATTAAGTAAATTTGGACAAAGGGTTGATCAATGAATGTAAATGAAAAAATAGTTTTTTTTTTTTTTTTAATATGTATTTACACTTATTTTTTTCTTCTAGTTTGAAAATGGCCAAAACATCTCCAAATGCAGAGTGAAAAAATGGAGGAATTTGGGTTGCGATGTCGATCAAAATGAAAAGATGTTTTTAATAAGTTTGACCTCAGATTTTTGTGTGTGCACAAATTTCATAAGACAAGAATTTAATATTCAGGACAAGGTAGACCAGGGTAGCCAAGAAAATTTGAAGGCTTTAACTTATTGTTCTGATCTTCTATAGCCATTGGAAATTATTATTATTGGTATGTGTTTAATATCATTACATTTCAATCAAGATTTATTGAAAAGCAACAAGGACTAAACAAAATTGGTGATTTTACTGCTGCCTGTGTCATAGATCATATAATTGAAACCAATGAAAAATTACTCGCATCCTTTAGTTCTGATTATTTGTAACAGTTCTAGTAGAAAATATGATATTTTATGAACCTGGCTGGTGGAGCACATTTGAAGCATTCCTGAATGTTCCAATCCTTTCCAAATTCTTCTCCTTCATCAACTGTCTGGGGAAGGCGGGCATGAAGTGTCTCTGGTAATCGAAGGCTAGTTACACCACCAATAATTGAAATTACTCCAAGAATGAGTAAAGGCAAAACTAGGTGTTCACGTCCCTTAAAGAAAAGGAAATGTATATTACATCATAATTTACTGTTTTTGAAACTTTATAAGAATTACAACCTTTTTTTAAAAAAAAATTAATTTACTTTTCCAACTAATAAATAAACATCAAGCATAATTAATGTAATGTAAATAATGTACTGAAGAAATATTACATTTTATTTTAGCATCTGTAATTAAATAAAAAAGAATAACTTTTAAAAATATTAATACAGTAGACTCTCCCTTATCTGGCGTTCTCTTATCCATTGCTCTCTCTAATCCTGTGATCTCCAAGAGGAATGAGTGACTGATCTTGGAATTCTCCAGAGCCAGACTGGCTGGAGGGTTCCTAGAAAACCTTCCCTTCCTAGCTAGCCAAACAGTTCTTTGTGGTATTTCATTGAATGGAAGTCAATATATGTTTTGTTATAGAAGCAGGAAATTGTGTTTCTACTAGGGAAATCAATGTTTATACTAAGGCATCTGCAGCTGGAACGCCTGATTTTAGCTAGTCTAGTTCGAACATTCATCACGAGTGGAGTACAAGTTTTAAAAGTTTTTTTTTTTTTTAATTTGCTCCGTTATGGCCACGAAAAGAAAGAAAGTAACTGTTGATCCAGCAGAAGTTAAGAGCTCTTGAAAATCTCAATAAAAGGGTGACAGCAGCCCCTGGTAAGAATTGTATCAGAAATTCTGGTAAGAATGGTACTTATTATTATATCCTCAAATAACATAAATAACCGTTTCTAACTGAACTCTCTAATCCGACTGTACCCCTGTCCCAATGACATCGGATTAGGGAGAGTCTTCTGTATCAAAAAACTAAAGTTTTTTCTGCTAAAAATGCCAATATTTGGCAACACAATGATTGACAACTTTGGATGTCTATAAATTTAGTCATAGAATATTAAAAATAGAAAATTAAAGGAAAGCATTTCTATAAAATATTTATGTTATATGAAAATAGAAACTTGTATACAAATGAATATTATTGCTTACAAGGTATGTAATAAAAGGAATTATGATGAGCCCCAAACCAGCAATATAGGCAGAGAGACCTATCCCAAGTCCTCGAACTTCTGTTGGATACAATTCTCCAGCAAACGGGTAAATAATAAGAAATGATGCTGATATGCTAAATTTTGAGAGCAAGAACAGGATCAATGTGAGCATTACTGCATCTAAAACAAATATATTAAACACAAATAATTTTAAATTTATTAGTGGTTATATTTTAGGACACCAGAGAGCACAGTCTAAGATTACACAGGAATTTGTATTTTTTATGGGAGTCAATGCTATAATATTATTTGATGGCCTGCTAATATATTACCTGTTTTTTGACTTCTTATTATCTTAAGAATAAACCTAATTATTAAAAAGTGACTTCATTAAATCAACTACTTACATTAGGAGGAAAGTAAAAAAATAATACATGTAACTAATAAATATGAGTTATTTATTAGGTGCAAGCTCTACCAGGTTCCACACCTTTAGTGCCTCGTCAGGAGCTTTTCTTAATTTTTTTTTTATAATGATGAACTTTAAAGTTCAGTTAGGGGGGAAACAATAACAATTTATTGTTACATTTTTTAATAGATTTTGATTGTTTTGACAAAAATGTGAAGCATGTGTATATTTATTAAGTAGCATAGTACCATGTATAAACAAAACTCTGGAAGAAAATTAATATTTGAAACAGTTGCTCATTACAAATAAAAATTGTTCATGTTTTTATTTTATTTATATAGGTTATTTTAAGCAAATTATTCAGGTGCTTAGTTATGCAGCTCCTGTGTGACAGTAATTTCTTATTTAAAGACAATTTTTAATAACCTCAGTGATTTTTCAAATGACAATACAGACATCTGGTTGTGGGCTGACTTTATCTACCAATTATCGCAAACAGACAAAAGTAGATTTTTTTTTGTTTACCTTCTGGAAGAAGAACTGTAAATAAAGATGTAATTCCACTTGCACACATAGCAATTGAAAGAGGCCATCTTCTTCCACATCTGTCCATAAGGAGCCAGCAGACTAGATATGAAGGAACTTCCACTAGGCATGACAGTAAAAAACTCAAATACTGATCTTTTCCCAACGCTGGCCCATAATAACTCAAACCAACATACACCATTTCATTTGCAAACCTATTGAAATAAAAAATACTTGAAATGTTGTAAATCTAAAAATAATAAGCATTTTGATTGGATATTTTATTACCAATTTAATGTGATAAGTGCAGTTTTAAGTCGCATGTTAGGAGTCCTACATAAGGAAGCAACACCAGGTCCTTGCCTAAGTTTCTTCTCTTCACTTAATGATCTTTGCAGCATCATTCTTGTCTAGAATTATAATTTTCATAATTGTTTCTAAATAAAATTCTTAATTATGTTCATAGAAAAACACCTAACTAAACCTATTAATGTAACTACTCATTACATGAAAATTAAATGAAAGTTTCATTGAATAAACATGAAATTAAAAATAACCCCAAATTTTACTTTTAATGCGTGCAAATTATTGATAAACAAAACAAAATTTTGGGTTCTGTTTAGACAATCAAATCCTCTGTCTTCCAAGTGACGGGTGTCCATAACTTAGTCTATAACCATCATCCCTATTGAAATTCTTGGGATGTTTTACCATTTTGACCGCTTCTGGGGTGAGCCTTTCTCGTGTGTTACATGTCTTGACTAGAACTTTAGTTTTATTAAAATCTATGGTGTGATTCATGTTGAAGAAGTGTTCTTCAACTGCTATTCTTTTTGTATCTATGTTTTAGACGCTTTTAATGTTTTCTTGGAGTCTTGTAGAAACCAGTCTTCTAGTTTCTCCTATCTATTTCTTCCCAACCCATCATGGTGAGTTATATATTCTTAAACCTAGTTCACCGTTATAGTTGGGGAGCAGGTGACTAATCTTATAGGTTTTGAATATATTCTTGATTTGATATTTCTTAAATAGTTTGATGATTTTATCAGTTACTCCTTTTTCATAAGGAACGATGAGTTTTTCTTTAGTATTTTCAACCAGGTCGCTAATTCTTCATAATCTTTGGGCTGCCTTTGTAATTCAGAATCTCTTATTTATTGTTTCCTCTTCATAGACATTTAGCTATCATGTTTTCTTTAAATGGTCTTATTCTTTATTAAGATATATGGGCTCTGAAATTGCCGTGGTTCTATTAAAAAATGTTTTGTAATCCTATTCTTCTGAGCTGAATGGTGGTGAGAGTTTGCATTAAGATATGTATCTGTGCTTTTGATACTCAGAATGGCCTAGACGATTATTTTTCTTTTCAACCTTGAATAAAGGTAATACTCCTTATTCTTCAATTTCCATAATAAAATATATTTTTGGTTTATGCGATTCAGGTAATCCTTGAAGTTTTCAGGTGTTTCTTTGCCTTGGCAGCAGATGACGTAAGTATTGTCCACATGTACCAAACCAATGTGGAAGGTTCGAGGGTAGCTGTTTTTAAAGCCGTTATTACCACATCAACATGGTCATACCTAGAGGACCTTAAAACACTATGTAACGTGGAAGTCTACAAGAATTATAGAAACACAAGGTTGTTATCATTGTTTAATTTTCGACTGCAAAGCACTATCAGGATCGAACTCCATCATCAGGGCCCTATATTTTAAATCCATACCCTACACTCTCTTCTGGTTTCAGAGAAGGGTTGGACATACTACTATCTTTTGGGCGTCTTCTTAAATACCTTTTAAACAAATTTCTAAACTTATTATGAACATCATTATAAACAAACTGCTTCTAAATACTTTGACCTACCAAAATAAAAACATAATATCATTTTGTGTTATCTTCTAGTTGGTTATCAAGAAGATATTTTACCTTAAGTTTATGTTTGAAAGATTCTGGCAGAGCTTTACCATTGACACTTGCAAGAGTTTCCAGAATTGCCAGTGCCTCTGCAAGCCTCCCTTTTGCAAGTAGCCATCTTGGTGATTCGGGAAGAAACCTAATTTATTTTAGGAAATGGAATCAAATACGCAAAATAATTATATAAAAATCATTAAGTTTGAATGACATACACAAATAATAATAATAGATGACTTACCACCAGTATATATAAAATGATATAAATGGGAGAGATGTAATGAATGCTAATAATCGCCAATCTCGGACAAGATAAGCAATTATAGAGAGCAACACCATGCCAAGTGTGTAGCATAAACATGTGAGGACAGTAATAAATGACCTGTAATTTGGTCCTACTAACTCCAGAGCTAGAAAAAAAATAAAAGTTTTTCCTTTAATATTTTTAAGTTACTTTTATTAGAGCCCACCCAAACTGATTAAGATTTGTTTTTTAAATTTTACTTTAATCATTAAATTGGATTTTTCAAATCAATGAAACATATAAGTATAATTTAGATCATTGTTAAATACGATATGCGATGTTCATGGGGCATGTTGAAAATAAACAGCCACTCTTCAGAATATATATATGTATATGTATGTATATCTAGTAAAAGGAAAATATGATCCTGGCATATGAGTTTTTTTTTTTAAATTAAAATGAAAATATATGTTTTAAAAGCCATTGAAAAAGCAATTAATTGCCAAAGGATCATGTGAACCTTTTAAATACATTTTTTATGTGGGGGCGAAAAATTATTCATCTTAGATCCTAAAACAAAAAATTAATTTGTTTATTTTTACCTTCAAAATCCATTGAATTAACGGTTATATTTTAGGCAGGGGTACTTAAAAGTAGTTATGTGTTTTCCTCCTTATATGGAGATAGAAAACGCTAAAATGTTATTTTAAAAAATAAAGTAGTAAACAAATGGAGACTATTTTTAATGTACCTGCCATTGAACACAATATAATTTAAAGAATGAGAAAAAAAAATTACTTATTAAACTTTTTTATCTTAGTCCTCTGATAAGTGTACTTTATTACTGACAGGATTTTTGAACAGTTTGAATTATAACATGAGAATATAAATAAAAATCCCTATTTTATTTCTTACTTACATATGATGAAGGGAATTTGGTATACTGCCGGAATAGTCAGTCCAGCTATAAACCTAGCTACGGCCCAACTCCAAAAATCAGGAGCTATTGCAGTCAGCACGTTTCCACCAATTAAAACGAATAGACAGAGAAAGAATGATAATCGTCTTCCAAACCTGTAAGAATTGGCATTAGGAAGATTAAAAGTAAATGAATTTGAATAATTTTTATTACAGTTTATGATTTTGAAGCAGCCTAATAGATCCATAAAAAAAGAGAGGAATAAAAGGAGGAATCCTGAAAAATCATTACCTATCATTTATGGCACCAAACAGATAAACACCAATCGGTCCTCCGAGATTAAGACCTGCTAGTCCAATGGTAGGGTAGATATCTTTTCCACAGACCAATTGAAACTGAAAGAAAGTAACTGCTTATCTTATTATTAATGCGTGAAATGAAAACAGTTAGAAAATAGAAAGGCAATTAATTCTTGAATTATTTATTATATATTTTACTTATGAATACTTGAAGGGACAATTGGATAGAGGTGATATGTGAACACCTTTGAAACTTATTTTATTAATAATGTGCAAAGAATATATTGTATGTTGGGAAGAACACTACCACAACTCTGAATTTATCAATTTTAAGTAAAATCCAGTATCCTATAAAAGAAAGGGCCCATTGTAATGAAGAATACTATTCCAAGTTTAGGTACTTGCAATCCTATCAGGAGCGCTTAGGTTGGTTCAAATTCAGGAGGTTTTTTTTTTTAAATGAATAATTAAAATAGGAGTTAGAAATATTAATTATTGTATAATCGTGTGATTTTGTGGGTATCGCTACTTTGTATTAATATCAGTTTGGCGGACTCTCCCCATGGTCTAGTGGCTAACGCCTCAGTTTCTCATGTGGGAGATGGTGTGTTCGTGTCCCACTGGCGGCAGGAATTTTCTCATCTCACGGCTTGATGAGAAAATTCCTCTCTGCACCATAGATGTCGGCACTAATGGCCCAGATGGTGCGCCATTAAAAAAAAAATTTATAGTCATGTCCACCTCACCCAGTTCAGTTGCGTTCATCTCAGTTTAATAAACTCCTTTTGTGTTCTTTGAGAGTCACATATCTAATTCTGATTTATAATAGTTTATAAATAAGAAAGGAATTCTTTATTAACTTGAAGAGCATATAAAGGTTACTGTAAACAACAAACATTTAGCTACTTACTCAAAACTCATTCAGCTCTTTAAAATAATTCTGAATGATAAAATTGTGTTTCTTGAAATTTAAGAAATTGAAGTTGTAACAGTGTTCTATCTGATGGGTGATATGTCATATTGATGAATCAAATTTTCAATTAACATCGTGCAGAATTCCTTCCCTATTTCTGAATTGTTGTAGGATGAGGAGAGAATATAAATCTTTCTTATACATGCTATGTTATTTTTATTCTGCCTTAACTACTATAGACAAAAGCAGTTTATGTTTTTAAAAACTTATTAAAAATTGCCACTTCTTAATCCCCTTGCCTCATGTGGCATATATAATATATATGGCCAAAAATGTGGCATATATAATAACATATAACTAAGTAAAAGGGCCACAATTGCTCATATGACTTGCAATTTTTAAATTAAAGCGGAATTACTCCATTAATATTCAAGTTATTTTTTTCTCGAGGGTTAAAATTATTAGTTAATTCAAACTTTAAGCCACAAAAAAATAATTGAAGTTTAGATTTTTTGTAAATCCTAATTTCAGACAGGCTAATCTATGTTATAATTAACACCAAATTACAATGAGATGGAAATAGTTAGCCTTGAGGTGATATGGTTAAAAAAAAAATGACTTTTTTTAACCATGGTCACCTAAATGTCATCTTGGTCTTCCTCCCCCCCCCCAGGCATTTTGTAGTGCTGAAGAAGGCTGCCAAAGTGCAGCCTCTACGTCCAATGTAGATTTGTGCATGAAGATCTGACGTGTTTTCTCCTAGCCGAATTCCAAACATCCCCTGACTTTGTAACAATTTACAATTTAGTCGCTTTGTATTAAAATAGATAAGTACTCACCTCTATAACAATACTTGACTTGACCTCAACTGTGTCAAACTCCCAGCCATCAAGACAAGGTTCCACTGGCCAATCCATGTCTGGAGTGAGATCTTCTAATTCCAACTCAGTCCAATTAACAGAATACCTCGAACACTGCGACCAAGTCCCATTTTCCCCTCCCTGAATAAAATACCAATTAATAAGAACAAAATAAGATAACATTTAAGTCATGGGCGTATATAGGAAATAATCGGAGGGGGCTGGGAAAATTTCCGGTGTATGGAATACTAACTATTTAGATCTTGGAAGAGTTTTAGCCAACTAAAACGCTATTACGCCCAAAATATTTTTTATGAACTAAATGGTTTTATTTAATTTATTTTTAAGGGTTTTATAAAAATTTTCCGGGGGGGGCTGCAGCCCCCCCTTATATACGCCCATGCTTCAAGTATTCATATCCGCTGGATGGTAATGATCCACAATCAAGGAAAATTAAAGTCACCTATATTAGTTTTTAAACTTATGTGAAGATTGTGCTCTTATTTATCACTTTGTGCTTTTAGCAAGTCAGAAGGTCAAAAAAATTTAAGTTGCACTATTTCTCAAAATAATCATTCTCTACATTTTTCATGTACAGATGCAGGAACATTATAATGAGGAATTTAGTCTCCCCCTAATAGGACCATTTGCAGGCAAGTCCACCTATAGACTCCCCTGCCTAGATAATTCTTTATAAAACATAGATCTGCCCAGTTATAGAGTGGTGAAATGCCTGGGCCTTCACCATTCCTGATAAGACCATGGTTCTGGTATTGGAATGATAGTCCAAGGAACAGAGGCCTGTCCAATCCCTCAAGTAAGAAGACATCATGAAACTGCCTCAACGTGAAAATACGAATTTCCATCTCAATCCATGATGCAATGAAGTCCAAAGATGATGATACATATGCAATGGCTCTTGAAACATGACTCACAGCTAAACTGTCTTCTGCAAACAGACTGAGTGCAGAGTTGGACAAAAGTGGACTCAGTATTACTCCTTGTGGTACACCAGCAGTATTTTGCAATGTCCTTTCATCGAGGAATGAAGAGATAATATTCACTCACACATTGGTTAGGTATGCTAAATTTCCAAAGTTCAGTGTTCATTTTACGTAACTAAAGCCTTTGTATAAGATAGATTTACATTCTGCGATGGTTATATTATTTCTTTTATAAATTATATGCCTTTCATATGTATGCATATTAACTGACGCCTTAAGAGGTACGTCTATTCCTCGGGGTTTGAGGTATTCCCAAACTGATTATTTGCTAAGAAAAATGGCAGGTCTTCTAATGCCAGCTAAACGTTTCATCGAAAAAAATAATATTTTTTGGGGTGAAAATTCTGCTTGGAAATCTGATATTACAAAAGCTTTGACATCATTTACAGCAAGTGGAGCAACGTTCAATGGCCAGAGAAAATGGATTTGAGTTATTTTAAAGGAACATTACTCAAGACTAGCAATATAACTAGTTATGGAGCCTTTAAAAATAATGATAAGTATATAAGTTTGAAGTCTGCTAATGATTTGCGTGCTATCCATCGGCAAATTAGTGTATTGACATCTTTGCGCAATAAAATAATTCCAAAATTTAATAATAAATTTGCTTTCTTTGTGATAAAATGTCAATAACATTAAACATACATAATAGAAATAAGTATAAATCACAAAACTTTTATTAATAACTTTCTGACTTAAAAAATAAAAATAAAAAACTTTTCCTTTATTGTTTAATATTTTCATTGTGCTATTTTTATTAGTGTATTATGCTAATTGTAATTTTTATTGGTAGATCTCTTCTAGACAATTTCAATTTCTTAAATTCCAATTAAAGATTAAATTTTCTGAATTCTCTGAAAATATAGATGTATTATGTGGTAGTTCCTACCAGTCTTCCTTTCATATATATGTAATCTCAAAAAGCATACTTACTTCCGAAGATTTTCCGGTCGGAAATGAGGATAAAAATTACATAACAAGGGATGAAGCTGCAAAAGTGTCATAATACCGCTGATCTAGTCGAGTCAGCAGAACAGAAAATTGTCACCCTTATTACTGCATTCTACAATTATAATTTAATGACTAGTTTATTATTAATACTTCCTGTTACCAGATGTCGATACATCGAAATAAATTTTAGCCCGTTTCCTTCGTCCCTCCATCCATAGGTAGGAAACCGCAGCAATCCGGAATTGCCGATTACATTTTACGTTTTAGAACCCACAAAATACGAAAATAACGGTGGTTAAAATGTGTGCGTATATTTTTCTTCGAAATTGTCTGTTCGCTCTGTAACTGGTCCAAATATGGTTTTGATAAAATTTGGTACAAAAATCTTTCCTCTGATTTGAAAGGTGACGTCTTTAAACCAGCAGGAGAAGGATTCACCTTTCAGCAGGTGGAAAGGTATAGAAATATATTATTAACAGACATGAAACGTTTTGGGATATATTTATGTTATTTTAAATATCTCCAAACGGTTAGGAGAACTTGGTAAGTGGCCATTCGATAGCTTACTAAATTCTCTTCAAAAAAGGTTCTGAAGTAGTTTCAATGGGGCGATGTCAATGGGATAATTAATGCTTAAAAGTGTTAGTTTTGTTTTTTTGTACAGGGGTTGTCTCTGTTTACCGCACTTTTTAATTGGTTGCTTTTTTTTTATTTAAAAAACATTTAACAAATATATGAGTATTAAAACAAGATAAGAAAATGAGAAGATGAATGGTAATAGTATTTTCCTAGCGCGAATGTTTTGAGAGAGGATGGAATAATTTCCGCTTAGGATACTGGCAGTTTTCTGCTATGGAGGTTTGCCCGTAACTAATAGTTACCCTTCACTAATCCGACAGAAACAAAATGGATGGGGGTGTTTCCAGTGGACACCAACCAGGCTACCGCTCCGTCAATGGTTGTTATTTCCTGTTCTTTCTGCCGCAAAGATTATCTGGTTACTTATAAAAACTTTAATTTTTAATCAAATTTAGTTTTATTTGTTTCATTATATATATATATATATATATATATATATATATATATATATATATATATAATTAAAAAAGAGTCAGAAGAAACTTACATCTCGAGGTATTGAGAGGTACCTCCTAAGATCTGGATTGAGATGGGAGAGTTGAGGAACAGAGCACCAGTGAGGCGCAGGATCCGCCATAAATAGCTGGTTGAAAGCTGAAAATCCACAAGGCACGCAAGCGGGAAGGCAGACCAGCCATATAAGTAACTTCTGGTAGCGGCCAAACTCGCCCACTTCCGGTAATAGATCATCCAAGTCCATAGCATCCTAAAATCAAATCAACACACTTAAGGTTTTCCAAGATTTAATAACTGTTTCCTGAAAAAAAAATTTGTAAAATTATAATCAATTAAAACCCGTTAATCATATAAACTTTAGGTTTGCATATGCACACGAACCTCACTTATGTTATGTTTGAGGTATTGAGTCCGAGGATACTCTTTGGGTATACAATGGAATTCTGGCCGATTTCATTAACGTTTCTAGAGATTAAGGGTTTTCTTCCCAAAATTTTCATTTTTTGTTAAAATTACAGACTACAGATTAGTACTTCAGGATCAGCTCCTAGTGCAAGAATGTTCTATGTTCTCATGGCTTCGCAGCTCTCCAGATCTATTTTAAAGAAGTCCGACACGGTGGTCCCTCCCGCTGGAACTCAACACTACTTATCTTCCTACTGGATGGGCAGGGAGTAAATGGTCTACCCTTAAAATCTCCATTTCCTAAAACCTATTTTCCTATCGGCCATTTCCCTAGGTGTTCCAGAAATGCTGCAGCAGGTAAGTCCTTTTTGTCTATCGTCCTCGATGCTTTTTAAACTTCAGAAAGAAATGATATTACAAATGTCTATTTGTTTCATACTTCAATCAGTACGTAACATTATTAAGTAATAGAACTAGGGCCGCCATATCTCAGAGCCGGGCCCAGGACCAGATCACGGGCCCGCATTTCTCAGAGCCAGACTGAAAATTCTAGTACTTTGCTATGAAAATTCTAGGACTTTGGACATTTTAAAATTATTTTCATCATAAAATGCGAATAAAAGCCGTCGAAATGGGAATAAAAGCCGTCAATCGGTGCAGCAAAGGACACTTTCGGTACATGTAGTTTTATTACGACTCCTAATGAAATATACTATTCTGGGACTACACTTGTTTTGTCGTTTATGTACATTAAAAAAATATAGATCCCATTCCAATAAATATAGACAACGCCCGTCTATATTTCTAAACTCCATTCTTTTTACAAAATCTTATCCTATACATTTTTTTCCAATTAGCGAGGCCCGGCCCGGACCCGGAGCAACTGTACCCGGCTGCCCCCCCCCTCCATGTGGCGGCTCTGAATAGAAGATTATAGAAAATTTTGTTACAAATGGTTTGATGCCTTGGGGAAGTCTCTCACATGAATTATATCGGAGTTATGAGCGAAAAAAGTAGAAAAAATGTGATTTTTTCAATTCTTTTTATATTTAAAAAAAATGTTGCGGAAATTTTTCGATTGACGGATATCTCAATTATTGTTATTTCAGTTCTTTCCAAGATATTACCCCAAAACTTAATATGCCCTCTCTTAACTCTTTCATTGCTCACGAATGAAACGATTTTCAGCGCCCAGTACGCTTCATACTTATACGTCTAACTACTCCCGTACGCTCGCCAATATCTACCGTTCGACTCTTTCGTCACACTCAGCATCCTCTTGTTATATATTTGGAATTATTAACTTATAATTTCATACATCTTTTACATTCGTAATATTATACTAAACTAAAATAATCTTTCTATCAAGGAAAAGAAAATGACTCAGATAAGAAATGATGATACAATTACTTGAATGATATCGTGTATACTATATAATAATAAAGGAGGATATTTATACCGAACTAAACATGATCCAAATTGAGACTGAAAGATACAAACAGCAACAATAAGGTTAGAGGGTGCCAATGACCATAGCAGTAGACGCACCAAAAAAAAAAAAAAAAAAAAAAAAAAAGGTTAGAGAGACGAATTTGAGTATCACCCTGCAAATAGGCGGCGAGGCGAGCCAGCTTCAACCTCCAACAATTGTTGGAACAACGTCGATTGTAGGACTTTACAATTTTTTTTATAGACAATAATAGACCTGCACAATGTTTAATTTAAATTAATATACGAAGAAGATCTGATAAGGCCCCACTGATTTTATCCTACATACGGAGAAGCTACATAAGGGGCTAACGGGGATCACGAGTTAACTCGTGTGGAGCGTGAGGGGCACTGACAGTGGAACACGAGTTAACTCGTGTGGAGCGTCTGGGGCCCTGCAAGTGCAACACGAGTTAACTCGTTCAGTGCAACGAAAGGGTTAAACACGAACTCAAAGCAGATGAGCCCTGGGCTGTATTACTTTCATTTAGCTTCAGTTTTCAATTATTCATTCAGTGATGAAATAATGTTTTTACAATGCCAAAAAATGTCTAATCCATTTTGAAACTTGTTGACACCTCATGCTCAACTTCTTAAAATTTTCCCAAACATTACAGATATATTAATTAGGAAATAAGAAGATTAACTAGACATAAATATTTTCAGAGATTTTCAAGGAATCCAAAACACCAGGTGTTGGAAAGATTCTTGGCTAAAATTTAGTGTTTTCAATGAAAGGTAAAAAGGTTCACTATAAATGATTCCGAACCTTTGGACCAATTAGTTTTTACTGTTGTATTAGGAAGTTATCTAAGCAAATGTCTAACTCTTGCCAAAAATAATTTAGAGTTTCACAAGATGGTTTAAATATCTCAACGTAATAGACCAGTGATTGCGTAATGCATTTAATATTGATTTATACACAATTTAACCATTTTTATTAATACGTTTGCGCAAATTTATAAATAAACTAGTGGTGTCACTTTCTAGGTTTTGTCCACTTACATACATAGAAGTAACAATTGCATTGTTCATGAAATTTGACCTTTTTATTTGCTTATGGGATGACCAGTAAGAAATTGATCTGCATCAAAGATGTTGAATAAAACTTGACAGTAAGTTCCCGTTAAGATTATTATTTAGTTAACGAAAAGAAGAGATATTTATAAGCCAATTTAGCTCGTTATGATTCTGAAATAAAACCTAGTTATTTAGAAAATTTGGATAAAATTCGTGAAATGAGTGTGACGTTACGGAACGTTCAAAGGATAGTGATTGGCGCTCACTTCAAAAGCCGCCATGTGTAATAACAGTTTTTTTTGTGAGTTGCCCATTTTCTGTCAGTAAATACATCTTATGCCCTATCGTTAAGTGTTTTAATACATGATAAGGACGCAATATTCGCTTGAACTAGTTTGGCGTTAATTTAATTCGAGAATCGCGATCAGAAACTGACCCATTTAAAAATGGGAGATATACAGCAAATCAAGGCTGGAATCAGCATCTTAATTCAGCGAACCGATGGCAGGACTCACCCTGCTATTATTGCGAATGTGAATACTGCTGCTAAAAGCGTTACAGTGGAGTGGTTTGAAAATGGAGAGACCAAAGGTAAAGAAATAGAATTTGATACCATATATTCTTTAAATATGAACTTATTTCCTGCTGCCATCAAATCTACTGAGGAATGTGAAACTAAAATGATGAAATTATCTCTACCAGCAGCCAAAAAGAGACCATTTGCTAGAAACACTCTGGCTTATTCCAGTGTTTCTGAGAATAAAAAAACTACTGAAAAAGTTAAACCTGTTGTAAGCAATTTACCAATTCAGAGGCAGCAAACTAATTGCATTTCTGCTCCCAAAATAATTACTTCAGTATCAGCAGAAAATACATCTTCTAATAGTATATCAAAAAGAAGCAATGTTGTTAAAAAGGTTGAAAAACTTAAAAAAAATAGAGAAGAGCGAAGGGTTCAGCAAGCTAAATTGAAAGAAGAAAAAGAAGCTCTTATTAATATGGACAAAGGAAATCCAAACTGGCAGTTTAGTAACATGATTAGAGAATATCGTAGTGGTCTTGATGTGCGACCATTGAAAGATACAGATTCAATTGAAAACCAACAAATTACTGTCTGTGTAAGGAAGAGGCCTCTTAACAAAAAAGAGACCACAAAAAAGGAAGTTGATGTTATAACAATTCCTCGAAGGGATACCATTGTTGTTCATGAACCAAAAAATAAGGTTGACCTTACTAAGTATCTTGATAACCAGCAGTTTAGATTTGATTATGCTTTCAATGAAGACTGCAGCAATGAAATTGTTTACAAATTCACAGCCAAACCTTTAGTTCAGACTATATTTGATGGAGGAATGGCAACATGCTTTGCATATGGCCAAACTGGAAGTGGAAAAACTCATACCATGGGTGGTATTTTTTCAGGTAAAACTCAAGACTGCAAAAAAGGTATTTATGCCATGGTAGCTGTTGATGTATTTAAATATATTCATTCCCCTAATTACAAGACATTGAGGTTAGTAGTAGCAGCAAGTTTCTTTGAAATCTACAGTGGCAAAGTTTTTGATCTTCTCAATGACAAAGCAAAGCTTCGAGTTTTAGAGGATAGCAAGCAGCAAGTACAAGTTGTTGGATTAACAGAAAAAGTTGTAAATTCTGTTGATGAAGTTTTACGTTTGATTCAAGCAGGGAATCAGTCCAGGACCTCTGGTCAGACTTCTGCAAATTCTAATTCATCCCGATCACATGCAGTTTTTCAGATTACACTTCGAAGTCCTGGAACTCATAAAATTCATGGAAAATTCTCATTAATAGATTTAGCTGGCAATGAGAGAGGAGCAGATACTTCTTCTGCCAATCGCTTAACTAGAATGGAAGGTGCTGAAATAAATAAATCTTTATTAGCATTGAAAGAATGCATTCGAGCTTTAGGAAGGAAAGGAGCTCACTTACCTTTTCGAGCAAGTAAACTTACCCAAGTTTTGAGAGATTCTTTTATTGGAGAAAATTCAAAGACTTGTATGATAGCTATGATAAGCCCCGGTATGAGTTCTTGTGAGCATTCTCTAAATACTCTGCGTTATGCTGATAGAGTTAAAGAATTGGCTGCAAAGGATCCAAGTGATAACAATTCTGATGCATCCATGGATGAAGATGAGGACAGAAGTGAATTGGCTGCTTTAAGATCTTTAAACGAACACGAGATATCTAATGATTTATATAATTTTCATGAAGCCGTTTCTGAGTTAAACAAACTTGAAGAAGACATGCTTGACAATTTCAAGACTTGGAGGGATAATTGTTCCAAGTGGGAACTGCAAGAGAAATTCCTTTTAAAGTCTACATATGATGTCGATTATGACTTAGAAGCTTTTGCAAATAAACTTCAAGAAGTCATTTCTGAGAGGAAAGTATATTTAAGTCAACTCGATGACAAAGTAAGTTCATTCAGAAGACAGTTAGTAGCAGAAGAAGAAATGTCTCGTAAAGTGAACCCTCAAAAGAATCACAATCTTTATTAAGATAATCCCTGTATTGTTATTATTGCTGATAATTTATTTTTTAATATATATTTTTATTGCTAATTTTATTTATATTTGTATTCATAGTTGAAGTCTAATTCGAGCTGACTGGGGCAAGCACTTTTGTTATTAATCACTAAGCAGAATTTTTTGTCACTGCAGTAACTTAGTATGTACTATAACAAATAAATATAATTTATTGATATAATGTAATCTCATCCTTATGAGACATATATTATTAGTGCTGTGGTAAAAGAGGAATGTTCAATCACAGTCAAATACTCTTTTTTTTAAATAATCCTGATGAAAAAACTAGAACATACGTATATTGGCCCAGATTATCAAGAATCTATAATTTAATGATTATTAATTTCTATGTAACCAAAGAGTAATTTCAGCTTTCATTTTTAATATTAATACTCTCATTTTATTAAAACTTTCATGGTCTGTATTATAATGAAAGATAGCCTGAGAAGAAATGACATACTAGTTTGAAAATTAATATTGTGACATATATGATGAATAAGTAGTCGGGGAATATTTGGGATTCGGCTCGGAATACATCATCAATACAATTTTTGTAAAAGCTGTATTAAGGACGCTCGGCTACTACTACTACTCTTTGTTAGCGTTCGTGAGCAATGAATATCTGGGGGTTGAGAAAGACCAAAGTTAGCGGTTAAGTGACCATGGTGAAAATATAGTTATAGGCCATTTTCTCCATGTATACTTTCTCTACCCCAGGCATTCATTGCTGACAAATAGTAGCCGAAACGTCCTTAATACAGATTTTCACAAAAATCGTATTGATGTTTTCCTAGCCGAATCTCAACTATACCCTGACTAATTTTCACCTCAACACCTAACTATCTATACCTCATTATATGATTAATTTATGTGTTGTTCGGTATTAATAGAATTTATTATATCTGAAATGAGTTAATTCTTGACATCTCTATTCAAAGTTTTTGGACAAAACTTCTACAAATATTTTGGGAATGAAATGAAAACCAAATATGTAAGCCACGTAATATGTTAGTACTGTAATGTAATATTGCAAATTATATACAATGCTTTAATTTGTAGTTGCTTTTTTAGCTGTTATTACTATTTTTGTTTTGTTTTTCCTTGATATCAAGTGATGATTTCTTTACTTATTTCAATTTGTTATTAATACATTGATTACTTACAGTCTAATATAAATTGTAAACATGAACTAATATTAGAAGTTAATGACACAATTAATTTATATATCGACTATTTTCTCAATTTGAAGGTATATGATGCTTTCAAATTAATTGGAGTCCACGAATATGTGAAATTTATTATACTGTTCATTTAAATTTGTGAAAATGAGAATTTATATATGCATGTTAATTTTTTCTCCTTATTTTGAGTGGATTGTATTCTTCATTATATTATTTTTTGTTAATCCTTTCTAACATAATTAGGCTTTGTTTATGTCGAATGACAATTGCTATTTTGCTAAGCATCACTGAAATGTAATAAAGTATTTTTCTTGTTATCAATTTATTTAATTTTTCCTAGATATCCCCATCTCTCCTTTTTAGCTGAAGAAATGTGACTATTGAGGTTGCTCTCACAAAAGAAGTTTTGAAAAAATTCTTAACTTCAATCTATTAGATACAGAAAATTATTCCTGTTAAAATTTATGTGTGTTCTGTCAGTTTCATGATAACTGCCACTATTTGTATTTTTTCACCACAAAACTTGGTCTATTGCATAGCATTCCTATGAAACAAATTGGATGAGTTTGTTGTCCAGCAAAATCGGTCTATATGAAGGTGGATTTACTCCAGACATGAATTATTAATATGCAGCTTACAGCTAAATTTTGGTTAAATCGACAAACATACTCAGTGTACATCGCACACATGTAAAGAGAAACTTGGTCCATTAGTAATCAGGGTTTACTCCAGAACCAAATTAATTAATTGCTTATAACGGCTATTATTTTTATTTCCTAGCAACAAAACTCAGTATATATCATGCCAAACTAATGAGGAATATGTGTTTAAAAAAAACAAAACAAAATCAGTCCATTAGAAATTGGGTTTTACTCCAGAACAAAATTAAATTAATACTTTGACGTAAGGTAGCAATAAAAATGAGCTGTGTTAAGAGTTTAATTTTATGATGCAATCCGGAAGTGTTGACTAGACAATTTTACATTTCAGGTCACAAAAATAATGGTGGTTCAAATTTGTGTATATATTGTCTGTTGGCTCTGTATGTGGCCCTAAAATGGTCAGATTTCGATAATCTTTTTGTACAAAAAACTGCTCTAATTTAAGTCCGTTAATAAGCAGAATTTTTTCACTGGTAGTGCTTACATTTTCATGTTAATATGCTTTTAGGTACACATTTTATAGGTGTTCTCGCTTAAGAAATAATTTTTAAAGCGATATTTGAAACTATTTTCAAGAAACAGTTTTCCTGACTAATTTTCGGTTTGGGTATTCAGAAAAGATTGATTCAGTTTAGAACTGCTTTAGATGCTTGAAATTAATCTAAACAAAGTTATTTAAATTTTTGTTGCGTTTGAAATTAAGGAAGTACTAATCAGAAACAAAATATTTTATTAATAGACATGAAGTTTTGGGATATTCGTATATTTTCTTAAATATCTCGAAATGGTTACGAACCGTAGTAAGTGACCATTCAAACGGTTACTAAATCCCCAACAAAATAGGTTTTGAAGCAGTTTTCAATGGGGCTGATGTCAATCGGAGATTAGTTCTTAAAACTGCTTAAAGTATTAGTTTTGTTCTTTGAACCAGTTTTTGTCTCTGTTTACCCAAATTTTTAATTGGTGGCTTTTTGTTTATATTCATATTGCATTTAACAGTAATATGAGTACTGAAGTAAAACAAGGTAAGAAAAGGAGAAACGTAGTGGTAATTATTATTTTCCAAGAGCGAACGTTGAGAGAAAGCATGGAGTAATTTCCACTTAGGATACTGTCAGTTTCCTGTTGTGGCACCTAAAATCTCCTTTCTCTTTGAGAAGGAAATCACAATTTTACTGGTACGAACGTGTCTTTAAATAATGTTAAAGAAGAAAATCTACCATTCATAAAATCAGTTGCAATTGTAATATTTCACTTTTCACAAAGCTTAACAAGACAGTTTCCTGATTAACTATTGTATGGACTGTCTTTTCAAATGTGCAAACAGGAAAACAAATTTGTTGCCAGCTAGGATGTGATTGTATTTTGCTAGGATCTAATGGAATTTATCACACAATCCAAAAGTAGAGATTTACCCTAACTAGGAAAAGTAAATGTAGAACCATGAGATCAAATAAAATATTACAAAAAATAAGAATTGCTTTTAAAAATATCTTTCAATATGAAATAAATAGAAGGAAAGTTAATATCTTAAAAATATATTAGCAATTTATTACTTTAAAACTATGTAAATAATTTCCTATTTTTACAGCTATTTGTATGAGAATTGTTTAAGATAAAATATTTTTTAGATGAAAATCAATATTTGAGTAATATTTGTTTTTGTTTTGGTTATAATTGAAAGCGTAGCACTGAGTTTCTAAAATAAACATGAAAATTGCAATTGTGACGGAACTTTTTTTTTTTTAATAATAAATTGTCAAAATTACATCAATCAAAAAATTAAACTTGCTACAAAATAAATTTCAGTTACTAACCTGCTTCGGTTTTTTCTGTTCAGACTGGCATTTCCTTTCATCAGCCATATTCTGGCACTACTGCTAGTGGAAGAAGACTTTCAAGTGTTTATCCACTTAGGAATAAAAAGGAAGACAAAAATGTAATCATATCATTTTTCACAATTTTAATATACCCTTTAATTTGGTGTAAATACAATATAGTTTTGAAAATAAGGAAAACAAATAAATGAAATATATCTCTAAAAAGACTATCATTTTTTTACATTTATAAAACAGAAAGAAAAATGAAATGAAAGAATGAATAAAAATGAAAAGTACAATTATAACAATATTCCTTAATAAAGGTATGAATTTAAAAAAAATAAATCACTGAATTTATAACTTAAAAAAATTAAATTAATACTAATAAGCAATATTAAAGAGAGGAATGGATCGGTTTAATGCCTAGATATTTGAAATATTTTTAGAGGTATACTTTTTGACATGAATCTAGTCATTTTCAGTCCAATTTTTCGACAAGGAGGCCATAGTTGTTTTAAAATTGTGGGTTCTAGAGAGGAGAAAAAAGCAAAATGGCACAGAGGGGTAACCCACTCATTCACACACACATTCACACTGCGAACATTCACACAATACACAACAACAATCAGTCAACAACAAATACATAACAGTCGACAAAATACATTTGTACATAATGAGTTTGACAGCAAACATACTTCACACTCTCATTGATACAATGCAATTTAAATATATATATATATATATATATATTACTTCCATACCGTAGGAAGTGCTTTTTTTTATTTTGTTTTCCTAATTTTTATTAATTTATAATTATTCTACATAAATTAAACACTATATAAAATGTGAATAACACTTCGGCAGGTATGATAGAGATTCTCACACGCTGAGACACACACTTAAGGGGCGTCTAAATATCACACAATCCGGAATTAAAGCGCGCACACACGCGGAAACTCTTTTGTGCACACACTTCTCAATCACAGTTCAATAGTATTTTTTTTTTTTTTTTTTTAACTTTTTTCTTAATAATTATTTAAAAACAAAAACTGACAGTCATTGCCCAGTTTCAGTGTGCCTTTTTTTTCATTTTCTTTAAATTCTAAACTAATATGTTAATTTTTCCAAAAAATATACATATATAAGCTGCGCTTTGTCTTTTAAGGAACTTACAGTAAGAAAACCTGCGAGCCCTTCCTCTTATCATTTTTTTTTTTTTTTTTTTTTACATTTTTTTCTTCTTTTTAATAATAAAACCATTTCAGATTATCACAATTTTTTTCAACTGCATGTCATGACCTAATAACAAATATGAGGTAGTACATAAATTAGTTGACTGTTAACTGCTTTTAACAGTTTAAATATAGAAAAAAAGAACAAAAGTTTGCTTGTTTGAAATTATAGCAAAAAATTAGATTGTGTGCATTTAAATAAATATAGACGCTGGTTTTATTTCATTTATTTACAGAATGAAATTAGGTCATGACAAGCTAGCCTTATAAAATTACTAGGTTTAAAGTGTGTAGACTATAAAAATGATGGTATTGTCTAGGCTTGACAGGCCACAGAGAGAACTAGCAATGTGCTCACATTAAACTAAGTACGTATATGTTCACAATAGATAATTCAAAGAGTTCATGTAAAGTAGTAACTAAATAAAATTAGGCTCACAAGGTATTATAATATGAGTCCACTATCACAGGCTAAGTATTTAACAAGGTAAAGGTTACTTTTTGAGGTAAATAAAATAATAATATAGTTAAAACTGAGCAAACTTTTAAAATAAAATTAATTACATTTAAAAAAAAAATGTATTTATTAATGAACTCACATATTTGGTTAAGCTTTATAAAAAAAATAAAACAGTATCCTTGGAATTTCAAGACATGGAGAGATAATTGTTTAAGTGGGACTGCAAGTAATAAGCCAATATATGAGGTCAAAAATGACTTAAAAGCTTTTGCAAATAAACTTCAAGAACTTATTTCTGAGAGGAAACGATATTTAACACTTTTACGATGGGCGTTTGAAATTTTGTAACTGGGCTAGAGGGCAGACAGCTCTTCATGACTGGGGGAGAGGCCAGTTTCCAAAACGTGTTACGGTCCAGCAGATAGCCAAGCGGCACGTTCCCAGAGGGTGCTCCGGCGTATACGTTTTAAGTCAAGTTGATGAAATTGTAAATAAATTCAGAAGACAGTTGGTGTAAATATACCATTCATTCCGTAAATATGAGGTACTGATAAAATGAAAATGCATCCTTCTGAAAATAATGTTATGTTCATCAGAGTCAAATACTTTTTTTAATTATTCCTGATGACAAAACTAAAACATTTGTATTTCCGCCCAGATTATGACGCTACTGTAATTTAATATTTATTAATTTCTCTATAACCAAAGAGTAGTTTCAGCTTTTATTTTTAATATTAATGCCCTAATTTTGTCAAAACGTTTATGATGAGTATTATAAAGAAAATACAACTTGAGAAGAAACTAAGCATAATTTTGAGAATTTATATTGTGTCATATATGATCAATTCTATTCATTTATATTTTACTCACTCTGTATTAATATAATTTATAATTTCAGAAATTAGTTAAGTGTAGAAATTAATCTTTTCATCTCAAATTACCTCTTCAAATCTGTTTTGGAAGTTTTTGGATAAAATTTTTAGAAATAGTTGGTGAAAGGAATGAAAACCAAATATGTAAGCCATGTAATGGTTGTACTGTAATGTAACATTGCAAAATATATACAATGATTAAATTAGTAGTGACTTTTTTAGCTGTTATTACTATTGTTTTATCCCAGATATCAGAAATGAATCTTTTCAAAACAAATTAAAAGAAAAGAAAACAGTATCCTTTGAATGGAGAAAATAATTAATGATAACACTATCTAAAGATTGTTCATACTTTTCCAAGAAGCAATATTATGATGTTGATTCATACCAAACCAAAAATGATTCTTAAAAAAATTGTTAACATTTCATAAAACATGTGATAGATGATTTCAGGTACAACAGAACCAAAACACAATTTTTAGAATTAACTACTTATTTTAATAAACTTACTTTTTATTTATAAAAAAAAAACAGCAGATGTCAATCTCGGGAGGTAAGATTAATGAATTTACATTGAGGAAAGCCCCCCTCCCCCAACCCCTTACTCCAAAGAACAAACTACAGCATCTTCTATTAATTTCATATAAAAGAAGTTGGCTTCAATTTACTTTACTGGAAGATTATTTATTAATCGAGGAGCTGGTTATGAAATCAATGCAAAAGTGTATTAGCTCTGAAAACTATTAGAAATACATATGACGATTTTTCAAGCTTTTAATCGAATATCCCAATAAAGCACTACTCTCAATTCAATCAAATTAGAGGTCAAATTTTTGAGAAATAGTTACTTCTATTTTATTTTAATTACATTAATGTTAAAGAAAAAAAAATGTCAAAAAACAGCAGTGAATTTTAAATTTAGTAATAAGCCTACTTATCCTAAATACACTGGGCAAAATAATCATAGGGAGACCAGAGAATAAAAAACGCTAATAACTGTACAAACACCTTTTTAAGTGATTCATAAAATAATGTTATTTCGATGAGTGCAGTGGCACTACTTTACGGTGGCCATAAAACTAATATATGTAACGCTTAAGGAGGAAGAAGAGAGGGGTTTTATATTTCATTAAATTATACTAAATTACTCAATAAGAAAAATAATTTTTGTTTTCTGTCTCTTTGTAAGAGATATTTTTAAAAGCAGATAAACTTAGATATTATTTGAACACAAATTTTTGGAAGCAAATAATGAATTACTTTATATATATTTATAGCTTCCCTCAGAAATAAAATTTAGCAACTAAATCAATTAGCATTACTTGTTTTTATTTAAGGAAGGCTTATTCTTTCTTAATAATCCTTTTATTTTACATTAAATGTATATTTTAATGATAATTACTTATCGATATACTAACTGACTCCCTGCTGTATAAATAGTCAGACAATATAAAAATAAAAAAAAAGTTTTTTTTTTTTTTTAAATGAAATCACAACAATTTTGGTATGTAATCATAATAAATATGACTAGCCATTGCCAGTATTATCTCTGTTAACATTATAATTTAACATGTTATATTCTTATATAACTTACAGTTTAGATAACTAAAAAAGTATGCAATAACTAGTAATAATTTTGATAGTGTTAACGCAACACAGGGTAAAGGGTATCCCCAAAAAACCTGAGCTCCATCCGCATCAAATTTTACAGGTGATAAATTGATCGATGGTTAAAGGCACTTCGTTCTGTAATATAAACTGCCCCGTTTTCTAGGGGAAATCAAATAAAACAATCATGTCCTTCAAACAAAATACTTTGGATATGTTCTTTATATATTTTTAAATTTTACATATTTGAAAGTCACTGAAATCCCCTAGATTTATTCAATTAAACATAAAGAAAAAAATTACAATTAAATCAAACACTCTCACAGTTTGGAGTCAACACGTAACACATTTGTACAACAAACCGCCCCTCACATTTTCTTATAAGATCGTTCACTCATACCGCGCACTCACTTTTCGTTGATCCCCAAAGAAATAATAAGACAACAGTATTTCTGAATAAGATGTACTGAAAAGGAGAAAAAATGTACATCACTGATTCACACATCAAATTTTCTCTCTTGAAACTCACCATTTGTTCTTCGCTAATACTATATACGATATATATTTATAAATATATATTAATGATAAAAGAGGTTATGATGAGAGAAGAGATGAGGCTGACAGGCAGAAAGCTGCTGTCCAAAGTTACCCTTGGGACTGATGGGAAGGGAAGGAAGTGGCCACCACGTTTCCCTCATCCTCTCTTTCTATACATTCCCTTTACATGTGAGTCTTGACATAAATATGTGTGATCGGTTATATTCCAGGTAAGTAGACTCCTATGAATCAATCTGTAAAATAAAAGTCACAATAATCTATAATTATTTGCTACACTATAATATTAAACTGAGAAAAATGACACAAGTCACATTTGATCTAAAAAAAACAAAAAAAAAAAAAAAAACAACACTTGGAGTGGTATGGTCCTTATGGGGTTTTCAAGGCTGCTGATTACGATGAGCGGGTTGGTTAAGCCGAGGTCATTTGAATGTCAAGGAAAAAATTATTGCTTATGTGTTTGAGGTCCCTGAGTCCGAACCCGTAGTTTGTTTGACTCGCACTGCCTCCCAGAAAATGAATTTTTGAATTAATTCTTTCGGATTTTTTTTTTCTCTATTTGACCTTCAAAAGACCTCTGGGGCGTATGGTAAAACAAACTACACATTCGGACTCAGGGGCCTCAAAAACATATGCATAAATGTTTTCAGATTTTTCCTAGTTTTTTCCCTATTTGACCTTGATGTGGTGAAGATTAACCAACCAGCTCATTTTAATCAGCGACCTCAAAAACCCTATTTGGACCATACTTCTCCAAGTGTTTTTTCTTTTTAGATCAAATGTTGAACAGTGTTATTAAATAAAATGAAACATTCCAGAGAGAATGGTGGTATATAAGTTAAGATCAGAAGATCAAATGTTCCAAAATTATCATATTATTAAAAAAAAAATCTGGAATTAGTTAATTACAACACATTCATTTACTACATTTTTGCTAATAAGTTTAGAGAAACATGTAAAGACCTTCTTGGATATATCTGGACAAAAATAAAAATAGTTCCAGCCACTTTAAAAATAAACAGACAGAGAAGGAAATGAAATACAATGTCTATGAGCAAGAAGGCCTATGTAGATGAAACAGGTCAATATTTGACATTAAAATGATTTATTTAATAGAATGAGAATGACTTCTTTTGTGAAATCGACATTGACTCCAATACAGTCGATTATAAACAGTTGATCTACAGTATGCACGATTATTCTTATCAGTCAGAAGTGGCCCTGCCCGCAGAAGGTACTTAAAGGTTAAGGCTGTTATTTCTGAATACAGTGCATCTGAAGAGAAACCATAATAAATAAATGATTATTGATGAATAGTGTATTGTAAATGCGTTTTGACCTTTAGGCAGAATAAAATTTTGAAATTATCACCAAAACTTCGTAAAACATAAATAGTTACAGGGCGTCATGAAAAATAAAATAAATCTAATTTTTTATAACACAAAAAATATTGCGAATAATATAATTACTTAGGGTTTTCTGTTTAGACCAAAAATATGAGCCAATTTTGAAAAAGAAACTCACTCTACTGCAATTATCAAAATGAGATGGTCGGAGTACAGTGAAGTTGCTGGACATAACACATTATAATTGACGGTTTTTACTTTTGTCAATATTTATGTTTGTCATTCAAGTCTCCATAATACGTTATCAGATTTGTGAAAAATTAACTCCATGGTTAATATTCATGAGTGGTGAAGTAACTTAATTTTATACAAGGAATCAGTTTTCACTGATATCAAGAGCAGCAATGATTAATTATGATTAATACAAAACACCAGGAAACATAAATGTCACACTGAAATGTGTTTTTATTAACCAATCGGAACCCTAATCATCTATTGGTATAATTGCATATCTTAGTTTCAAATTGAAAGATTTATTCAAAGTGAAGTTATTTTTATTTCAATGAAATAAATAGAAATAAAAAAAAACAACATCAAATTCATGTCCTTAACATAATTGAAATGTTATTTGATTTTATCACTAATCAGAAATTGAAAGGTCGGCTGTGGGGCTTATTGTTTATAGATTTTAGGCAGTTAATAATGTGGAACTTAAAATGAAGTAGCCTCGATAAGAATCGGTTTTTCTTCTCCTCGTTGGCCACGAAGAAGACTTGTAAATCAAGCCAAAACCTCAACAAATAAATTTCTTTAAATGTTTTTTTATCTAGTACTGACAGAACCTAGACTATCTACTAATATAATTAAGAGATGAGGTTCCATGGAAGACATCTCATCAAAATGTTTTAGAAAAGAAAGTTTTCTAGTCTTATTTAATTATGCATGCACTGCATTGTAGGTGATGTACAGTGTCAGCTTGCTTAGAATTAATGATTTACTGGAGATATCTAGACTTTTTAAAAAAGCTTATATTATTATGTAAATAATAATATAAAAATGTCATTGTAACAAGAACAGTTTTAATAAATTTGGGCTAGCTTAATTTTTACCTCCTACCTGATGGCATAGATTGTAAAACATTTTGTAGTTTTTAAACCAAAAATTAACTCCGATATTACAGCCAACTTCTTCATGTACCAACAGAATAAACTGGCTACAACACCAGAGAAAACTTGTGGTTTAAAAAATGCACTGCCAGTGACATATGCTTGGAAGTAATAGGAGATGAAATCACCCAGTGAAGAAGTTCAAAAGGACTTAACAGGAAATAGCTGGTAATATAGGAACACCTTGGGAACTTGTCAATGTTAAATATATTTTATTTAAGATGCTATATATTCAATAGCAGAATATTCAATGTGATAAACAAATGTAACTGTAAAGAAAATAACAGAGACATACATAATCAAAAAACATATATGAAATTCTCAAGAATGTAAAATATTAAGACAAATATTATTCTTGTTAAATATTTTTACTTGATTCATCTGAAGAAAAATTTTAGTTTTAACCCACAAAACTTCTAATGAACCGATCCCCCCCCCCTCATTCGTTGGGGAGCATTTATCCTAAGTTAGAAAGGAAATAAAAAAATAAATAAATAGCCAAAACAGGTAAATTAATAATTTTGTACCTGAGTAAACCCATATTTCTAATGTTCCAATTTAATTTATTTTTACAATCTTCTCTTGTAATACCCACAACATTTCCGAGAGAAATGACAGGTGGATCTCCTAGACGACTGTATCCAAACCTTCCCTTCCTAGCTAAACAAACAAACATTTGTTTTGTGGTATTTCATTAAATGGAAGTCAAAGAAGGCATATATGTTTTGTTTTAGAGGCAGGAACTAGTGTTTCTACTAAGAAAATACATGTTCCTGTTAAGGCTCATGTGGCTGGAACGCCTGATTTTTGCCCCACTAATTCAAATATAATATGTACCATTTTAAATATGCAATATTAAAAATGGTGCATATTAGTATATTCTCAAATAATAAGGTTTTTCAAATACATAAGAGACCGCTTCTAACGGAATTCTCTAATCCGGAGTTTTCTTTAATCCGACTGTACCCCAAATTAGGGAGAGTCTACTGTATTTTCATATTAATAGATGGGTATACAAATTTTAAAAGTGATCATTCTTAATATCTAGTTGGTAGGATCAATGAAAATTTGAAGTTTTTTAAAAATTCATCCATGAGTGCAACCTCATATCTTTGGTAAGTTCAATGAATTTAAAAAATGTAAACTTTTTATATTTATTTGTAGGTCTGTTTGCGAAGACCACATCCAGTTACGTGTGAAGTATCTGTAGTGAGTGTAACTCATTAGCTTTTCTATTGGCCTAGTCCTATGGGCAATTCTATTGGTTGGTGTGAGGAGGCCCCTAAACTTACCATTACAATTGATTTTTATAATATTAACCTTTTTATTAATAAATATTGCTTGCTGAAATATATTCTGCTTATAATCATTTATGCTTACAAGTCTAAAAGTATTACTTAGAAATACAAGTTATATAACGGTTAGTTAGAAACCAAATTATATAAATATAGTAGCCAAAAAAAGTTACTTTTAGTATTGATTGCAGTGATTTTAAATACTTTTCATTACTATATTTATATATGGTTTCTAACCTTAGATAACCTGTAAAAAAAAGTAATAGATAGCCTGCAAGGAACCTGTAAGCTAATCCGTAAGTACCAAAATCACGAGATACTTCAACTGGATGTGGTCTTCGCAAGCAGACCCTTATTTGTCAGTTAGTTTAAGAATATTACTCAACAATGTGGAGAAAACTAACCAACTTTCTAAGGAAAGAGCCTACTTTTTTTTCTTTTTCTATTGAATAGAAAATTGGTGCATAAAGGAGAAGGAGCAGAGAGTGTATGTGAGTCGAACAGAAAATAGGATACCTAACATAAAGTTATCGTAACTTAACTTTCCTTGTACCAAATAACACCACTGTCCATACTAAAAATAAAAAAGATTCAACCCATGTTGAAAATTTAAAATAAAAATAATAATATGCAGTTGAAGGAACATACCCATATATAAGAGAGAGTATCACTGCGGTCAGTAGAATTAAACTGTAGAGTGTATTACATTGCACCTGGAGGTGACATCATCGGCTGAGCCCCGTTTGTTAAGACTTCACTCCCACTAGAGGTGGTCCACGAGGAATGGCAGCAGGTAAGAAAGAACACATACAAGTGTTAACAATAATCTCAATGTCAAGAGGGAAAAAATGCAATTGTAAAGAACCAGTAAAGGGTTTGCCAGCAAAATTGTTTAATCAAACGAGTTTTGTGCAATATGAACATGTGAAGTTTTCTCCACATTACTAAGGAGCCATTTGAAATATGTTATATATAAATCAGAATCAAACAAGGAGCATAATTGATCATTACTTTCAAGGTGCGGTTTTAAAACATGAACATTTTTGGCAACATTGGGCTATCATCAGGGCTGGAAACAATATGGTGGGCAAAAGAAAACAAGGAGCAATATAAAAATTGAATTATTATTATAAATAAGGATCTTTATCTCTATTATTAATATTTATTATTTGTAGGATGCCCTATAAGAAGGAATATAAGTGAAATTTTAATAATTTTGTCAATCCTATGCAAATGATAGAAGATGTCTCCTCAATCAAACTAAATTAAATTCACCCATGCTATTAATAAAATGTACTTGGCTAAGTCTAGTAGACATCAAGTGCATGAACACTGCACACGTTCGAACAGAGGATGCTCAAACGGTCAATCGCGATTGACATGTCTTTTGACATGAAGTGCCTTTTGAGTCAATCTCCAGAAAGAATTTCTGATAGAGAACTATTCACAGATTTTGTTTTAGTAGGTAGGCAACTAAACAATAATAATCAGCTAAAACGTATTCGATCCATAAATAGGCCAGAATTGCCTGTTCATAACTTACTTTTATCTTAATAACCCCATGCTATTGGCAAAAGGCGGCTTTATTAAAGGAACACACGATAAGTAACATCATCTAGGGTGAGTTTGGACAGGTTGTAGAAGTTCAGACAATAGTGCATGGCGCAGGAAATCACGTGACCTTCAGCAAGTTTATCATTAGGGATATAATTGGCTAGCCAAAATATTATTTCAGGAACACTGTCATTATTGTGGACAAAATCAATTGTAATCCCTGTACTAAATTATTACTGAATGAAATTCCAAAGATTATAGAATCAATGTAAAATTAAACCATGGAATTATTTCTTTATTCCTCTAATAAATTCATTTAATTTTTTTACTGCATCATATTGTAATGCAAAATACTTTCTAATAATTATAATTTAAAACATTTCCCTGTGAGAAATAGCTTGTATCCTGGATATAACGGACGACATCCTGACACACAGGATCCCAACTGACTATTTCCTCTATAAAACGCTGTAACTAGCTCCAATGATTTTACATCATAACCTAAGAAAATTTGACGGTTTCGATAGTACAGTAACCAGGTCGGTTAGTGGCAATAGCAACGGAACCCTCATGTACCATCTTCCGGACGTAGCCGAACCATTTCAGTTTTAGCGTCTTACTAGACCATAGCTAAGACATATCCATGTCAAAACTGACGGTGCATTCGAAGCACACCAAGACAGAATAATCCATCTATCCAACAGAGCTACTCTTAAAATTACAACTCAACACTAGTTGCAGATTCAAAACTCGAAGAAAAAGTACCCAAAACTCATGACCTACTTTGAGGATTGACAGCCAAGTTAGTTTAGTTAGTCATTTATGTAATATGGACAATAGAGAGAATCTAGAAAGACAATGGAGGCTGTTGTGTTCGAGGTAGGTACTAGCTAGCTACAAGGTGCCTTGTAGTCTATAGCTGACCAGTAGGGAGTCAGGCGGCAAAGTGTGTATCCTATGAAGGCAATAAAGCAAACTACAAGGTAACAAAATTACATGAAGTGAAATCAAGGGGTGGTTGGGGCTCGGGTATGAGAAAAAAAAGTCAGATCTTTAAGCACAAATCTATATTGGACATTTTGGCTGCATGTTGGCAGTCACCAGCTTTAAAAAATGCCTAGGGGAGGGAGGAAGACCAAGATGACATTTAAGTGACCGTGGTTAAATGTTGGTCACTGTAATCTTGATCTTCCTCCCTCCCCTACACATTTTTTAGTGCTGAAGAAGGCTGTCAAAGATCTGAAAATCTGACGTTCTCTCTTAGCTAAATCCCAACATTCATTGACTTCTTATCAGCTCAACAGCTATCTTCATCTCATTATGCTCTCTTGCTAGAGTTAACAAGCCTAGAGAATTATGAATTACAGGAAGCATAGTAAGGCAGTGAGAGTTTAAAATTTACTAATGAGCAGATTGCAAAGGCAGCTAAAAGAAAAGAAATATGCCAACAGGAATGGTTAGGCCAGGAATGGTCAGTTTAAAACCATAAGAAACGGGAATGCAATTATATACATTTCACCTCATATCTCTTATAACCGCTGACAGTCAGGAGGGATGAGCATCCCCACAGGTAAACAGGTAGAAAGGGTGGGCCAGATCTACTTAGACTGTAACTGAGCTAAGATCGTGGAGCTCCTGGCCTTGGTGGCCATCCTGATTCCCTTAAGCCATTTTTCCTGACTTGCAGTTATTAAAAAATCATTTATTCCACCCTACTCTTTGACGAGGACTTAATACACACACCTGTAGTTTCTTTAATGTACATATTATTTTTTTATTTTTTATTTTTTTTCATAATCCGCCTAATTTCAACATTACTGGAGGGAAGGTATACATAAAGCTATGAGTCAAGCTAATCATGGCTTTGTTATAGAATGGTCATGTCTCTTGGACGGAGGGTTTCCGAGATGTAAGTGAAAACTCGAAAAATGGGACCTTCTAAACCCCCCTTTGATTGAGGACTTTTGATATGTTCACCTCCTAACTAGCCGAAGCAAAGTTATGAAGTCAAAAATTGTGCTCCAAACATTTCCACCTATAACTCTTAGTTTCCTGGGCTATTAGTTGCTAAATTTCTGATTTCACGATGAACACTGAAATTATTTTTACGTTTAAAGGAAAATACATAATACAGTAAAGTAATATATATTATTGAAGGGAATATAATACTCTACAACCCTATGACCGTTATTTATTTTTTGGGTTCATCGTTGAAGAGTTATCCCGTCAAAACGGGGAAAAATATGCGGCAAAAGTGTTTTTCCCCAAAATGACCGACTTTCAAGAGCGGATATTTCGAAAACTAAAGATATCTCGAAAAACTTTATAGGATAGATCTTGTAGGAAATTGAATCTTCTTTTATTTGTTATAGAATAGTCATGTCGCTAGGACGCAGGGTTTCCGAGATATAAGTGAAAACCCGAAAAATGGAACCTTCTAAACCCCCCTCCCCCCGGCACAAAGGCTACGGGTGAGGACTTTTGATATGTTCACCTCCTATCCAGCCTAAACAAAGTTACAAAGTCAAAAATTGTGTTCCAAAAATGTCCACCTATAGCTGTTTTCAAGCATTCGTTGCCTGGACTGGTATGTTCTAACCATGCACTCAGCCTCCTTGCCAGTGCTCATTAAAGGGGGTGGACATTGAGGCAAACTGGCATATGAATTCTATTGTTAAAGAATCACATTACAAGGTAAAGTCTTAAGCGCACATACAGGATTCAAACTCATGTACTACTATAAATGAGCTGAATACAACATGAACCATACCCAAGCCTTTCATTTCTATTTTTTGAGGGGAGGGGGGATGATTTGCACTTAGACCATTAGAATAGGATGCTAAACTTTCTAAATGTCCAATTTTTTCAGCGAGCCCATGGATAAAAAAAATTAATTTGCATCCCCTGAGGTTAGAACAGCAGACAATCAGACATGATATACCCTACCAAGAGGAGACCACCCTTTTTTTAGCATGTTAATTTCAATTATTAAACTTTAAAACTATGCTATTATCATGTATTTAACTTCTGTTCTATCGGAATTGGAACTATTTTAATTAAAAGTTACACCATCAATGATGGAAATATCTTTATTTGTCTTCTGATTGGATTAATATGTGTTTAAAATCTATTGCATTAGTTTTTGAAAGTGTACATTTATAGCATTCACAAAGTTACTTAACCCTTTAAGGCGCAATCATCGGAAAACAAATTAAAAAACAACACATGCAAAAAAATGACTCCTTTTGGTTGCTAAAACACACCCCATAGCCCATTTATTGCAAAATTAAACTTTTTAATTTTTTTTTTAAACGGCCTGGGCCGTTTGTGCGCTTTAAGGGTCTACGTAATATGTACTTGAATGCAAACCCGCATGACACACGTCTAGGCATTTCCCAAGTTGCGGCCGCGATCTTTTGTGCTTATAATGGTATTTCTTACATGTGCTAGTTCCCGTGGTCTCTGGATTCTTTGCTTACTTATTTTCTGAATTTCTATAACATTTGATCAATAGCGTGTTTACTCAAATTGAAATTTGCGAAGAAATATTTTTACTCTTTGAGACATTTATAATTACATAATACAGTGTAATTAAGTAAATAAATAAACTGTGATAAAACAATCCGTTCTACTAGGCCTAAATTAGGATGTGGTTTTTTGCTCTTCCTGGTGAAAATATCCATAATTAATGCATATCCTGTCTCACTACAGCACAAAACCCATACTTTCGTCTAAACAATTATCAATAACATCCTAGCGACATATTTTAGAAAGATAAAGTAACAAGCAATATTATTTCATATAGATATACAAATTTTTGACGTACATTGTTGAAGGTAGATGTGCTTCTGTGAAAGGAAAACACTGTTAGCGCTTCAGAGGGTGGGGCGAGTTTGGGTACGCTAGGTGCCGTAAGACGACAGCTATGTGGGCTGCCAAGGGGCTGGAAGGGTTGTAAATAGTTTTAATAGTCCCAGGATATCTATTAGAGCAACAAGCTATTAGAATCGGCGCCGCGAACAAATTTTTGAACTTACAACGGTTTACGCCGTCTTTGCCCCTTAAAGGGTTAAGCTATAACTTAAGTATAAACCATGAACAGTAACCTTATACCTTAAAATAAGGTATAAGGTGGTGCTCTAATGTAAATGTTGAGTTTTAAGAAGCGTGTTGTTCATTGTAATGGAAATGCAAATGGCGAAACTGTTGGGAATATTACCCCCAGAATTTTGCACTTACGGGATTAGAACTGTTCTATCTAACTGAGCGGAATATAGTAGTGAATCACTTTTCAGCTATTCCAACCCAGTCATGAGATTTTCATAGAAGTGATAATCTTGAGAAAAGGAAAATCTTTACCAAAATAAATAATTCTTCAAAGAAAGTAACTATCAAGGATCTATAACCTTATGTGAGTAGAATTGAAACATTTCAAATACTAAGGTGTTTGAATAAAAAATCATTAACAATTTGATGTGTAGAAAGACAAAGAATACCAAGAAAAAAAAAAACATTAAATTTTTTACTCCAATCTGCAAACCTGAATCCTTAAAACTTGGAATCTTGCTTCGATATCCTCCCTACCATGTCAAACTATCGAATATGCAAATCGGAGCAAACTAGGGAACAAACATATTCTATCCATTGATGAAGTAATGTATTGAAAAATGGTCTTATTCGATACTTTATTTAAGGCATTAAAGGCTGTTCTAAATGTGTTAAAGTTGCGACAATTTACGACAAGCTGTAACCTCTACAATCCAAGAGCAAAGTCTGAAAAACGAGATTTCGCATATTCGATAGTTTGACATATTAGGGACGATATTACACAATAAATAATACAGTAATTAGAAATTTAACTAAATAAATTAATGTTTTAGGAACCTCTTAAAGGAGTAATACTAGTTGGCCCTAAGGTAAAGATTTTCCTTTTCTCAAGATTAAATATTAAAAAAATTAAAATAAGAACTATTTGGTCATTTTTTTATTTACTTAAATGCGTTCTTAACCACTCAAAAATATATGTAAATGTGTTTATTTGGAGATTTGTTTTAAATAGATCAAAAAGTTGGTCCAAAATGTGGATTTGTTGGCAATTCTCGGGTGCCAGTGTTGTGTAACCATGGGAGAACTTCAACAATAACTAGATTAGATGTGTGGCCACCAGTGATTAACGCCTGCAAAACACTATGTAACGAGATTGAAGAGCATAAAGGGGATGAGGAGGGAAAGGGGGGGGGGGTAAATTGATCTTTTTAATCAGACAGAAGATAAGTTGTGGGCTGTGTCCTGGAAAAATAATCTCCATAATGTCATCACCTTATAACTGAGGAATTATGGAGGGGGTTAAAAAAATAGAGTTGCGCCCCAGTAGATCAAGAAAACAAATACATCACTATATAATAAAATGATAGTTCTAAAATACTGATCTATTATTTTTTTTTATTTATCTATTTTATAACTAGGAGGAAATTATTTAGATTTTGGCCATACAAGGAAGTATAACTCCTTAATTTGGTGGCTTCTCAGTCTCTGTTCAACCTGCTGATAACTTTGTAAAAGCAAATATCTATCTCAAAGCTTTGATCATTTGTTAATACATTTTCTGAACAACTATTAAGCCGACAAAAAGTAAAACTTAACGAATAAATATTACATTTCATATAATGAATAAGTGTTCTCTCTTCATTAAATTGTTTAATTTTTTAAATATTGTTAGACATAGACAAACCTGCTAAATGATGACAACTTTTAACTTATATCAATTTAATTCTCATAGACTTTAGGCATTGTTTAAAAATCTATTTTAAGTTTTCATACAAAACAAGCCTGTACACTTATTACTGCAGAAAATGTAATCTTAAACTGAGATAATGATCTACTCGATGGCAGAATAGATGCTATATAATAAAAAGTCAGGGTTTCATTGCATTCCAGCTGAGAAGACAGTAAGAATACGACTGTGTTTCTAAGTGACTACTTTTTCGCCAACCTTCCTCTAATATGAAACAGAGGAAGGTGATGTGGCAAGATCTATACATATTTACAAAAACGATTATGCACGGATACTTAACAAGCCAGTTTCAACAAGAAGGTTTCTAATGAACATAAAAATATTCATGAAATTTCTCAAATCCTTTTGGCTGATAACCACTTAACTTTAACAATATCCACATTATAAATCTAGATACGTTCAGCATTTAGGTCCTTTCACCCAACAAAATTACAAAAAAGTTACATATTAATAATTATTATGAACACTCTTAATTTACTTTTTTTTTGGCATTATTAAAAACACATAATCTAGCATACTATTTAAATGAGCATTGTAATCATAAAAGTTTTGACACATAGAACTTGCCATCTTCATGTTGAAAAGGTGAAAATTCAATGGTATTCGTTAATCATAATGTTAGGAATTTTAACTGTTTAATAGTTTCAATGTTTGTTTAGTGATTTTGAGTTTAGTTTACATTTTTATATGTGAAAGAATTAAAATGTTTCACCGAAATAAATCTATTTAATATTATATTGAAATTTTAGAGAATATTTCTTCATAGCAAGAGAGCTACTGGAAGCACGTGTCCCGTTATCCAATTTCTTTCTTTTTTTCCACTCGAAAGAGTAAGTTTGATGCATTATGGACCATAGTCCCAGGGAGTCGCGAAGCATTCAGCCTTCAGAGAGGTATACATGTGTTGCTTGTACTGTTCCTAGCAGGGAGCCTTTAAGACTTCAATGCATTATGGACCACTTTCACTATTTACAATTCATTTAGTTCTGAATTACCAGTCTATGAAACTCAAATAAGTTAAAGACCACCTGTAGAACATAAAAGATTTTTGGAGCCCATTGGAATGATGCAAGTGAAGAGAAAGAAAATCTTTCTGCGCTTCAGTTAAGTATACAGAAAGAGTACATGTTTTGCTCTTGTGTGCTTTTGAGGAAACACATAAATAGTACCATTCTAACTAAATGTATAGAATTTCAGATATAAATTTAATGTATAAATTATTTATAATAATATAATTAAGAGTAGGCTTACTACTACTCTTATTGTTGTCAAAAGATCCAACAATAACAGAAACATTAAGTTAAATATTACACTAAATTAATTAGTAATTAAAAACTATAAATAAAGTTTCTAAAAATTCAAAATTAAATTTATTAAAAATATATCAAAATGAATAAATTACAACTGATTGGGCCAAGGTCATCAAATCTGCCCATTAAACAAATAATCCTCTTCACAAATGGTCTCCCAACTAGTGAAAGTAAAATTTATTCCAATGCAAGCACATTTTTTATTACAGCATATAAACATTTTTGTTTACATTACATAAAAAATGATTACGCCACACCGATTAAAAAAAAAAAAGTCAAAGATAACAATTTTTGAAATTACCAAGAGGTGGCAGCAGCATTTGCAGCAGCTGATTTGTTTTTCTTCATTTCTTTGGATGCCCAGTGAGATACAGCTTTGGTTTTGTTGATTCTTGACCTCCTTCCTTGTGTTAAAAGCTCATTTATAGGTTCGATGTCTAATAAAGGTATAACTTTAGTACCAAACGCAGAGCATAGATCCCTAAAAAAAAATTGTTAGTTTTCAATCTATAAATCATAAAATCAATTTTACATTATCTATTTATGAAGTGAAAACATATTCAATAAAGTATCCATAAAATAATTTGATTTTGTAGTTTCATTTCTTTTTATTTTAATTGTGCAATAAGGAAAACAAAATCGGTCGATCAGAAATTGGTCAAATTTATTCTTCTAAAATTAACACATTCCCTGCCCCTTTGCGAAACTAAAACAGCCCGGCAAGCCCAAATGAATTTTTATATAAAGTTTCTCTGACGTATCTCTATGGTAAATTATATTAACCCCCGTATGTCACCCTGTTTTTCTAAACATTATGACTTCCCTATCAAGCCCAAGCTTAAAACTGTGCTTGACCTAGCAGGTTCAGCGAATATATTTGAATATAAATTGAATAAATCCTGTGAGCTACAAGGGGTTCACAAGCATATTGAGACGTCCTGTTTTGTGAACCACATGTGGTTCACAGGACAGGGAACGTGTTATTCGATGTGTCTGTAATAATTGCTTCTGACTATGAATTCTATTGGTTCTGCTAAAGCGACTGCCTTTTTCATTCTCTAGATGTGATGACTCAGATATTCACTAACAGAAAATCATGAATTTTTGAACTACTTAGGAGCGGCTATGTTTTTGGCAGGACTTTAATTTCCACGTGCTCTAATTTATGAATATTAAGTGTATTTTAGGCTTACTAAAATGTTTAGTCACTTACCCCACCAATCCAACAGCTCCTGCGAGTACTTTATCTTGCTTATTAGTGTCTCGTGCAACACAAGTAAGAAACTGTGCCATCACAGGGATATGCGGCTCAAGAAGTGCAAGGCTAGCTGCATTGACAGGCCCATTTTCATCTCCTTTCAAACCTTGAATAATGCCAGAATAAGCCTCAACGATGCCTTCACGAAGCTCATTTAACCAATCGATCATATCGTAATCATTCTGGAAACAAACATCACCTTAAAATTAAAGATAATTAAATATTTCATTCTTGAATCAAAGTATTTTTCAAGCTAAATAATGATAATTCAAGTTTAATAATCAAAATCAAAAATATCTGTATTGTATCAGTATAGATAAGATAAAATAGGAGGCCCGATGGCCAAAAGTGCTAAGGCATATGCACTCCTCCGTGCCTAGGGTCGTGGGTTCAATTTCCACTAGGTGCAGTGGCTTTTCTTTTGAAAAAAGTAAAGGCATCAGTCCTATCCTGGCTAAAAAATGGTGTTAACCTATAGATAATCCGTCCTAAAATTCTGAGTTAATCGTAAATGGACATTAAAATTTAAATAAGATAATATGAAACAGTTAATAAAAAATTACCTGTCTGTCTCTAACCAATACCCATAGTAATGTCAAACTTAATTCACAGAAAATCAACTTCTATTAAAGAAACTAAACAACATCTCATTTAATTAATTGATTAATTCATATATTTTACTCAATGTCACTAATATGTTATAAATTAACTTTTATTACTCACAATATCCACTTGTGCTTGAGATGCTTGCATAAGTGTCTGAAGAACTACATCAAGGTATATTTTGAAGTCAGCACCAATACTGAGTGCTATATCGCCGAAGGCAGACAATATCTGTGGTTTCACTGAACGATGTACGGTGTTGTCCTAAAAAAAAATAAAATCCATTTATAAATTATGAGAAAACACAGGCAATAATTGTATTACTGTTAATATTGTTAAGAATAAAAATGAACTTTTTCCTTTAATTGTTAATAATAAATAAAATTTTAGGAGAGTTAGCTTAGAATTCCTAATAGCTCTCTTTCTACTTCATAACATTCTTCTGAATTATGAAAACTATTTAGCTAATTTGTACAATCCTAGAATAATTATTGACTAAACATTCATGTGCAACTTACACTCAAATTTTCAAGTAACAACCTCATAATATCATCACAGTAAGGTAGAACTTTATTTTTCAGAGCTCGACAAATATCACCAGTTAATCCAACAGCTGCACAACACACCTGTAAAATAAATCATTAAAAATATAACAAATGTTGCTTTTAAAGATTCATGGAATGAATATGAGTAATGTTTATAAAGTATATAAATTGTAATTATTGGTTATTAGGCAATCCCTAAGACTGCCAACAATCATGAGTATGAACTGTAATTTGTTTCTTTTAGAAATGAGGGCTTAATTATTAATAATGCTTTCAGGAATAAAGACAATTTAGATCGACACAGTTACAAAGAAAAACAACTAATAAGTCTCCATGGCCAGGAAAGATTAAATAATTAATTTAGATTTACCAAAAATATTGAAATGCAATAGGCAAAATAAAATTAAAGATGCCAAGGAGAACAATAGAGGTGTCCAAAAAACAATTACCTACCGATGAACCAATCTGTTAGACAAGACAATGAAAAGGGATTAAGTATAAACAACAAGGTCTATAAAGTAAAGAAGGACATACATAAACACAACAAATTGGATTATTTTTATACATAACAATTAAAAAACTACAAAGGATGAAAGCTGTACATTGATCTTATTTATTAATAAAGTCAAAATAAATGATTACCTGATATTCGGCATGATTCTTTAACCCCATACAAAGAAATGGCTGGAAGGCAGCCATATATTTGATGAAACCTTCACCTAAGACTTCGACCAATGTGGAGACAGCCATAATAGCATCTTCTTGGACCGATCCAGATTTACAAGAGTTAGAGTTGAACATTTGTAAAAGAGCATTCATGATAGTATCAGAAATTTGAGGAGCATCTTCGGGTGTCATTTTCCTAAGTACACTCTGAAAATAAATTTTATTTTTTTAATCATCTCTTAAATTAATAATGCAACTCCCATTTCCCTCCTTGCAATACTTCTTAAGGCAGGCACTTTATTTCGACTGTACTTAGTGCTTAGTTTTATATATTTTAGGGAAGTACTTAGTTTTTTGTATAAATTTGAATATCTTATATTTGAAATCTGATTTGATAAAAAAATATTTATTTTTCAAAACATGAAATCTTAATTAAATAGTTAACTAGAAAAAAAAGTATGTAGCTTTCAGATAAAAGTGTTGGTTTTAAACAAATATTTTTGAATTAGTGACGAAATTTATTTCTTTAGCTTTGGAATAGATGAAATAACATTTCATGAGGCTGGACAAATTAATATTCTAAAAAAGATTTGAAAATTAAGTCACTCATGGCGTCCTGTGTATTATAAAGTGGTTTAATAAAATATTTTTGTATAATTGTTTACAGGGATAATTTTTTTGTTTATTTTAAATAATAATTAAATATAAATATTTTAAGTATGCTAAGTTATAACCCTAATCTAGATCAAATGATTATTTTAATAATCAATAAATGTCAAATATATTTAAAACATTATGCAGGGACTAGATACTGATGAATTTATTAATTAATCCTATAGGAATTAATAAAAACTGGTGAGCATTTTTAAAACATGTAATTTTACATGAATTTTTAGGAAAATGTTATACCTGAAGTGTGGCACATAACAATGACTGTAAATCATTGAACTGTGCCCGATCTGAATGGCTTTGAATCTGCTGCTCCATAGCAAGAACTTGATTCAGTCTATCAAGAATAATAATGGTAGCTCTTTGAACCATAGGATAACAGTCTTTGGGAGAATTCTTCACCATCTCCATGAGTGCTTCGTACGCAGCAGGCCGCAAATTAGCCTATAGAAGAGAAGAAATATGTAATTTCATAATAATTAAAAGTTGTCATTTGGAAATTTTATATCTTTTCACATTACAGGCAAAATAATAATGTTTTGCTGTCAGAAAGTAAGAATTGTGCAATTATTGAAATTAACATTTTAAATAACATTAATCGCCAAAAAAAGACAATAATTATGGGCAGTGCAGATTAATACATTGAAACAAAACTTTAAAACCTTACGAAGAAAGTGTAACTACAGTAAGGAACAGCTGGGTAGTCACTCCCGATCACATGACGGGGTCTGATATCTCACTTATATCACATATGCACGAGTACACTGATGGTATTGTGGTTTCAGCATGAACTGATAAGGAGTTAAGGGAAAGACTGGGTAAGATTGTGGAGGGAGGCAAAATAGTAGACGAGTCTAAAATCAATACAGGCCACCAAATTCAGAATTAAGAAGAAGGTCATATAATCTTAGATATAGTAGATACATGTTTGAAATTGAGTGTAATTCTACATACTTTGGGGCTGAAATAACTGAGAATTTGATAAACGATGAAATCAGATAAAGAATTATATGTGGCAACAAAGCTTATGTAAGTTGATCAAATCGGCCCAACTATCTAAGCCCACTCAACTCAAGTTATATATGTATATAGTGTGCTAAGGCACAAAAATTAAGGTGCTAAAAATATCCAAACAGGAAGACCTTAAAATATTTGAATGGAAAATTATTAGATGTATTTTCGGTCTAATAAATGAACAAGAAGCCTGCCGTATCATATGATGACCTAATGGAGCATGAAATGAAGATATTCTACAGTTATTTAAATCTATAAGAATTAGTTGCGAAGTCATATCCAGCAAATACTGAATGAAAGAGTGGCTGAACATGTTTTCCGAAGCATTTTCTGGAAAGAAAAAGAGAAGACACCATACTAATGTTGGGTTTTAGAAATATGGTTATTGTACAGGGTGTCTGGTGGCAAATTTATATTTTTAAATACGATTATTTCAAAAAGTAATAAACGGTGCGGAGGGAGGGTGGCGCCGTTGGAATTATCAATTGTGCGGATTTGTCAGTCACGATATCACAGTGGTTGAGCGAGCATCGCGCGTTTGCTGTGGCGGCATTTTTTAATAGTAATGATTATTACGCAATTGCTCATCGACAATTATGTTCAAAGTTCGGTATTCCTTATCCACGCATGAGATAATTGGACCACTTTTTTTTCAAAAATTCTCGAGGCCAGGCGACGAATGTCAACGGTGAAAATTATCGACGTATGATTACAGAATTCTTTTTGCCAGGCGAGCTCATCCATCGTACTCTTCTCACTCGTGGTTTCAACAGGATGTGGCGACTGCACACACAACCAGAGCTTCGATGAATTTGCTTCGGGAAAATTTCCCCCCAAAACTGATCATCCCATGGCCACCGAGGTCGCCCGATTTAACTCCCATGGATTTTTTTTATGAAGCTACCTCAAAGAGAGTGTTTGTAATGACAATCCCTAATATCTTGTGGCTTTAAAGGAAAATATTTGTCGAGAAATCAGCTCAATTGAACCAAGTTTACTGCAGCGTGTGGCGCAGAACACAAGGCTCCGTTGAACAGTGCGATAAACTCGACAGAAGGCATTTGGATAGCATATTCTTTAAAAAATAAAATCCGCATTCCCATTCTATCGTTCAATGCTCTTAATAAAACGTTGTGTCAATTATTACGTTTTTAATTTATGTTTGAAAATATAAATTTGCTACCAGACAACCTGTATTTATCAGAAGGTATCAATAAGAAAAATTTGTGTGTTCAGCTTTGTATTATAAAAAAACTTGCGCGGCTCAAAAATAAAATTTGTAACAATCAACAAAATTACACATAATAAAAAACACAAACATCACTGCAGTAGGAATATTTATGTATACATTTAAGGATGGACATGGCGACATGTTTGAGTCCAGAGATAAATAAGTATGTGTCTACTTACGTATTGCCCAAGAAAAAAATCCACACACATTAGTTGTCTGAAACTTTCATGAATTTACTGAGGGTTTGCTATATTTTGCAGCTTGTTATCACGACCCCCAATAGTTTTTACTGTAGACAATAATAATTTATTTTAAACAGCTGGTTACTAGGTACTGCTCTTTAGTGAAGCTCCTTAGCAACCAAGCTTTAATAGCCTTGTGCCGCTACAGTAACTGTTGTATCAAGAATATAGAAAAGGACTTTAGCTAAATTGGAGTGACCAACTGGATAGAAAGCTATGGACAGACGGATAGCGAAGCATTGTTGTAGAGGGCCAAGTTCATCTTGGACTGTAGAGTCGGACAAGTAAATACTTACACTTGTGAAAGCATATCTATTTAATATAATTAATTAAGGTTTATTGGAATATCAAATTTTACACAATTACTTTCTGCTCTTTAAAAATACTTATAACAAATGAATGGGCTGAGGGATGAGTAAATATTCTGAACATGACTGCACAATCTGTCCTTTGCTGCTTTTAGATAAACAGATCATCCCAAATCACAGTTATAATATGTTTTCTTTGGTTTACGATTTATCAACTTCAATGGCCACTAATCATATACACTAATCAAAGAAAAATGAGAATTCACCTGAGCACCATCAACCCTATCAGTGGTTGCAAGTAAACTGTGAACGATGTACTCAAAATATCTAGAGAGGATGTAAGTCTCTGGCTGGGTCCCATCTTCAAGTTGGCTTTCAGCTTGCTCGTAAGCAGCTTCGGCCAATCCTGTAAATGCCCAACATACATTTGCTGCTACCCTTGGTTCAGACTGAAAATTTAAACGAATAATATTAAAAAAAATGTAAATATAATTCATTTAAACAAATTAAAGCAGCTAATTAATATTATACTCAGTTGTTAGAATGTTGTTAGCTTAACCTGTGATACTATTAATAACAATATAACCAAAATAAAAGAAACTTGCTAACAAACCTTCAATCTTGATACTTTACCTTCAATCCATTGAGAAGTGATTCTAAAAGTGGCTTAATATATGCTTCATTTGTAGCGGCTTCAGGTACGATTTCACAAATTCGACCGAAAGTCCAAGCAGCCGTATCTCGGACAACCACTGATGTGTCATACATAAGTTTGATTAATGTTGGCATAGCCTGCTCAACCATTGGTTTAAGGGTATTCGAACTCAATCCACTTAATATTGAACCTACAAACAAAAAAAAAGAAGAAAGTTATAATAAGAAAAATGTACTAATAAAAAAATCCTGACACACCTGAGGAAATGTTTAAACTGAGCACAATCCTCAGAACAGGAGACCACTAGAATTATTTTATTTTTTTCAACCCACTAATCAAATCGTTTTAAAAAAGAATTCTAGTTATTAGCTACTATTACTTATTAGTTTTGAATGCTGTATAGTTAGTTTCGTTGATTGAAAAAAAAAATACTATACATTTTAATCTTTTTAAGCAAAATTTACTTCTAGTAATTAAGTACCTACTAGATCATTTCTTTGAAATAAAATAAGGTATTTAATACGAACCAAATGCCATAAGAGCAGCATCCCTGTATCTCCAATCACTTGATTCGATGTTCTGTTGTACGAATGGAAGTACATGTGGCACAATATCCTCTTCGCAACAAGTTGCCAAGAGCATGAGGCAAACGCCAGCTGCTTTACTAGGGTTCCAGTCGTCTTCATCATCAAATTCCTCCTAAAAACGAATAATAAACACTTTAAATATTGGTTTGGTTAAGAAAACAATAGGAATGTAGAAGAAACATGAACAACTTTCCCTCACAGAAAGCTTCCTCCAGAAAAATTTACTAGACCTGCATAGAGTGCCTAATCAGTGGCACATCCTTTCTTTGTCACTAAACAATGCTAAAAAAGGAAAACAGTGAAATAAACAATGTTTCCCAAATTCTTGTCGCCTTCTTAGTTGAAACTCAACAAATCTTGGCCTTTGTACTGATACTTAACAAAATATCACTTTTTTATCTTCTTAAAAATAGGTTAGGAGACCCGGTAGCCGTGAGGGTTAAGGCGTGAGCTCTTAACACTCCGTGCCAAAGGTCGTGGGTTCGATTCCCACTAGGGGCGGTGGCTTTTCTTTAGAAAAAAGAAAAGGCATCACCCCTATCCTGGCTAGAAACGGGTGGTAACCTATAGATAACCCGTCCTAAAATTCGTAGTTAATAATAAATGGACGTTAAAATTTAAATTTAAATAAAATAAAAATAGGTTATACACTACAGAATACCATTATAACTATTTTCTTTTATACAGTGTCTTTCCAAGGTTAAACCGTTCACCACAAAATAGCTCTCATACTATTAAGGGTGATTCTGATCCTTTTCTGAGTTTCAGAGTACAAAACTTAAGATTATTTTGTAAATTAGATTATTTTATTTATTTAAATTTTAACTTCCATTTATTATTAACTACGAATTTTAGGACGGGTTATCTATAGGTTACCACCCTTTTCTAGCCAGGATAGGGGTGATGCCTTTTCTTTTTTCGAAAGAAAAGCCACCGCCCCTAGTAGGAATCGAACCCACGACCTTTGGCACGGAGTGATAAGAGCTCACGCCTTAACCCTCACGGCTACCGGGTCTCCGATAAATTAGATTAAAATAATGATAATCATGAGGTGTAAACATAAATTGAAAACATACCTGTTTTGTTAATTTAGACAGGACTACAGGTACAAGAAATTGAAGTGCCCCTTTAGCATAATACCGTGAAGTTCTTGTTGGAGGGCGGCCCATTTCAACTGCTTCAGATTCTTCAATTGATAAATCAACTTCTTCATCTGATACATTTGACCAGAATTCAATGCCTTGAAGAGCAACCTCTTTAATGTCTGATTTCATAGCTTCTAATGTAATCTGGTGCAAAAAAAGTTGTTCAAAATCATTAATTTATTTAATTAAGTAAGATTAGCATGAGAATTATAATAGTCATACACAAAATCATTGTCAAAATTTAAGCAATAGTAAAGATTAATTGCTACACATTAAAACATTTAAGTTAACTCACAGGGAAAAGGGCTTGTCCCATGTATGTTTCCATGTATTGATAATAGAGAGTCATAATTTTGACAAGACACTGGAGAGCAGCAACTCGAACTTGAGTGTCAGTGGATTGAGTAGCTTCACATACAACTTCCATTAAATAATTTCGCTCCACCTGAAAGAAGCATTACCTTGAGATTAACAAATAACTGCAATGAAGAGTGGAAGATTTAGCGATAGACCTTATTGGAATAAAGGTTTCATAAACTAAAACTTATAGAAATTAAAAATAAATGTTTATGTAACTTGCAGAAAAAAAAAACAAAAGAAAAAAAAAAAAAAAAAAAGCTCATAGACCACAGTAATTAAACAGTTACCGACTCATAACATGCATTAATGAGCGCAAGAGGCACCTCTGGTGTCCCATACCCAGCCTGATAAAAAAGTTAAAAATGTGTATACGTTTTGTTCGGAGTGTGAAGGGAATCCGGGTCACTGCCTAAATTGTTTTAATATGGACCATGAAACCTAATCACATAATTAAGTCAGGGTTTTAAAAAAATATTTGAATTGTAATTTTTGCTTTGTTTCACTCATTGTAAAAGCTGAAACTTGTTCAAACAATTTTTTTTTGTAATATTAATTAGCCTGCTAGACCAAAAGGAGTTGGAATCAAAACCAACAAATAATCCAATGTTTAAATAGTACTAAAGATATTTTCAAGAGAGCCAAATTCAGACATTCAACATTTTTATTAAGGAAAGGTCAGTTTTTTTCTGGAAGGGTAAATGTGTGCGTGATTTGTTCCAATTGTAAATATTAAAGAATAATTAAATTCCTTCCATTTATGTAAGGTATCTATTTTTCATGGTAATAAATAAAACAACTACATCACTAAAATCAAATAATTTCTTCCTTCAAAATTGGTTGGCATCAGAATAAAATAAAGGCATGTATCTAAATAAACCCAAGAACTTGTGGGTGTTAATTTGTAATGAAAAAAATATATGTCAAAATAGGAAACTCACATCTTGTTGAAAATTAGCTCTGGTGAATTCCAAAGAATTAAGTAGAGCAGTTGTAGCAGCTAATCTAACATAAGTTCTTTCTTCTGAACGCATTCCATGTACTATAGCAGTTAGTATTTGGTTAGACTGACTAGTTAAACAGTCATGTTCCTGAAAGTGCAGAAAAAAAAAAACATTAGAATAGCTAAAACAGTTACTATTTAACTACAGCAATGGAAACTTAACTACTTCATTATCAGAAAAAGTTTTCTTTTAATTTTAATGAAACTCAATTTCATTCGTTCACAGAGAGAGAGAGAGAGAGAGAGAGAGAGAGAGAGAGAGAGAGAGAGAGAGAGAGAGAGAGAGAGAGAGAAGTATATTTAATACAATAAGTTCTGATTTTCTTATATTATTTCTTGCTCTTAATTTATGAGAATGAACATAACTTGAGCAAAATTTAATCTGAAAATAATTTGAATAGACCGTATTTATAATTAAGTAACCAGACAACACAAAATAAATAAAAAGGAAATGATAATTACAATATCCTGGCAAATATATCCAATTGCCTCCAGAGTAGCTTCTTTCATCATTTCTGTCGAATTTGGACCAGTGACATTCGCAGACAAAGTGGGTATTAAGTCAGGCCACTGTCCAACAGGTATTTCAGCAACGGCAACGTAGGCGACACATTGGGCCGCTGAACTAGGCCGCGTATTTTCCGTTCCAAGAGCGCCGAGAATCTGAAATTATTATAATAATAGTAATTAAAAATTATCTTTGGAGATTCTATAGTAAATTTAGTACACAGTGAATAAGTCAATTCTCATGTGAGTTTTATTGTTTGTATTTATATGGTCTGGAGGACCCATGTTTTCTAAAAAAAAAACAACTCATTTATAAAGAAAGAAAAAAAGGAACATTTATACCAATTGGAATAAAAAACGCAATTGAACTTTTCACCTCATAACTTAATTAACTTACTAAAAAAAACATAAGACAATTCAAATGTATAAAAATCCTTTATACGCAATTTACTGCTGTATATCCAGTGTAATTGAATTAAAAAAAAAATTATTTCTCAATACAAAATATTTATCTCTTAACAAATAATTTATATGCAAACCAAAAAATGAATCTTACATTCTTTTTAATGTACATTCTTGTTTCCTCGGGAAATGCAAGCCATCTGCTTTGGTATTGACTTTTGATGGTAGGGTCTTTGGATGTTAGGTTATTCTTAAGTTGTAAGCCTGCTGCCATTCGAGCAACAGGAGAATTTCCACCATGATGGAGGATATCAGACAGAGTCTGGAGGAACTCAGCCTGTTGGAAAAAAAAAATATTAGTATACTGAAAGTTGTACAAAAAAATATAAAGAAAAGAACATCTTCAGCCAAGGAAGTGAGACGGCTTTTACATAAGTTCTTATAGAGCCAATTTCGTGAATTCGTTTCAGTTGAACCTATTATGAATGTTTTGAATATTTAAAAACAAAGACTTAGGAAGAAAAAATATTGTATACATTTTCGAGATTTTTCTTATAATTGTATACAAGGTCACAGTGCAAACTACTCTTAATATCCATGAAAAGTGGAAATCAGGGAGTGAATGAATGTAACATATAGCGTTGGTTGGTTTCAGAAATTTTGGTGAGGCGATTTCAAGTCAGAAGACAAGAAAAGTCATGGCCCCATTCTGTAGAGAAAAACCAGCTGAAGTCACTACTAGATACAGATTCAACCAAAACTCCACAATAAATGGCAGAAGAGCTCAGGGTAAACCAATCCTACATTGAATAGAAAAAAGAAGCTTGACAAGTGAGTGCCACAAGAGTTAAACGAGCATGGGGGAAAACTGCTAGATCGAAATCTAATCCTTCTAAAATAAATTAAACACACAATAAAATCTAGTCATTTCAATGCGATGAGAAATGGGCCTTATTTATTTATTTCATTCGAATTTTAATGAAACGTCTTCATTAATGACACCGTTCCTCTGTGAAGGCTGATCCGCAGGTTACCCAGGAAAGAGCTTACACCATTCCTTTTTTTGAAAGAATACATATCATTTCTAGTGGAAATCAAATCCACAAAGCGAACAACATTCACAGCTGTAAGGCCTCCGTTATTGTAAAAATGGATCTTATACAATAACAGAAGGTTTTGAAGCAAGTTAGAAACGGGCAAAACAAAAGACATTTTTCAAAGCCTCACTACCACCCAAGAAAAGGTATGTGCAAGGTATGATTGTCTACTGCCAGTATTATCCATTAACCCTTTCTTTGCTGACGAATGAAGCAACTCGCAGCGCCCGGTACACTCGATGCTTTTCCGTCAAACTCCCCCTGTACGTTCGCCAATCTCTCCTCATCGCGACTTCACTACCGTTCGACTCTTTCCTCTCTCTCAGAAACAAGGTGCATCATCACTCATATCGAAGGAGGCTATCTATACCAACCATACTATAAAAGATCCAAATTGTGACTGAAAAATATAAACAGCAACAATATGGCTGTAGAGACAAATCTGAGCACGACACTGCAAATAGGCGGCGAGGTATGCCAGCTTCAACAATTACGCATAACAATGCTGATTGTAGGACTTTACGTTTTTTTTTTTTTTATTTATTTAGATACTAATAGACTTGCACAATGAAAAATTTCAATTATTATACGAAGAAGATTTGATGAAATCGAAATGTTTTTGAAGAACCGGACGAAGCTTTATTCGTAAATAATAAAATCACTAGCAATATTAGGATAATTGAGATATAAAGTCTCTGTTACTTTAACCTTTAGAGAAAAATTATTAGTCATTACAGATTCTAGAAATACTTAGAAAATTATATTGAATGCATCATTTCATTATGGCTTCTTTAGATGTCTCAGAGATAAGATATTATAATATCTTACATAGTATGGTTATTGTATAAACACATTAGTTAATTAAAAATTATAATATTCCATGGATTTAATGAACCTACTAACCATCCTTAATATCGCTAGGTCCCACTGATTTTATGCGAGTTAATAGAACTAGGCCGGAGAAGCGACAGACGGAGCTAATACCAGCCACGAGTTAACTTGTGTGGAGCATGAGGGGCACAGACAATGGAACACGAGTTAACTCGTGTGGAGTGTCTGGGACACTGCTTTTCGTACACGAGTTAACACGTTCAGAGCAACGAAAGGGTTAACCCTTAGAGTGCTTCGAGTTGATATCGTTGATACAAATGCAAAATAGCGAATGTGAAATGTGGTTGGAACCTTTTAGGTAACTTTATATATATTTTTTATCCCATGATATATTTTAATTAGACTTAATGCATATTCGTTAGTTTGATTTTCTGTAATTGATAATTATTTTTCTTTAATTTTTGAGAGTTTGCCACAACGTACATCAGTCCAATAGCATTCAGAAAAATTGAAAATGAAAAATGCCTTTTTTCACATTCGATACTTTGCATTTGTAACGACGATATGGCCTACTGATCCCTGGGTGCAATAAGTCCACAATGTAATTTGCACTGTGCATACTTTTCTGAACCTTGTACATTTATTTTCCTCTATTCACCCTAGCTGTGGACTGGCAACAGCGGAGTTAAACATATTTACAAATTTGCAATATTCACATATTTATATTATTAAAAAAGTTACATTCTTCCCTGTTTTGAACGATGCACTTTTATACATTATTTTTAATTTATTATTTCTTTAGTGTATAGCACTGAAAAAAAGGAAATGAATAAAATGTAACATTTTGTTCATTCCAAAATATTCTTAATGCATTCTCGGAAGCAAAGGGGGGTAAAGATCAAAACAACCACCGAGAAGGGCGAGTTACAGCGCGACAGATGATGATCATTGCTCGTCTTACAGCTAGATATAGTAAAAAGGAAACCTACATGAATTCTAGTGGTGCAATAGTGAACTATTTTTTTCTACAAAATCCCCAGAATCTAGACCAGAAGTTGTCTACATCCTATCTGCATTAAAGGCTAAAACTCATAATACAGCAAGAACTGCTGGAAAAGACAGCACCAAGGGCATGGTCTCCCTCGACTTGTACAGCAGTCAATCGCACACTAAGGGTCCCTCTTGGAGAGACTATTACAGCCGACAAATACTAGAAAGAGTTTGATGTCGTGCATCGGAACCTGCAATGCCCTAGCTCTGCAGTGATTAATGAGACAAGGGCTAATTCTTTCCAGGAATAGCCTATATATAGGAATAGCTTATATAGTAATATATAGGATACTCCATATGCAATCACAAGTTGTTCAACCAAAGCTGCAACAAATTGGAGAGAATTAGGCCTCAAGTCCTTCAAATATCACTCTATTTATGATTGTTACTTTGTAACTCCAACGTGTCAGTAGGTCAAATATAGTTAAAACTTAAAATTTTTGTACTCAGTCTGCTCTATGTTTCATCTAGACATGACGCATCCTAATGCTCATTAAAACCAGAAATAAGTCTCATCTTAAGAGTCCTCTCTGCAGGCATTGTCATGTGCTTTTCCCGGCAGAAGAAACTCTAAAGGTAAGACTGTGAATTCCTTGTTGTCATGCTATTAAACAGATGTGATGTGGACAAAAACCAGAAGCAGAAGTAAGTCAAGATGAAGAAACACATTTGGAGAAATACAAATTTTATCTTTGTGCGACAGTGAGTAAATTCTTTCAAAGGAAAGTAAAACTCAAGGACCAGCCATGTACTTTTTCAAGTGACTTATTATTGATGACTGAATCAACACAACTAGGTCAAAATGTTTAGCAAACATTACAGATACAGAAAACATATGTCTTATAATGATTAAGGAATTCTATCATACTGGCCAAAGAACTTTATCAGTATTTGTTTATAATATAGAATGTTAAATTAAAGGTTAATCTAGCCCTCAATGCAATTGTCTCCTGTTACATTTTTTTGACAATCACATCATAGTTAAAAAAAAGAAAAAAAAAGATAACCCTAACCTATCACTTTATGTTTATGGAAACTGAACTTCTTATTTGCAGAATTTAAATATGAATTCATTGTCAATAAAGCCTTAATAATGTCTTCATATTTTTGTTTTTTATAGGACTTAACTAAGTATCCATTTCACCAAGAACATATTAACCCTTACGCTGCAACGGACTGATATATCAGTCCAGTGGTTGCAGTGCCCCGGGTGCTACGGACTGATATATCAGTTCGGCTTCTTTTGTGCTTGGCTGCTACGAGCTACTATATCAGTCCTTCTACCTTTTCCATCTGTAGGATGTTTATGGAAACTGAAGTGCCTTTCAAAGCCGATAGGGAGCATAGGACTTCACTTTAGCTTCCAAGTACTCAGACTACTTGTACCTGCACCCTCCCTTTTTTTACTGCCAAAAACCATTTTCTCTTTACCGGGAATTTACCCTTCATATTTCTCTAGTATAATTTGAGCTTTCCAAGTGAGCTGTAAATATTTCTAAGAAAATTTATTCTGAGCACTCGTAAGAACTTTAGACAGGTGTGAGCGAAAGTTAAGCGGACTTTTCTTTGGATGACGATGAAGGTTCTGATAATGTACCCCAAAATTTATCTCTTCGAGAAACACCTGGAACAAGTGGAATGCAAAGTAAAAGAGAATAATCTTCTGACGTAACAGCGTGTGACAAAAGTATTCAGCACACTGGGCACTCCAGGCACTAGACTCTCCCGTACCATGTAGCCTACAGCCACAGCCTTTAGTTTAGGCCACAGCCTAAAGATTAACTGATATTCGTTAAGTGATACAATTATTACTCTTTAAAAAAAGTCCGACTCGCAGGAACTGTGTCATCTTAGCGCGGTTCCAGTTTTTTTTTTTTTTTTTTCTTTTTTTTACGGCACATCTACATCTAGGTCATTAGCGCCGACATCCAGGGTGTAGCGAGGAATTTCACCAGCGAGCCGTGGGATGATAAAATTCCTGCCGGAGGTTGGGAATCGAACCCACCATCTCCCGCTTATGAATCCAAGGCGCTAGCCATTAGACCACGGGAGACCCCGGTTCCTGTTCATATCCCTATTCTCATTTGAAAAGCATAGAATAGAAACAGATAATATTTTCCTCGGCCTTTGTTCAAAGGGTTTTATGGCTGGCTATACCTGGGGTCAGGTCCGCAAGACCCTTGAATCCTCTTCTACCGCTACTTCATTTCATACGTTTCAATGAATTGGAAAATATCAAATATTTTCACACATTCCTGTGTTCTTTTACTATAGTAATAATTCTACAGATAAAATCAATTAAAAAATAAAATAAAAAAACCAACAGCATAAAGGCAATTGAAAATATTCAAAAGATGTCAACGAATCTTTTTCTCTTGGCAAGCTATATTTCTAACAATGAATTGTTTTTCTTATTTTGCCTAATCTGTTTTATTGTAAAATACATTATCCAACTATAAGCAATTAAAAAATAACAAGGAATAAAAACAGACAAAAAGAACAGTTCGAATAAGCAAAATCAATTACTTTAATGTTTTAAGCACTTATTTCTCCGATTGACATCGCCTAATCAAAACTTTCATCAGAACCTTTTTTGTAGAGCATTTAGTAAGCTTTCTAATGGTATTCTTTCGTTTACCAAATTCTTAACCTTTTTCGAGATATTAAGGAAAATATACAAAGTTACCAAAACTTTTTATGTCTGTTAATAAAATATTTTATTCTAACCCTTCCTTAACTCCAAACGTAACCAAAATTTCAACATATTAGTTTTAATGAAAGTAGAACATGCAGAAAATGTTTCAACTGAATCCCATGATTCTAAGTACCCAAATTAAAAACGGTATTCAAAAACTATTTTTCCAATTTTCTCGAAAACGGTTAAAGCTATCGCCTTGAAAATGGGTTCATTCGTTTTCCTAGCCCAAGAAGCCTATAAAAAGAGTACTTACAAGCTTATGAACTCAAAAACGTAAGCGTTACGATTTTTTCTGCGCGAATTTCGCCCCAAACTCCATCTTCCAGTGGGCGGATTTTGCTGGTTAACGAACTTGTCCTTTCATATTGGACGACTGATTTTTGTACCAAATTTCATCAAAATCGGACCATTCGTCTTCGAGCTAGAGAGCGAACAGACAAATATATATATATACATATATATATATATATATATATATATAAATATATACATATATATATATATATATATATATATATACAAATTTGAACCACCGTTATTTTCGGTCTCTAGGGGTTCTGAAACGCGAAATTTTCTGGTCGGCACTTCCGGATTGTTTCATTGTATCAACCTTATAAGCGGGGTTCCTCCCTGGGGGGGAGGGAGGAACCACGCTAAAATGAAAAGCATAACAAATTTAGCACAACAGCTGAAATGAGTAGAAACTTGTACTCTCCCCTAAAATTTTTCAGCCTACCCCACTGACCATATATATACATTTTTTAAAAATTGAGGGTAGAAATGAAGTTTCGCGTCCTCACAACCGATTTCTTTCAAATTTTGTACAATTACGTATTTTGCTGCACTAAACACAAATACATTAAAAAAAAAACAAAAAAACTCGCTTTCAACTAGGAAAGAAATTAAGAACTAAAGTTCACTGTTATGCAGGTTATGCGCATGCGCGGGTATGGAAAAGTCCGTACTAAAGAAGTCTAATTGAAATTTACCATCAATTATTTAAATTCACCGGCACTTATTTATTCACAACCTTTTTTTTAAATAATGAAACATTCTTCACATTTCTTGTTTCGTTCATAAAAAGTATTATATAACAGAAATCCCTTAATAATTAGCTAATGCCTATATAATTATTAGTTCATTCTAATTCGCGCCTGCTGAAGTTTGATTGTCAACACTTTCATTTTATACAAAACTAACAATGAAGTTTCACGAATTTATAATTCTCGTCCAGAATAGAGAAGAATTACTCTAAGGCATTTTTTAAGAATTACATTAAAGGCATTTTTCGGTGCGATTGGGGATTTATATCCACCGAACATCGCGTCTGAAGGAAAAGAAAGCTAAGAAGAATGTCTAGGACGACTTTTTGGCATACATACTATGCGTTTCCGCTCGCTCAAAAAGATATCAAAACTCTAATCAATCCAACTAGCTAAAATTAATAGAATTCTATTAATTTTAGCGAGTTGGATTGACTAGGGTTTTGATATCTTCTTGAGCGAGCGGAAAGGCATAGTACATCTGCCCATAAGCGACAGGTTACGACGGGTGAGGATGCTCTTAAAATTGACAATTATTTTTGAATAAATGGTTTATGAACATTTCAAAGGAGAGTTCTCTGTTTACCAATGTTATATGTCTGCGCATGCGCATGTTTGCAAATACGCTTTTTACGCCTACTTTTATAACCTTCGTAACAGTAAACTTTAGTGCATAATAACTTCTTTCCTAGTTGAAAGCAAATTTTTTTTTAATGTATTCGTGATTAGTGCATTAAAATACGTTGTAGTGAAACATGTTAAAGAAATCGTTTGTGAGGATGCTAAACTTCAGTTTTACCAAATTGAGTTATCATTGCCTAGTTTTCTATGAGAATCCAAAAAGTTTTCCCTTTCAAGTTCAAATAACCAAGACCTTTGGTCACAAACATGTATTCATATATACTATTCAAGCTATTAATCAAACATAAATGTTATTAACTGGTCTCATACTACATTATTCTTTAATAAACTCACATATCTAGGCGCACGGTAGTGCGCCAGGCCAAGTTCCGGCCTAAGCATACTGTGTGTATATTACAGGAGGTCTTAGAGCCGATTTTTACCCTCTCATAACTTTCAACCAGGTAAAGATAAAGTTATGAAATTTTACACAGGTATTATACTACTAGATGTGAGTAAAACTGGAAATTTTCATAATTCTACATCGAATAGTTTCTGAGATATAAGCGATCGAAATTCGGGATTTATAGGACTCACTCACTCACTGACTCATCAAAATTATTAGGCACTTCCCATGATGCTAGAGACTTGAAATTTTGCATGATGATAGATATGAAGGTGTTATTAAAGGAAAAAAATCGAAAAATCCCGAAAAGTTGTGTTTGACTCCGCTTCCGGGGCGGAAGCGTGCCAGTTTTGTACTTCCTTCGGAAACCCATCATTCCTTCCGAAACCCATGATGTGGGGTATCAAATGAATCGTCTCGGAATGACAAACCTATATTTGATGTTTTAAGAAACAATTAGACGCATATAGGCTCGGTCAAAATCTTATATCAGCTGTCTGTCTGTACGTTTTTTCCTTATACAAATCCGTACCGTTTGACCGATTTTGACCAAACTTGGGACACAGATGGATCTTGATACGGGGAGAATCATAGGCTAGGTTAAATTGTCTATCAGTTGTCAGTCTGTCTGTTTGTTCCTTATACAAATCCACACGATTTGACCGATTTTGACCAAACATGGTACATAGGTAGGTCTTGATCCGGGGAGTGTCATAGGCTAGTTCAAAATCGTGTATCAGCTGTTTGCCTAACTGTTTATTCCTTATACAAATCCACACGATTTGACCGATTTTGACCAAACATGGCACACAGGTAGGTCTTTATCCGGGTTGTGTCATAGGCTATGTCAAAATCGTCTATCAGTTGTCTGTCTACATGTTTATTCCTTATACAAATTCACATCGTTTGACCGATTTTGACCAAACTTGGCACACAGGTAGGCCTTGGTCCAGGGAAAGCACTAGGCTAGGTAAAAAAGGTCTTTCAGCTGTCTGTCTGTATGTTTGTTCCTTATACAAATTCACACCGTTTGGCCTATTTTGACTAAACTTGGCACGCAGGTAGGTCTTGATACGGGAGTGTCATATTACCTATGACGTTTTGTACTTTTTGTTCCATCGGAAAGCCATCATTCCTTCTGAAACCCATCATGTGGGGTATCAAATGAATCGTTTTGGTAAGGAGAACCTATATTGGATGTTAAAAAACATTTCGACGCATCTTAACAACAACAGTTGTGACTTCTGTCTTAAATGAAGTAAATAAAGTCGTAGGGGTTACTGCATAATATTCTTGAAAGCAGATACTAAGTTTTTCAAAGTCGAGCCATCTAAATTACAAAGTTTAGAATCACAAACCGAAAATGTATCGTCTTTGTTCTTATCTTTTTCTTGAAGGCCTTCTACACTTTCCCTATTGTGATCTTTATCCTCGGGATAAGGTTCCTGTGTTTTACAGTGTAATAGTTTAGTTAAGAGAGCAACCAATTTGTCCTCTAGAGTAATGTCATCTGGAAGAGCTTCTAACTTTTCTAGTCTAGTGATTAGATGTATGTAGGTTGATTATTGGTATCAAATATCAAGCAGTAAAGAGAACTTTATGCAGAATCCAAAGACCCTGGTTTTATATGAAGCACAAAAGCCAGTAGGTATGCGGCAACTAAATTTTCATTAAAACTTAGAAAAAAGTAATGAGATCCCAAAAAAAAAAAACATAAATGTGAAATAGAGGCCAAGTTCCTCCCCCACAAAGAAACACCTTACTATCCTACACTCCAAAAAAGTAGTATAAGTTGGTGTATTAACTGTACCATATTTTCAACCAAAAATATTTGCCAATACAAGAGGTGATACAAGAAATAAATGTCCAAGTTCATTACTTGGAATACCTCATAGTTACTTACTAAGAACAGTAAAGACACTTCAACTGACCTTTAAAAACAACAATAAAAGTACTTATATCCAGGTACTAAAACATCACTTTCCTCAACCAGGTATATTCTTAAACTTGGCAATGTTTTATTTTTGCCGAAATTATCTTTAGAGAGAAAACTAAACATTGCCAAGTTTAAGAATATACCTGGTTGAGGAAAGTGATATTTTAGTGACTGGATATAAGTATTTGGTAAAACTGAAGGAGTGTCCTCAGCACCAATTTTCTTCAAAGTTTGCACTATAACGTATTTTGATGCACTAAACACGAATCCGTTGAAAAAAAAAGTTGCTCGCAACTAGGAAAGAAGTTATTTTAAAAAAAAGTTCACTGTTATGAAGGTTAGGGAAGACTGCCTTGGACGACTATTGGGCATAGAATTCTTTTCATTTCTGCGAGTTGGATTGACTAGGGGTTTTGATGTTTTCTTGAGCGAGCGGAAACGCATAGCACATATGCCCAAAAGCGACAGTTTACGACCAAGTCAGCTACCACAGGTGAGTCTAAATTTCAATTACACTTCGTCATTAAGGACTATTGCGCATGCGCGTGTTCACATATAAGCTGTTTACCCCGTCTTTTATAACCTCCATAACAGTGAACTTTAGTGCTTAATAACTTCTTTCCTAGTTGCGAGCAACTTTTTTTTTTAACGGATTCGTGTTTAGTGCATCAAAATACGTTATAGAGCAAATTTTGAAGAAAATCGGTGCTGAGGACACTCTCCTTCAGTATTACCAAGTATTTTTATTGTTGTTTTTAAAGGTCAGTTGAAGTGTCTTTACTGTTCTTAGTAAGTAACTATGAGGTATTCCAAGTAATGAACTTGGACATTTCTTTCTTGTATCACCTCTTGTATTGGCAAATATTTTTGGTTGAAAATATGGTACACTTAATACACTAACTCATACTACTTTTTTGGAGTGTAGGATAGTAAGGTGTTTCTTTGTGGGGGAGGAACTTGGCCTCTATTTCACATTTATGTTTTTTTTTTTTGGATTGGAACCATCTACACATAGCTTAACACAAAAACATACAATGTCACCACAGAATTCCTTAATCGTCAAATTTTTAAAACAAATAACAAACAAAGCCATTTAAAAATTGAAAAACATTAATTGTGTTGCATAAAAATAATATAAAATGTTAGCTCACTGTCAACAAATTGCACATGTTAATCTAAGATGTTGCCAAATAATAAAACAATGCACAACTATTTTTAAGAGAACACAACCGAGATATATGTAAAAAAAATATACTTCAATTCGTCAAAAGAAAACAACTTAAAGTAAATTAAAATAAGCAGAAAAAAGATAAAGCCCTGAATTTGACACAATAAAGTTCAACAAAAATCATCTCCTATGAAATCATAAAACTCACCAAATTTGTCTGTGCAGCCTGCTCAAGAAAGCTTTGGGCTGCTTCAAGTTCATTCTTATCTGGAAAGACAAAAAAATAGACATTATTAGCCTTCCTTTTGAACTTACTAGTGAAACACATACTATTAATACAATTGTTTCAAATAACATTTTGAAGCCTATTAAAAATAGTAGAATGTCTGAATAACTACAACAGAAAACTATTAAGTGATGGCGAAGATAAGAAGACACCGAATTAATGTGTCTTCATAAAAAGTAAAAATTTATCTATTCCCAATGCATCAAAAATGCACAGAAGTAAGATGTATATTCAATGAGTCATAAGATAAGACAAACATTCTGAGTAATTTGATACATTACATCTATGAAAAAACAATAATGTTCAAATTTAAGGATAATCGAAGTTTCCTTGTAAAACAATAGGCAATAACAACCATTAAGAACCAATACTGACATAAAGAATTAATTAAAATAGTGAAACTATTAAAATAAAATACAGGCGCCTGTGTGAACCAAACCAACCTGAAACACTAGAGCTATCATAACATAAACTATATTTAATAAGAGCACGACCTATTTATTTAATTTGTCAAACGGCTTTATTAGGTAAAAAGTGTCTTCCCAACATTATGAACAAGTTATGCCACATTTTAAAACTTTTCAGTTAAGAGACTAACAGGGCAAGGCCTGAGTTGTGCAATACGTATTTTCGCTATTTAAAATTAAACTTTATTTACCTGGTGAAACAGTCTTCTCTAGGATTTGTATTAATTGTGCGGAAGCGTCGCTATTCATCTTCAACATCATTTTTGTAGAGAAACACTAATTAAATAATATAAGGAACACCTTGTTGTTCCTACTTATTGTTGCAACTTATACCGGCTATCGCCATATGCTTCAAGGACAGCTTGTATTCCTACGCGACATGAAATTTATTCTGACTTGATAATTTAAGATTAACCAGTTTCAAAATAAACATTTACGAAGTAAACCTAATAAAATTCTAAACTCAGACTGACACAAGCCACCTGAAAATTAGAAACTGTATGAGCTTAATAATAATAAACTTCAAGAAGACAAAACTGTTTCCTTATCTCTTACAATGATTAAAATAAATGAAAATAAAACACCTTAATTGGCTTAAATTAAACTAAAGGTTCTGAAATATTTTTAAGTAAAAATTAATAAATTCGAGAGGAAAACAGTAACTTTTTTCTGGACTACTTTTCTGATAAAATGGCGCCACAATGATTTCAAAAGGCGCGTACCAGTCACCCGAAAAATAACCTACTGACCAAAAATGATCATTTTTATGCTGAAGTCCCTTGTCCGTTATTTAAACCAACTGTAGCCGCATCTCTAGTTTCTGTAAAGATTCATGGAAATTTTCTTTTTATTGTGAATGCTACTTAACACAATTTAAAGATCAATGCAATCTTATACATATTTTAGTAATAACAAATACTATTTTCTCTAAAACCCTGTTTCATTAATTCCTTGTTTCCACTGTTGCAATAAATCCAAACTATTAAACTTGATTCACTAAAGATTTTTTCTTCTAGTGCTGCCGTTCAAGGGTTGGATTTGGGGTCCCAGATCATCCCTAGGCTCACCCAGCCTTTAATTAATCATGGGTACCTTGGGTGCTAATGACTAGCAGTCGAAACAGCCAAGGAGAAAATCAGGCGGCCGGAGCATAGTGTTGACCACACTATCTCCCTAGTGTGCCGTATGGTCAAGAATCGGATACCTCTACAGTATCTGCCCCTCTGGGCCCTTGTGGCCTGTTACGGGACTGATTTTTTTTTTTTTTAACTTGATTAATTCAGTAACGATTTCTACAAATTAAACTGAAAAGGAGATAAAAAACGTATTTCAAAAACATTTACATAATATGTACTACATATGTAGGTTAAATGTGAAAAGGATATTTAAAGTATTAGAATATATAATCAAAAATATTCCCATATTTCTATAGTTTTAATGCGAATTAGCTTCAATAGTAAATGGTTTTCAACGCTTTGAAGGGCGTTACCTTTACTGTGATTCTGTAAAGAATACAAGTGAGGCATTGCGATTGATGCATTCGTAAAAATAGCTGGTATCCAGCTGATGGAATAGATCGAAATGGACAATTGGGCGTATTTTCTTGATTTATGAGATACGAAAATCTGGGTCTACACTTGAACTGCAATTTTATATAATTTATTCCATATTGCTCATACACTGTTTATATTTATTTTACAGTTTGTCATCAGTACCACACTACTGATACATCAGCGTCTTCTTTAGAGGAACGAAGTCGGGTTCCAAAACCTGCAAAGGTGTATTTTATTTTATTTTTTATCCCCTGTAACCATTTGTGGAGGCCCGGTAGCCGTGAGTGTTAAGGCGTGAGCACTTAAAAGGTCTGGGCTCGATTCCCACTATGGGGTGGTGGCCTGTCACGGGCCTGACTGTATATAAAAATATTTCAGGGCCAAAATGGATAAATTACAGTAATTGCTGAGTTAAAATACATTGCCACCTATATTGTTGTTTTGAGTTAGTGTAGGTATACTAACTTAAAAGTTATTTTTCTTAATACTACAATGAAAGCAAAGTTAACATATAAACCAATCACTTTAGGATTCAACTTCTGTTAATACATTTTAAATGCAATTATCTTAAAACTCCAATTTATGGACTTGGTCCACATTGCTAATGTCTAGTGTAACCAATGTGACATTAGTTCCGAGTCTATCGGACATGAGAGCAACCGGACATTAACGATTTGAGTTGCGCATTTGAAACATAATTTTCATTTTACTTCCCTCCGGCTAGCCGTAAAGCTTATTTATTTTATTTTTTAATCTACATGACTATTGTTTTTCAATTTGTTTGTTTACGTGATGACAAAACCAAAATATTGTGATTAGTTATTTACCCTCCATAGGGAGGAAACCCGCATATGAGCTTGACCTTAAGACACAAACTGTGCCGACTAGAAAATTATACGTTTCAGAATCTCTAGATATCGAAAATAACGTTAGTTCAAATTTTTTGTCTTTTTGGTTTCCTGATGGCTCAAAAATAGTCCTACTCTGGTGAAATTTAATAAAAAATCTTTCGTCTAATTTGAATGGTCAAGTTCGTTAACCAGCAAAATCGGTCCACCGGAATATGGATTTTGGAGTGAAATTCGCGCGAAAAAAATCATAACGCTTACGTTTTCGAGTTTATATGCTTACAGATAATTGTTTTATAGGTTTCTAGGCTCAGTAAAACGAATGAAGCCATTTTTAAGGCGATATCTGTAACCGTTTTTGAGAAATGTGCGAAAAAATGTTTTGTAACTAATTTCCGGTTACTTAGAAATTCATCTAAATTAAGAATTTTAAATTTTGGAGTTAAGGAAGTATTCGAAAAAGAATATGTTATTAATAGGCATGAAAAGTTTTCGGATCTTCGTATATTTTCACAAATATCTCGAAAACCGTTGGGAAATCGTGTAAGTTGAAGGTTACCATTCGAAAGTTTACTAAATTCTTTACAAATAATATTCTGAAGCCATTTTTGATTGGACGATGCCAATCTGAGAAATAAGTGCTTAAAACTTGGAATGTGTTTTTTTTTTCTTCTTTTTAGCACTTTCCTCCGAAGGAAAGTAGCTATTGAGGTTGGACTCATGACGGAATTTTTGAAAAATTTCTTCAAATCTTTATCGATCCTACCTAGTAGACACCGAAAATGACCCCCGTTAAAATTTATATATATCTATATATATATATATATATATGCATATATATATATGTGTCTGTTAACACGATAGCGGCCAGAGTTTTTGTTTTTTCGTCACGAAACTTGGTATATAGCATTCAATTAGCAAACGATTGAACGAGTTCGTTAACCACCAAAGTCGGTCCACCGAAAGGGGGGGTTTACCCCGAACCCAAAACACTTATTTGACTATGTCAGCCGTAATATTTGTTATATTTCAACGAAACTTGGTATTCGTAGTGTTAATATAGAGAGAAAAGTGAGATATAAAAATGAACTAAATCGGTTCATTAGAAGGGGGGGTTTACTCCGGACCCACAATACCAATTCGCCACTACCAGCCGTGATTTTTGGTATATTTCGACGAAACTCGGTATTCGTAGTGCTAATCCACAGGTAAATATGTGTTGTAAAAATAAACGAAATCGGTTCATTAGGAGGGGGGGTTTACTCCGGACCCACAATACCAATTCGCCACTACCAGCCGTGATTTTTGGTATATTTCGACGAAACTCGGTATTCGTAGTGGTAATCTACAGGTAAATATGTGTTGTAAAAAGAAACTAAATCGGTTCATTAGAAGGGGGGGTTTACTCCGGACCCAAATTCCTAATATACTCATTCCGGTCGTAATTTCTGCTGTATTGTAACGAAACGCTGTATACGTCGTGGGTAACTCATGAGAAAGAAGTGTTGTAAAAATGAGCTGAATCGGTCAATCGGAAAGCGGGGGTTTAATTTGTAATATATTTGAATAGAAAAGCCGGCAGACGTAGGTTCACAAAGCCGCCGCAAGGAGCGCTTTCTACCACTAGAGTGACTGTATCCTGTTCCTGCGTTACATCAAAATACGATAATATGAGGATTTTTGTATTTATTACGTAGTGTAGTAGGTACCATGTGTAAACATAACTCTGGATGCAAATTAATAATTGATCAGTTACTCATTACAAAATGAGAACTATTCACGTTTTTATTTTATTTATGTAGGATATTTTAAGCAAATTGTTCTGGAAAGCAGTCTACACTACCCAAATTCTGAGGAAAGTGCTTAGTTATGCAGCTCCTGCGTGACGGACTTTTTTTTAGCTGGTTTTGTCTTTGTAAAACAAACTTTTTTATTGGTCATTATTTGTTTTAAATTGCATTTATCAGTAAAATTAGGATTTTAGTAAATGAAAGCAAGAAAATGAGAAACTTATTGGTAATAGTGTATTCCTCGAGCGAACATTGAGAATGCGGGGAGTCAGTTCCGTTAAGGATACTGTCAGTTTCCTGTTGAGGAGTTTTAAACTTCCTTCTCTTTGAGATTTAATTTTATATTTTTCACGTAAAATCATATCCCACCAATAACTCCTATTCTTTTACTAATAGAACTAGAGATATGATCGGAACCACGCTAAGATGACGCAGTTCCTGTGAGTCGGATTATTTTACACATAAAACTTATGGTCAGGATAAGGCTGATGCCTTTTATTTTAGCACTTTCCTCCGAAGGAAAGTAGCTATTGAGGTTGCACTTATGACGGAATTTTTTTAAAAATTTTTGAAAAAAATTTGTCCGGTTTACTCCGGACATAAATTACTAATATACTGGTCGTAATTTCTGCTGTATTGTAACGAAACGCGGTAGACGACGTGGGTATCTCATGAGAAAGAAGTGTTGTAAAAATGAAGTAAATCGGTCTATTAAAAAGGAGGGTTTACTTTAAACTCTGTTTCATTAGAATTAGCCCGCCAGAAATAGGTTCCCAAAGCCGCCGCGAGGAGCGCTATCTACCACTAGGGGATCTGTATCCTGTTCCTGCATCAGATCAAAAGACGGAATATGAAGTTTTTGTGTATTTATTAAGTAGTGTAGTATCAAGTATAAACATAACTCTGGAAGCAAATTATTTACAAAATTAATAATTGAACAGTTCTCATAAGAAATGTAAATGAGCAGAATACTTCACGTTTTTATTTTATTTATAAAGGTTATTTCAAGCAAGTTATTCAGTAATGTAGTCTAAAACTACAAATATTCTGAGGAAAGTGCTTAGTTATGCAGCTCCTGCGTGACGGACTTTTTTCCAAAGAAATGTCATCACCCCTGGCGAGGGAATTCGAACCCACCACCTTAGACACGGTGTGCTCACGCCTTAATGCTCGTGGCTAAAGGTCTCCACATTCTAAATATTAAAGAGAAAATCTATTTATGTTTATTCTGTAATTTTATGGGTTATTTCAAGCACAGTCTTCAGGAATGCGTTGTGAACTAAGCACTTCGGGGAGGAATATGCTTAGTTATGCAGCTCCTGCGTGACGGACTTTTTTATAGGTATTTTGGCGTGAATGAGACCGTCTTCGTTATTTATTTTTGTTTGAGAAAATTCGAAAAATAGAATTTCGCATCGGGTACTCCAAGATGATAATTAATAAGCAAATTATTGTCCTATTTATCAAAAGCTGCTTGAATATTTATTTAAACCTGGCAACACTGTTGTGAGATGAAAAGCTTGCTTGTTCCAAGAATTCCTGCTCTATCCCGTCTTCTTAAAGAGAGTTGAAATGTTGCGAGCTTGAATTATCCTACTGTTTTATAGTGACAGTCCTAAGTCAAGATGTCCTACGACCATCAGCCGATAATTTTAGCTACTCTTCCGTTACGTGAAGAATTGTGTGAGCTGCTGGTATCTATGGATATCAATGCAGTCAAAAATCTAAAGTATAAGTCTGATTATCAACGGCAAATGCTTAAGATCAGGTAGTTAATACATTTTAATTTAATTACGTGCAAGTCAAACTTAGTTCTTTCTACTGTTACAAAGTATGCCCAAATTATTATTATTATTCGCTTTTCAGAATACATTTTAACTTTTACGTATATTTTTTTTTTTTTTTTTTTAAGATTTCATGACTGCATGAAGAGCATATCTCTCTGCTCCAAACTGTTGATTCTCTAGCCAATGGTTAGGAGATAGGATCCATAAAGAAAAATGTTTCCTCCACTTCTTCCTTTTTATTATATCTTTAATTTAAATAGCTTTAATCTCAGACTGTTAAATCTTGCTAAGATATATGGTGCTGTCATTTTTAAAATTTTTCATTTATGTAATATTCGGATTTTGGTTGAAATACATCAGTTCCCAAATTGTTGAATATATATTCATTTATATATGATCTTGACAGCCACCACGATTCATTTCTTGCTCAATAATAGTTATACAGAAGTTAATCTGCCAAGTGAATGCCAAGAATGTATTGGGAGGTTGGAAATTTCACAATGTATTGGCTAAAGCAACTCTCTTGATGAAGTGTTGGTGTTAATTCAGTACATTGCTTTGAATTTTAATAGGATCTATATAAAAATCAATAAAACAGATGCTTCTAATGTGGCCCCCTTTGAATTTCACCTTAAATCAATATTCTCTCCATCTTTTTTGTTAAGGAGGATTCTTATAACCACTTCTTTCTTAGTAAATGTATACTTAAAATACAATTTTCATTGAATAATTCTTTTAATTATAGCATACTTTTTATTTCAGGACTTTACTTATTACAGATCAAAATATTCTGGCATGCCCTATGAGTAGAGAAATACGTTATATTCATGTGGTCTGTAGACAAGACTATTACTTTAGCGGTTCTTTGGTTAAATTGTTTGCGAAGAACAAGCTTAAGGTTTATTATTTTATACATCTTCTTTTTATTCAAGTTATTTAATGGTATAATTAATCCTATTATGAATCATAGGTTGAAATGGTTAGTCAGCTCTCTCTGGAAGTTTATGAAACATGCTTGATGTATCACTTTATAACCAGACTTGCTCCAAGTTGGAACAGAGTTGAGAAAATGTTCATTGAAGGCAAATATTTTTTATTGAAACGAGGTCAGCTTGCAGCTCTTGAACTTAAGTGTGTGATATCAGGTAATTGAATTAGGATATATAAGTTTCCTTTTAGCGCATTTCTTACCTCCCTCCATAGGGAAGAAACTAGCTTATGACGCTGACCTGATGACACAATCCGGACCTGCCAACCCGAAATCTTCATGTTTCAGACCCTATAGATCATGAAAATATGGGTGGTTCAATTTGTGTGTGTGTTTATGAAATTTGTTACAAAAATCTGTCATCTAATTTGAATGATAGTTCATTTACCAGCAGAATCCCTCCACTGGAACATGGTTTTTGAGGCGAAATTCATGCGAAAAAAATCATAGTGCTTAAGTTTTCGTATTAATATGCTTGCAGGGACACGCACACACAGGGAGTAGACTCTCCCTAATCCGGCGTCGTCAGGACCAAAGTATAGTCGGATTAGAGAAAACTCCGGATTAGAGAATTCAGGTAGAAATGGTCACTTATGTATTTGAAAAACCTTCTTATTTGAGGATATAATAATATGTACCATTTTTGCTTATAAATAAATAAATGTTCCATATTTAGAAGGGTACATATTAATAAAATTAATTTTACTTGCATTCCACTCACGATGAATGTTTGAACTAGACTGGATAAAATCAGGCATTCCAGCTGCTGGTGCCTTAGTAGAAACATTTATTTTCTCAGTCGAAACACAACTTCCTGCCTCTAAAACAAAACATATAGGTATGCCTTCTTTGACTTCCGTTCAATAAATACCACGAAACAAATGTTTGGCTAGCTAGGAAGGGAAGGTTTTCTAGGAAAACTAGCTCTCGCCAGTTAAGAGATCTGTCACTCATTCCTCTTGGATACCGCTGGATGTGAGAGAGCGACAGATAAGAGAACACAGTAAAAGGGAGAGTCTACTGTACATACATACATACATTCATACATACACAAATTGAACCACCGGTATTTTCATGATCTAAAGGGTTTAAAAAATTAAGATAGATGAAGGGAGGGGGGAATATATTCGTCCATAGCATTCCAAGGGTTAATCATTAAATAGTTAAAGATTTAAAAATGAATTTTCTGACACCTTATGCTGTCTTGTATGGAATAAAATGGTTTATTACATTTATATCCGATAGTTATCTACTCATTAGAGCTGGTTAGTTAGTTTGAAAGGAATTAATTACCTTGATTAAATGTCAGCCTTATTTAATTTCAGATGATAAATTGCTTCTTTATGTTCTGCCTGTAAGGGTGTGGTTGACAAAAGTAGATCTTTTGGACTTTGATCTTCCAGTATCAATTTTGGAACGTTCTGTTTCTGAGAGGTTTTATAAAGACTTATCCCATGAATCACATTGGGTTCATGTTTTACCCAGGTATGATTCTCAAATTATGAAAATAAAATTAAAAATCTCATGTTTATTTATGTACTCCTATAACTCCCTACTCTTTTGTTTTGTTTGTATTTTCTTTTAACAGCCCAGCTTGAATATTTGACTTGATAAAAGTACTGAAAATCGGGTTAACATGTTTTGTTTTAGTTAGTATTACCTAGATTTATAAATTTGATCACAATTATAAAATTAGTTTTATTCATTACTTATTTTTTATTACAGCTTAATGAGGGGCCGTATAATGTATATCACAAACTATATTCCAGAACAGTGTATATTTGAAAATTATCAACAAATTATAGATTATTGGAAAAATAATGTAAGTGCCTAATTCAATAATATGTGTTGTAATACAGCTATGTTCATGTGCTTAATTACAACTTTTAGTGTGTTTTCCTTAAGGGATGAAAACCTGCTTTTGACGTCGACATTGTCTATTGCATTTCCAGGTGACATTTTAAGACTGGCTTTTGCAACCAGACGTTTCATCGTACCACCAATGCCGTCACATAGGGACTTTCCATGGCTGGTTGCAAAAAAAACTCCATAAAGCACTTAAATTGAAATCATTTTCATGGTGGGAAATAATAATAACGTTTTTACAGTTTTTATATTGTGCTGCGCATCCATCGCTAAAGTATAGCAAACTACGTATTTTCATAGAAAATAATTTCGGAAGGGGCTGGGAAAATTTGGGGGGGGGGCTGAAAGCATTTGGGGGGTACGGACTACTAACAATCTAGAACTTGGAATAGTTACCCAATTAAAACACTATTACAACGCAAAAACATTATTTTTTCTAAACTAAGTGTTCTTATTTAATTTATTTTTAAGGGTTTATGAAACATTTTCCTCCGATTTTGGGAGGAGAGAGGGCTGCACACCCCCCCCCCCTTATATTCGCCCATGATAGAGCAATGTTATAAATAAAATATATTATTTTGCAATTACAGGAAATAATATATGTTATAACTTTATAAGAATTTTAAATAAATTTATTTCATCGGATTTATCCAATATAACCTGAATTTTATCTTTTAAGCATTTTTAAACATATAAGCAGATTAAAAAAAACATTAATTTTATTCCAGATTATATTAGTATGCATCTTAAGGTTAAATTTAAAAAAAAAAAAATTACTTTGGTTACTGCTATTACGCCTTTGATCAATGATTGATTTTAAAATTTTTTTGTTTATCGGCTATAAAATGCCTGAAAATTTAAGTTTACCAAAGCATTACACAGAAATATAAATTGATAATTAGCCAAATATATTTTTCCTATAATCTCCAAGCTTTTCTGAACATTTTGGTGAACAAATTATTACTTCATGTTAAATATTATAGAAGTTATGGATTTTTCAATACAATAGCAACACCGAAAGTGACAGCCTCAGAAACCCCATTTTAACCATATTTTGCCAAATTTCAAAAATTCATAACAAAAACGGGTCAAGATTATTTCTTAAGACTTGGTATGGGTTATTAGGATGGTCAAATAAGCAAATAAAAAAAAATTCAGCCAAATCTGAGGACATGGGTGACCTGCCTGGATGAACTGGCATGGAATGACCCTGCACTAAATGAAGGTTTGGAGGTCTGTGGCCGGTCTCATAAATCACAGCTTGCTGAATTCAGGCGAAAAGATTATGGCTCAGAAGTACCGTCAACAAATTGATTAAGGCCCAGCGCACACGCCAACTCCAGTTGCAAACTAGTTGCACGCGCAACTGTTTTGTGACTTCGGCAATGTATTTCAATGGACAGGCGCACACGACGCAACTGGTTTTTGACGATTTCAAATTAGCCTGAAACCAATCATATGTTAAGGCCCATCGCACACGATGCAACCGTGGGCCCGCGGTTGCATTTGAGTTGTACAAGACTTTTGTCGGACAGCCGTGCATTCTATCGATATGTGCGGTTGCTTGGTTACAAGAAGGTTTTTTTATTACATATGTTTTTGAGCTATGTTATGTTGGGTTATATAAATAAAGGCAGTTTTAAGTAAAGTGTATTTAAGCCATATAGCCAATAACAACATGTGCCATCATGAAATTAATGTGAAGCAATTTTTGATTTAAAAACGGATGTCAGATTCGTTTTTAGCACGTTAAAACCCCCTAAATTCAAATTTTGTGAATATTACAAAAAAAAAAAAAAAAAAAAAAAAAAGGTATTTTAAATTTGGTAAAAATGCAGTTTCCCGCCCTCCAAACCGATTTCTTTCAAACTTTGCACAATAACGTATTTTGATGCACTAAACACGAATCCGTTAAAAAAAAATGTCGGATTTAACTAGGAAAGAAGTTATTAAGCACTAAAGTTCACTGTTATGCAGGTTATGAGAACTAATGTTAACAACTAAATTTGTGACGACTTTAAGGCATACATGCTATGCGTTTCCGCTCGCTACGCTCGCTCAAGAGGCTAACAAAACCCCAGTCAATCCAACTCCCTAAAATTAATAGAATATAATATTAAGCACTAAAGTTAGGAAGGTTATAAAACTAGGCGTCATCAGCGTATTTGTAAACACACGCATGCGCAGATATGTAACATTGGGAAACAGAACTCTCATTTGAAATGTTCAGAAACCATTTATTCGAAAATATTGTTATTTTAAGGGCATCCTCACCTGTCGCTTAAGGGCATACGTGCTATGCGTTTCCGCTCGCTACGCTCGCTCAAGAAGATAACAAAACCCCAGTCAATCCAACTCGCTATAATTAATAGCTCTCATAACCTGCACAACAGTGAACTTTAGTGCTTAATAACTTCTTTCCTAGTTAAATCCGACGTTTTTTTTTTTTTATCGTATTCGTGTTTAGTGCATCAAAATACGTTATTGTGCAAAGTTTGAAAGAAATCGATTTGTAGGGCGGGAAACTGCATTTTTACCTTAAATTTCACTAAGGGGAGGGCCCTTATAAGTTTGTTAAAGATTCAAGAACCCAGCCATATTTCAAAGAATATTTACCCGATTCAAACCAAACTTGGAGGGTTGATAAAGGCCATAATGTGACACATTTCCCTCCAATCGGGGTGTTTCTACGAGTTCTGAGATTGATGTTATATGCAAAAAAGTTAACATTTTATTTATATTTTGAGGACCATTTTTTGCAAGTACATTTTTACATATAATACAATAGTCATTTATATGGTTAGAACAAGGAGTCTTTCTTCTTTTTAAGGATTTCAATGAATTAAAAATGGGATTATCTCATGAAGAGATAATGAATTTCAAAACGTCACTTTACTTTTTCGCTTACAAATTTGTAGTCTCCTTCAGACTGGGAAAAATCATTATTTTCTGTTTTCAATGATATTCACTACATTAGTGTTTCTTGGGGTGCTGATTTCAAATCTGCTATTATTTTTGGCATACAAAAATGTATAATACTAGTTTACTTGAAAACATAAGCATATTTTTGAATTTATTTGATGAAATATAAATTATTGTTTAACGATTATATTTTTCTTTTAATCTAGGAACTCTATAAAACAAATGAATTGGTGAAAGAATCATGTCGATATAATTTTTTAAACTCTATATAAAAAATAAAGCACTTTCAACCTATTTTATTTTATTTCTCGGCTCCAAGGCGTATTGGACGGAACGCTCGGACACACGTCGACTATTTTTCGGTGTAGAATCACCAGAAAAAAAATGGTCCAGATCGGTGACCCCATCGCTGTATACTCTTCTTGTGAATCTGACATCGCAAGTTCTTACAAAACAACACTTAGCTCACTAAATAAACACACCACTGTTGGGAAATTGATTTACTAACTAATTTCATACGAAACTGGTTTGCAACTCTAATTGTAGAAAAGTCGCACCGTGAGCAGAAAGAAGTTTTATTTCAGTTGCAAACTGGTTTCAGACACAACTAGTTTGCAACTCGAGTTGCAGAATAGTCGCACCGTGTGCACTGGGCCTAACTGTACCAGAAACTTCAGTGTATGTGCTCGGCATTGTTCAATATAAAAGGACCAATTTTTTCTCCAGGGTTGTCATCCTGCAGATTTCAATTATTACGCAACATAAGCTCCATGAGCTGGGCTATGAAACTCGACAATCCGCCAAACTCATCGACCTCTCACCTACCGATTACCTTGTTTTTAAGCATTTTGACGACTTTCACCAGAAGAAATACTGAGGAAGCCAATAACGTCTCGCTGATTTCCCCTCCGGTGATCTATGTGACTGGCATAAATAGCCTTCTTTTCTTGTTAGCAGAAGTGTGTTGATGGTTCTTTTTTTGATTAATAAAATTTATCATAAAAAAAGTTATGGTCTTTGAGAGTTACAAAGTTAAAAACAGAGATTATGTAGCATCAACTTAATATATCATAATAAAAAATTATGTATTTTTCTCATTTATTTATTTTATATAAATTTTAATGAAAACTTTGTTTATTTAAAGTTGTTTATTAATTCTGCACAATATTTCTGCTTTTTGTAAGCATGGCTTCAGGCTACCTGAGGAAGGATCTTCTATGGCATATGTTGGTGTGAACTTCTCTGGACCTTCAGATTATATCTATCCTTTAGACTGTGTCAGGCGAGGCATACGTATGAATATTGGTGGGGGGCCTAAGTTGATTCTTAGTTTTGCTGATGCTGTACAAAGAATGGCTTCAGTCGTATGTGGAGTTGATTTAAGACTAATAGATTTGGGAGTTTCAATCCTGCCACATTTCATGGTAACGTTTTTAATCTTTGCGTCTATTTTTTTTATTTGAGCCTCATTTTTTTTTTTTTAGTAAAAAAGTAATTATTTTATAATTGAAATAATCATATTTTTTTTTTGTATTTAAATAAATAATTTGATATATGTCAGTACTGTGTGTGTTTTCTCTACCAGCTTGAACCAGAAGCTAAATGGGATGAGAAGAAGTTGCTTACCATTGAAAAGCACGTTTTAGAAAATTTCATTGTCCCAATTGAAGAAAATGAGTTGATTGATAACATCCAGAATGGTCTCTCCTCTCAGTCGGACGAATCTAATTGTAATACTATTAATTCAGTGAGTATTTTACTACTTCTTTATCTCCTTTTTAGTAATTTCTTAAGAAAGTAGCTATTTTTTTTTTAAATGAAGAAAATATCAGGACCTTGGAAGAGAAAGGCTGAATCTCGAAATCCTCATGTTGGGAAATCGAAGTCAATGTCAGGATAGCAAGGGCGAATGTTTACTCTATGGAGTACTCATTCATAAACCTGATTGAAAAAGTATGCAAATGAAATTTAATGTTTTAAATTTAATTTATACAAGTGATGTATGCATGGACGTATATAAGGGGGGGGGGGGGCTGCAGCCGAGCAGAACTAGAGAAACAAGGCAAAGCATCATGTTACCCACATCTTTCTGATTCAGAAAAAAAAGTCGATTTTTCAGATTCGCCATTTCTCTTCCAAGGTCCTGATATAATGTGTCTGATTTACAATATTTTCATTGATACTCAATCTATATATTTTCAGTTATACTACAAATTCTGTTTTTAATCGTTTGTTTAATTTTAATTAATAGTTTTTTGTAACTGCAGCAGCATTTGGGTGATTTCATATTGCATTTGGAATATGTGATGCCAGCTGCAGTTAGACTTATGAGAGGAAATTACCTTTGAGGAATAGGAAGAGAGAAAAAAAAACTTTATATAAAAAAATTAAATGGGCTGCCAAATTGCATCGGGTTGCTAGGCTCATAGTGTGCTTATCATCCATTTGGAAATAGGTTTTATTTAAGAGCTGATGATGGAAGGAATTTCAATAAAACACAATTGAAAGAATTGTCTTAATGAAAAAAAAAAAATTATTGAAATATCAGTATAACAATATATTGGGTTACCCAAAAGTAATCAACATTTTGACTTTGGAATTCATTTTATTTTGCTAAAAAAAAAAAATCTCTTTGTGGATAATGCCACAGATGTCCCACCACACACAAAGCAACACCTTCCTAATAGACAAAGGTGGTTAAGGGTTGGTACTGGACATTGGCCTCGAGACAACCATTGTTTAGACCACTTAATGCTGTTATAAAGGATCCATTTTTCGTCTCCAGCCACTATTCTCCCAAGAAATTGGTCGTTATGGAGCCTAGACAGCAATGATGAGCAGAGTGTTCTCTGGTGGTCATCGTTGGCTTCCGATAATTGATGAGGTACCCATTGCCTGTCTGTGTGACTTACCAATGTAATGGAGGCTCCTCTGTTTGGTGGACCATGTGCACTCATGTCTCATAGGTTTTTCCTCAATGGTTAACCTTGGGTCATATTCCATTAGGGTCTTATTCCACCTTGGGTCATATTCCACTAGGGTCTTCAAGGCACACTGGTTAGGCCTACCTCTTCGAGGCTTGTCTGTGGGGTCAAAATCACCTCGGCAAACCTCCTGTACCAACGTCCGAACTTGTTTATAGTCAACACGTCACCATAAACTTCATTTATTTTTTGAGTCCCAGCTGTCGCCTATATTCCCGCATGATACTGAAAAAGCATACATTTGCGAATACGCTCTTCAGAAGGTATGAACCCCATCATACTCTATCAAGGCACTGAACAACTTAATACTAAATGAAACGTTGAGCAAAGATACTGATCCACTGATAAATGTAAAGGTATGATTGTTAACTCCACAAAGATCAGTGTAGTACTTAGACCTAAATAAATCATATCAAATTGTTAATTACTTTTGAGTATCCATGTTTTTATATATATAAAACTTTATGAATAAAACAAATAACAAAATAACAGTTTCTGTAGTGGCTCTATTTTATAGACAATAGAAATTGTTCTCTAGAATTAGAATAGAAAATGTTATTGAAAAAATTAACATTAATTTTTTGTACCTTTCAATATCTTATATTGAATGATTGTGGAATCCACTTGAATTCCACAAAGGGATTGTGATTCATGAGAAGAAGATTCCAGGAAATAATACTAAAAATGGAATTTACTTATATTTGCTTAACATGCTTTCATTTCAGTGGAATAGTACTCAAGGGCTTAGTTCTTATGCACAAACACAAAATTTATTTGTTTTTAATATTTTTTTCTGTATCTTGAAGGAATCTAGAGCTATTGCTGACTATGCATACAATGAATGGTTATTCAAATATTCCAATTTCTTAGACGGTCTCTCACAAGTTGAATTATCAGAACAAAGCAAGTTAAAATGTTACCCTAAACTTCCGTTTAAGAGATCATGGCAGCTTATAAAGCAATCTGTAGAGAAGCCAGTACTTCTTGGGTCGGAAGAAGATCCTTATCGTGAGGATAATGAAAGTGACAAAACTTCCTCCGATATAAAATTGTCTCAGGTAATCATTGATAATTAATTTTAGTTTTTGAATGTTTCATCATAATCCACATGTCAATTCTGACATCTTGGTTTTAGTTACTATTGTAATTACTTCAAATTATTTTTTTGAGATAAATAGGATGCAATGCTAACTAAAACAGTAAGCACTGACAATGTTGCCTAATTCATTGCCCTTCTAATGACCTAGGAAGTTGGTGCGATATAAATAAAATAAACAATAAAAAAATTACAGTCAATATCATACAGAAGAGATCGTTAAACATTGTGATTGTAAAAAGTTGATAAAACTACGTTTATATAAAATGAGTTTTTATTACCAACTTTTTGTATTAAATTTCAAGAGTTCATCAGGACTATGTGAAAACAAAAAACTGATCTGAATGTAGAATTTGTCAGGGTCCGGTCGTGGTATCTTAATAAAACTACATTTTTTATAGGAATATGAGTTTTATTGTTTGCCAACGTTTCAGCTTGGAATTCAAACCTTCATCAGGGCAGTAAAACAAGTAGGATAGAGTTAATACTAACATATATGTATACAAACAAAAACAAAAAAAAAAATCAAAAAGCAGAAAAACATTTTACATTAAGTGTGTGCTATAACTAGAGCTTAAATTAGGGTAAATCAATACTGGTTTAAGACATAAATGGGTATCATGGATACAGGCATAAAATTGATGAGTACATGATGAAAATAGGCTTACCGATGAGAAGACGGAAAACTATGCTTCATGGATTTGTAATCATTTTTGACTGGCTGATCATGATACATTTGAGGAAAGGAGTAGGTGGGGGAGGAGGAGTTTTGACCGCCCATTAAGTTGAGGGTGGTAGTAAAGGAACTAGGGGTGGTGTCATAAAAGTGTGGTGTGTGGCCCTTCGTCCTTTCATCATGTAATTATCAATTTTATATCTGTATCTATGTTACCCATCTTGGTCTTAAACCAGTATTGATATACCTCTAATTTAGGCTCTAGCTATAGCACACACTTACTGTATAATGTTTTTATGCTTTTAGCGCGGTTCCTCCCTCCCCCATAGGGAGGAACCCCGCTTATAGGGTTGATACAATGAAACAATCCGGAAGTGCCGACTAGAAAATTTCGCGTTTCAGAACCCCTAGAGACCGAAAATAACGGTGGTTCAAATTTGTATATATATATATATGTATATATTTATTTATATATATATATATATATATATATATTTGTCTGTTCGCTCTCTAGCTAGAAGACGAATGGTCCGATTTTGATGAAATTTGGTACAAAAATCCTTCGTCCAATTTGAAAGGTCAAGTTCGTTAACCAGCAAAATCCGACTACTGGAAGATGACGTTTGGGGCGAAATTCGCGCAAAAAAAATCGTAACGCTTACGTTTTTGAGTTCATAAGCTTCTAAGTACTCGCTTTATATTATTCCTGGGCTAGGAAAACGAATGAAACCATTTTCAAGGCGATAGCTTTAACCGTTTTCGAGAAAATTGGAAAAATAATTTTTGAATACCGTTTTTGGTTTGGGTACTTAGAATCATGGGATTCAGTTGAAACATTTTCTGCATGTTCTACTTTCATCAAAACTAATATGTTGAAATTTTGGTTACGTTTGGAGTTAAGGAAGGGTTAGAATAAAATATTTTATTAACAGACTTAAAAAGTTTTGGTAACTTTGTATATTTTCCTTAATATCTCGAAAAAGGTTGAGAATCTTGGTAAACGAAAGAATACCATTAGAAAGCTTACTAAATGCTCTACAAAAAAGGTTCTGATGAAAGTTTTGATTAGGCGATGTCAATCGGAGAAATAAGTGCTTAAAACATTAAAGTAATTGATTTTGCTTATTCGAACTGTTCTTTTTGTCTGTTTTTATTCCTTGTTATTTTTTAATTGCTTATAGTTGGATAATGTATTTTACAATAAAACAGATTAGGCAAAATAAGAAAAACAATTCATTGTTAGAAATATAGCTTGCCAAGAGAAAAAGATTCGTTGACGTCTTTTGAATATTTTCAATTGCCTTTATGCTGTTGGGTTTTTTATTTTATTTTTTAATTGATTTTATCTGTAGAATTATTACTATAGTAAAAGAACACAGGAATGTGTGAAAATATTTGATATTTTCCAATTCATTGAAACGTATGAAATGAAGTATCGGTAGAAGAGGATTCTAGGGTCTTGCGGACCTGACCCCAGGTATAGCCATAAAACCCTTTGAACAAAGGCCGAGGAAAATATTATCTGTTTCTATTCTATGCTTTTCAAATGAGAATAGAGATATGAACAGGAACCGGGGTCTCCCGTGGTCTAATGGCTAGCGCCTTGGATTCATAAGCGGGAGATGGTGGGTTCGATTCCCAACCTCCGGCAGGAATTTTATCATCCCACGGCTCGCTGGTGAAATTCCTCGCTACACCCTGGATGTCGGCGCTAATGACCTAGATGTAGATGTGCCGTAAAAAGAAAAAAAAAAAAAAGAAAAAAAAAAAAAAAGAAAAAAATAAAAGAAAATAAAACTGGAACCGCGCTAAGATGACGCAGTTCCTGCGAGTCGGACTTTTTGATTTATATATATATATATATATATATATATATATATATTAAGATACCACGACCGAACCCTGATAAATTGTACCTTCACATCATCAACGGTCAACAATCTCCTCTCAATGAAAAATTGATCTATTTGGAAGGTGTGTGTACAGGAAAATGATGTAGTGATTTATAAATGGATTAGTTCAAATGAAGGCTTCAAATTCAAGGTGAAACATTCACAGTAGAATTCGTTTTTATATTAAAATTGAGTGTTATTAATGATTAAGAACAGACTCCGATTATCTCCACCTTAACAGTCAAAACGTATTCACAACCCTTCTCAATGTCCATTATAAACTCGTCACCAAAAAAAATCCTGGGTACTTAATATTTTTTAGTCGTGTTTTTAGGCTTGGGATAGTTCTTTGTCTCGAGGCTGTTATACCCCACAGTACTCCTTTCAATTGTATGTAGGTTTTTGTGTACCTATTTTAACAGTCTGGTGCATACTTTGCCTTGAGGATGATGATCCACCTATCCTAACAGGGATTAAATGCTATCACAATTACAAAATACTATTTATTTAGAAAATCGTTATTGATTCATAAATATGCAGAAGCAACAAGTAATATCTTTTCTCGGTTATTTTTTTATCTTCAGTTAACCAATAAGCAATATTAATTTATGTTCAAGGAGTACTAGTACTCTTGCTCTGTGTTAATATTTTTGTTTAAAGTGATATAAACACTTCTTTTTTTTGTTAGAAAGCAAAATATATCCTATTTTCTGTTGCAGGTGAGGAAGCCTCCAATCATTTTTACAGAAAATGAGATAAGAAATCTTCACAGAATTGGAAGACTGAGTAAAGTAAATAAAGCTTCTCTCTCCTTATTCCTGAAGGAAAATAGTATTTCGTGCAAGCGGAAAGACAAGAAAGAAGTACTTCTTAGTAAGGCAGAACTGCTCCTCAAACAATAGAATAAAGAAATGTAAACATCCTTACAGTCATGGAAATTAAATTTCTTTTGACATTTTTTTAAAAACAAAAATTTTTAATTAAATGTATTGTTTTGTATATAAGTTGTAATTAAATATAATAATAAAAAAAAAACCTCAACAGTGATATAATTTTACCCCCCCCCCAGCTAAGTCAATCAAATAATTCTCTTTGCTCGCATATTAAAGTGTGAGGCCAATGTAAAGTTGTTGGAATGTAGAACAATCAAAATTGATAAAAATAAAATTTTATAATTTATAGAAAGCTTTATTTTATTTACGCATTGGTACTCTGCATTGCAGGAGATAAGAAATTCATCCTCAAAGACAGTGGATTCCGTTTCAAAAAGGTATGCAAGCTTTAAAAATTATGCAAACTGTTGATAATGCAAACCACCTGAATAAAAAAAGGGTTAATTTCATTATAAGTTAATATTTTTTTAAATTATAATAATAGAAATGGAGTATTCACATATTAAACATTCAAAAAATTTTTTGGGTTGTAAATATGTAAGTTTATTATTAATAAATCAGTTGAATAATAATGATAAGAAATAATTCATAAAATAAAAGTTAAAAAATAGATAAATATGTCTTGCTAAATATGTTGGACATTCTTAACAATATAGGGATTATTCCAAAAATTAAAAAAAGAAAAAAGACTTGATTTACTGCACCATTCTATCTGAACAAAATAGAAAAATAAGTGATGAGAAGCTGTTACTGCTGTAGCCTGAGCGACCCAAGATGAAAATTAGTGAAATATACTAAAAGTAAAGTTATAAACATTCCAAATTTTAATAAACACAAAAAAAGAAAAGGAATAAAGAATGAAAAGTGACCCCCAAAATATGCTAGTCATGCATACTATTTAATAAAACGTTATGTTTAATAATTTACATAGATTGTTTGATAGGACTTCTTTGACTCCAGAATCTCGCAAACAGGAATAAACATTTGTTGGGACTTGGGTGCATAATCTAGAGGACTTAAGAAAGGTTTTTTTGTTTAATAGGGGCTTAAACCATATTTTAATATTATATATTAGATGGGGGTTGTAACTTTGAAACTATTCAAGAGATTGCACTAGTTTGAAACTCAGTCCAATTATGGGCGTATATAGAAAATAATTTCCGGAAGGGCTGGGAAAATTTCGGGGGGGGGGGGCTGAGACCAGTTCCGGGGTATGGAATACTAAAAATTTAGAGCTTGGAATAGTTTTAGGCAACTAAAACGCTATTACACGTGAAATAAACCATAAAATGAAACGAACCATATAAACCATAAAATGAAAATTTCGGGGGGGAGGGCTGCCTTCTAAGAATTTTAAAGGGTGTATTTTATACACTGGGAGGAGATGAATTTTCAATTCTATCCAAAGTCTGGATGAAAAATTAACGATGGGAGACATTTAAAGAAAATTTTATTTAAGAAGTATAAGTAAAGCGAATCTACTATATATTTGTCAAATACCACTCACTCACTGACCTATCATCGCCCAGCCCAAACCACTCAACAGAAAATTTTGAAATTTTGCATGGACACTCCCTATAGAACGTAGACGCTCACTAAGAAAGGATTTTTTTATATTCGAATTTTTAAGTATTTTAGAGGGGTTTAAAGTTTTAGTTGGTTAGAGCATGCACGCCTAGGCAGCATGCGTTGCTAGGACGATAACAGAACAGCTGTTATTGTTCTGTATCTATTTCGTAGTATTATTTTTAATTGAGGTTAATTTCAACTATGATGGCAGTCCTTGAATTACTAGAAATAAACTGTCCCTCATAGAGTTTACGGTATAAATAAAAACGGTTCAAATTAGAAGTAAAATGGTGAGTTTTAAGCCTAGCAAGTAACGGGAATGGGGAATCCTAAATTGTTAGTCTACCCACATCATAAAAATTAAAAAGGAATCTGTTTTGCTACTTAATTTTCTTTAAAAAAAATTGTCCATCCAAATAGTAGAGGGGCTGACCGCTGGCACCGCTTTGTAGGTAGTTCTAATATCCGGAACCCTTGCACAGCCTCATCACCCATTAACATCTCCAGTCAGACACTTCCTGATAATGCTCGCAAATATAATTGGTGTTTCCAAATGACATCTTCGAAACATGAATTTTTAAATTATACTTTGATAACTTATCAGTTGATGAATAACATATAGTATGACGGGAACCGTGCAATAATCAACTTCACAAAATTATATAGTAGCGTTAATTTTAATGATACATTATTTAACGCAATAAAATAACTACTTACCTGCCCTGACGAAGCACCGGTATTCTTATAGTAAGGTCAAAAAGGTTTCTGCTCAGTAGGAAGGCAGCCGGCCAGGATTCTTAGTCACACGGATCCACAAAACCAATTCAGTTTCTAATGGGATAAGTGATAGAATCAATGAGTGCTTTGCCATCTAAGCCCTGTATATCCGGTAAATGTACAGTTAATTCGAAGTGTGACTTTTAAGGCTGATCAGTACCCGGTTTCTGCCAAGGCGTTGACTGTGGAGAATGAGTCTGCATTGTGTACTTGTTGTGGTTTTCTTGATATAAGGCACAGTTTTCACAAGCGTCTTTTCGAAACCGCTATCGTAGCTCAAAAAATTTATATTAACAAAAAAAAAAAAAAAAAATAGCGACAAAATTTCGAGGATCACTATTCTTCCAACAAAAAATCTGCAAGCTGCCGAATCTCAAAAAGTAAAATTTCATTCCCTTTCCAATTTTTTTTTTTTTTTTTGCGTTTTTAGGCGTATAAACTAGTGGGCTATTAACGCCGGGCTATCCACAGCTTGCCACTCTTTTATAATGCCAACAGCTCTTGGTCGGCCACTCATTCAGGTACTAGCCACGCCCGACGTTGCTTAACTTCGGTGATCCACAGGAACCGGTGCGTTCAACGTGTCTGTGGCCGAAGGGCCTTTCCAACTGTATGCTCAGAACTGAGATTATGTCGTAATTTCATAATGTAATTGGAAATGTAAGGGAAAAACAAACAAGAAATAAAATTCAGAACTCACGCGACACTCACCTTCGGCCATATGATAATCCACAGGGCACGAGGTAACAACACTTTCAGCATCAGTTCAATGCGAACGTCTGGTTTGCGGGGGTCCAGTGTGAATTTGTTTAAAGGCAGTTTTTTTTTTTTTTTTTTTTTTTTTTTTCTGGATGGCTCAATTCCAATCCTCTATATCATCTTCTCTAAAATGATTTCAGTGATTTCCCTTAAAAAAAAAAAAATGAAAAAAAAAATGACGGCAAAAAGACGTGTGCCCAGCTCAATTGACGAACTATAATGATCACTGTCCAGTAAGATGGATTAGGAGATTTGGCCCTGTGTATTAGCCAATGCCTTGATTTGGTGACGCTTGATTTTTATGTGCGAGTTGGGCTTAAGTCGGAAATGACCAAAGCACCCATTCAGGATATAAACCACTTGATCGCAAGGATTCGCGAACCATGTGTAGAAATGCGAGCTAACCATGATGAAATTCAAAGGGCTATATCAGGGATTTTGGCCAGATGCCGTTAGTATGTTCTGGAAGGACGCCAGTTCCAGAACACTCATAATTTTTGACGTTTTTTTTTTTTTAATTTTAACTTGCATGTAAGACTTACTTTAATTAATACACCTATTTCATCAAGAATAAGTTTAACTTATTTATGATTAGAAACATAATATTAGTTTTATTTATTACCATTATTAGGGTAGTTGATTTTTCTCTCTAAATTTCCAATTACATTATAAATTTGAGACATAATCTCAGTTTTGAGTATAATGTTGGAATTGTAATTATATTTTAAAACTTTTTTGTGATTCGGCAGCTTGCAGATTTTATTTTGGAAGAATAGAGGTCTTCAAAAAGTTGCCTCTAACAAGACTTCTTCATTAATATCAACTTTTCGAGCTGGTATTGCGGGTTGAAACAGACACTTGTGAGTATTGAAAGTGCATTAACCTTAAAGAAAATTTAATGTGAATGTCAAAAAAGTAATGGATCATTCAAAAATAATGTGTACAGGCAGAGATTATTGAGGTTTTCCTTCAAAATTACGATATTTTAGAACGGCTTATGTCTGGAACAAAATGAGATAAAAATTACATTCCTCGTGTCGTTTCACCGCCTTGAGTATCGTAATCTACTTTCGATACACCCATGGAGTAAGTAGATACTAAACCAATGGATACACCCTATATACGGAGTGTGTGAGAGCGTGTGTAAATGACTATGACATCACAATATTTTTGATTTTAGCTCTTTGGTTAAATCTACCTCAACTAAATCGTAAGGTTAAACTGACGTGTGTTAAAAATGACAAGTTACTCAATGTTTATCCTAGTTGTTGTTTGACCCTTTAGTTGATTTATTTTCCGCCAGAAATAATGCCCTCCACTAATAAAAATGACGGCCTTTTAGCGAGAGTAAATTTTCCTCTTTATACCCTACAAACGTTAACTAGTCGTCACATACTTGTTGGAGGTGGTGGAGGATCTGCTAAAACTGGTGTTGCTAATGGCTTTGTAAGTTAAACTTTCGACCAAAAACAATAATGTTAATAAAATTATGCCATTTAAGAATGCACTTGCCTCTACATTTGGAGCATTTCATTTCATCAAAACAATAAATTTAATTTCTACTTAACATTTCCAGTACTCAGGGGTACTAAACTTTCTGATTTATCATTCATATTTGAAGTGAAGGTCCCTTATAGTTCCTACTATTTTTACATAAGTTATATTTCATTCATATCAATCTCTAGTTCTTTCTGTACATGCATATTTAAAGTCATAGGGTTTCTTTTGAATGAATGAATGGTTTCTTTTAAGCATCTGTCATGTAAATGTTGTTGGTATTCTGGTCTACTTGTCATTGATGATATGATTTACTATTATTAAACAATGAAATGGTACTGGGGTGGTTTACAAGAATTTTCCAATTTTTTAAGTTCTTGTTGGTTTAAAATTAATTGTAATTTTTTTTTTACATTCCCTTATTAATGACAAAAAAAGACAACACCCTCTGGTGGGAATCGAACCCACGACTCGGCAATGTGTGTTAGCACTTAAAACCCACATCTAATTTTGAAACTATTTCATTAATTTTATATTCAAAACAGAGTGATCATTCTTTAAGTAGGTTGTTAATAATATATTTTTAGCACATTCCGAAGAAATGTAGTTATTAGGTTGGCGCACCCAAAAAGAATCTCTTAAATGTTAATTGATCATTGTTTATTCTTGCTGGATGTCAGGGGTTAAACATGGTAATTTGAGTACTTAATAATTTTGATAACATAACTGTTTTACTTAAAAACTTCTTTTTTTTCAAAATGAATTGGTGAGGTGAACTTGGCAGCAGTAAAAGACTATGTCAAAACAAAATTAATTGTCACAGTGCCTGTAATTTGATTTTTCTTTTATATAATTTAAATAACTTTTATATATCTAAATAATTTTATGTTTCACATCATTTCTTTTTTTTTTTTATTATTGAAATTGATCTGCTGGATTTGGGTCTTGAAATTTGACATAATTTTGACTTCTATGTCATTCTTGTAATTAAACTCTTACTTTTATATTTTATACAGGAAATATTTGAATTGTTATTTGATGGCAATAACTACTTTGCTAAGGAAATAATTCGGCATGAAACAGGCCCAAAAGTGGTTATGAACTCTGCTTGCTTTAGTGATAAAAAGAATACATTTTTGGTAGCTGGACAGGAAAGTCATTGTCAACAATACAGGATTGGTATAACTGTAGAAAAAGAATCAACAGATGATCAAGGTATGGTTAGTACATTGTTTTCGTATGAAAATTTGTCGAAACCTTAAAATTATGTTATGTATTAAATAAATTTTCAGTAAATGGACTAAAAGAAAATCCGAACCTTAGAAACAGAAAGTCAACAAAAAATTCAAGCAATGGAGTTGCGGAGAAACCTAATGAAAGCAATAAAAGTAAAAACTTATGCTTCAAATTTCATGCAGGAGACAGCGTGCAAACTGATTTTAGGTTTGTTTACTTCATTATTTTTGTTGTAGAATATTTTTATCATCATCCAATTAGATTATTTCTCATAAAGACAAAAAAGAAAAAAAAGGATAATAATAATTCTGGGGGTCTCCTGTGGTCTAGTGGCTAGCGCCTTAGATTCATAAGCGGGAGATGGTGGGTTCGATCCCCACTGGTGGCAGGAATTTTCTCATCCCACGGCTCGTTTGGAAAATTCCAGCGCCATAAAAAATAACATAAAGAAATAATAATTCTTTGATTTTAATAGAATACCCCAAACAGACCGACATTCATTTCTGTTAGTCTTTCCTTTTCATGTTCTTTCTGTTAGGAATATAACATGAAAATAGTCGTGATAAACTGAAAATTGGGATTTGGTAAGCTTTGTTTAACAATATTTCATCTTCTTTGGAATGAAAACAATACTTCTGAAAATTCAAACACTGTTTTCTCCAGCGAGTGGTTCTGTTGAAATTTCCACCTCAACATTTCTTATTCAGGATTTTAAATTGGTCACCTTTTCGATTACCTCAATTTCTCAAAAGAATTTACAAGTCCAATACTTCTTTTGTTTGTTCATACATCTATGTTGAAAAGGGATGAAAGTCAAAGTGATGGCTTTATTTTAACTCAATCTGTCATTTTAAAATAAAATGATTCCCCACATCGAAGTGCATACAAAAAGTATACCTGGAAGCTATTTAATACAAAACTGTAAGGGCCATGATTTTTTTTTAGCTTGCTCAAATTTTGCCCAATAATCAGTGTTGTTGACTTTTTGTTTGAAGAGAATTATTTTAGTACCAAATTTTATCAAAACTAGACCATTTTTGTTGATGAAGCATGAACTGACAAATTAATTAAATTCTATAAGATATTCTTAGTCGGAATATAGTTTCAGCCTATTCGAATTTAATTATTTGTATTCTTATTGAACTTTTTTTTTTAATAATAAAAATCTAGTTTTTATTCTTTGGTTAATTAATAGCTAGTACTTTTTCTTCCTTAGTGAAAAGGAGCCATATCAAAGAGTTGTTACGATATCTCGTTGTGGTGAATGGATGGCCACAGGTGGGACAGATTGTATTGTCAGACTTTGGTCTTTTCCTGCCTTGAGACTTTCTAAAATATTCAAGGCTCACAAAAAAGAAATTGATGATCTACATTTCAGCCCAGATTCAAAGCAGGTAAAGAATTATTATTATTATTTATTATTATTCACACATGGGCTCAGTAGGCCTACACAAAGTACAATTAACACTGTTTGGCACGTTTGATTTTCTTTGTGCCATACATATTTCATTCTTTCTTAATGAGATATATTTGTGTAATTAGACCAAGCTATTCCACTCCTTTTGTTAATAATTTCCATCCGATTGACTTTCCAATCAAATATTTCTTTCTGAATGTGTCTCTCTGCAATATCTGTTTGCATGATACCTGCTGCTTTTAGAGCTTCGTTTACTGCCATAATCCCCATTTAAGTATTTCTACTTTTGCCTTAGTTATCATTAAATTCCAATTAGTTTGTTGTATCTTTCTTGCTATATTTTAATCTTTGTTTTTCTTTATGTGTGAGTTTAATCTCAGTGACTTCATCTATTACCTAATTAATTCAACACTACTGTTGTGGAGCTCACAAGAAATAAATAAATAAATTACTTCAAAGTCTGTCAGTTTTTCTGTTCAGTTCTAATTTGGACTAATATTTTCTTAAACATTTTAACAAATATTAATCTGAAGACTCATCATCTTCTTTTGACGATTTTTCCGCACACAATTCTTGAATAATTTCACTGAGGCACTTAAATTGATGAAACCTCTAGTTTTTCAGTATTATATTTCTGGGTGGTTTACAGATCTTTGTTTTGTTTAAAATTTTGCCAGCTTGCCTTTATTGTGTATAATGCACATGGATAGGGATCCAAAGATTTGAAACAACATATTTTTGAAAAATGTAATGTGAACATTCAATTTTTTATGTATGTATTATTTTTTATTAATATCCTATTATGTTTGCTCAGCTAGTAAGCATTGCGAAAGATGGACAAGCCCTTGTTTGGGATTTGAGAACCGGAAAACAAATCCACAGTCTTTCTTGGACACATCCCTCTGGAATCAAATATCTTTTTAAAAGATCAAGGTGAGTTTATTTAACGTTATGCTCACATTGAGCGTGTAAAAAATAAAATCTACTTCTCGAATTTATAACAATGTGTAATGTAATGTGAATCATACCAATTTGGTCAATCTTGAGGTAAATATTTGAAGATTAAAATAATGTGGTATCAATTTTAATAAATGTTAGTTATTAGGTTGCAGAAGTTATTCGTTGAAAGAGCGTTTCAAATAAGTGTTATCTCCCACGATCTGCAATTGGAATTATCATACTTCTGGCAACCTAAGTAAACATTCATGAAAAAGTAAATTGGATTCAAACCAGTGTCTCTTAGCATCCCCAGTGCCAGAGTATGGTGCTCAAGCACTGAGCCACTGCTATGCACTAAAAGTAATTTTGACACAAGGAAGATCGATTAGAGATTTAACTTTTTCAGAGATTAGAGTTTCCATATTCATTATTTGTGATTTTCTGAAGTGACTTAAAATCTCCATGAATTTCTATCATATAAACACAAGGCCAATCAATAAGAATTTTTTGGATTTGTCCCGATTTGGCTTCTTACAGTTATATTTATATGTGGCAGAAGGTCAAATTTCAAACAAAACACTAACTTTCTTCACAACTTCGTTACTCCGCTCTACATGTTTCTTTTCTTTATGATGCCTGTTCAGGAGCACTTAAACTAATATAATATATCATTACAGCCTGTTTTGGAAAAATAGGTTCATCATCTTATCTTATAGTTAGGTTCGCCTTCTAAGGTTGTTCATTAGATAAAAGATATTAATAACATACTGATAGAGAAATTATGATTAATCATCATACTATGTATTAAATAAATATAGTTAGGTTTATTTCAAACATACAATTAAAGTGCTTGATGTATATGTAATTGAAATTATTTTCCAAATAAATACTTAAGAACTTAATGTTAAATAATATCATCAGTTATTATTTTTTAAGTGAAAGATTGGTTGGTTTTGAAAAATTGGAAGGGATTTAATATTTGTATCATAAGAGAGCTTAGTGTAGGGCCATCATGAAAATTTGAAGGAATGAACGTCAAAAGGAGGGTGGCATACTTTCAAAAGAAATTCTTAAAATGTTGCTGGATGGGGAGAAATACTAAAGGTTAAAGTAGTTAGGAGCGAGTATTAAAATAATTGACAACAACTCACTACAATATTTATTTAAATTTTAATGTTCATTATCATTAACTAAGAAATTTGGGATGGGTTATCTATAGGTTACCACCCTTTTCTAGCCAGGATAAGGCTGATGCCTTTTCTTTTTTCTGAATAAAGGCCACCACCCCATTGTGGGAATCGAACCCACGACCCTTGGCACGGAGTGCATACGATTTAGCACTCACTGCCACTGGGCCTCCTTCCTATGTATTATGAAAAGTCTTTAGCCTTATCCTGGCTATGAAAGGATAAAGCTAATCCGTCCTCACAATCTGTGCTACATATAAATTGGCATTAAAGTTTAAATAAATAGTACAACATGTTATTATAATATTGCTCCTTACAATGTAATTTGTTGAATCATTCTGTTTTATTATGCTTTTAAGTAGTACAAAAAATAAACCTTTCACCATGTTATTTTGATTTAATAATTAAAATCACCTATATTTGAAATAATTATCTTTTTAAGGTTTGGTTCAGTCGAGGGAAGAAGTTGTAAATTATTTACTACATCTAATCCTGTGGCAGGAGGTAAGGACGCACAGGGCTGGCTCCATAGCTGGGATGATGGGCGTATTTGTAAATCTGTATCTATATCCGAACCCACTTCAGCCCTTGCTGTCAGGGACGATGGCACTTTTTTGGCGATAGGAACAATGTTCACTGGATCCATTTCTATTTATATTGCATTTTCTTTGCAGGTAACTGATTAAGCTAAGCCTCATTCTTAATTGAACTTAGTAAGCAGTACTATATATTTTAAATTATCTTAATATTTCAGCGAGTACTTCATGTCGAAGGTGCTCATTCAATGTTTGTTACTGGTGTGGAACTTCTACCATCAACATTCCCTTTGGGTACATCTGAAGCTGCAGCTTTAAGCATATCTGTTGACAATAGAGTCTGCATTCATAGCCTACCTTTCAGAAGTTAGTATATCATTTTCATTAATTGTTGTTATTATGGTAAGAACCCTCAGATACCTGTTAAATATATTTCATTTTGGTATCATCTCCATAAATTTATAATAATCAGGAAACACAAATGTGGCTTTCTCTTGTATCACACCATTATAGCCCATTCAGTTAGAAAGAAAAATTCAATTGTACCAGCCCGAACTTCTGAAATTTCCCTTTCACTCTCCCCTTTGTTTGGAATTTTCAAAGGCATTTAGTGAACTGCACCTTATCTGAAACACTATAAAAATGGATCATGTCTTGTTTAGGAGCAGGGAAGGCATTGAGAGGTCAGTCAAGGGAGATAATGTTTAATTTTTATCAATACTTAGCCAAAACAAAGGCTGAAAACTATTTATACTATACCCTGTTCAAATAGATGGTTTTGTTTGACAGAAAAGGGTGTGGCCTATATTAGTGGGAAACATTTCCTGAGTTATAACCTTGTCATCGGGAGCTTTTCTCTCGTTTGTTTATTATACTGTAAACTTATTTTTTATTAATGGGAGGAGATTGTTGGTTATGCGAAGGTCAAAATTGTCAGCGTTCGGCCATTGTTTCTTAATAAAACTACATTTTTTATGTGAAAAAGGATTTTATTCTACCTAGGCCTGTTTTTTTTTTGTTCTGTGTATATGTATGTATATATATGTATATATATATATATATATATATATATATATATATATATATATATATATTTAAAATTCATTTATTTATGAGCACCCGAAACTAAGGCAATTCCCTGAAAACAATTATACAGATACATTTGCAGTTGTAATTAAAGAAATACATTGTAAACTCTTAAAATTAACAGCAAAATACATTGGAACAAGTCAGTTCAAGTAGTAACAAGGAAGACCTGTTTACAATTTCTTCGTGAAAGAAAGAGTAAAATAAAAAGTTGTTCTGCGAATACTGTGAATAAGGCATATACAAGATTTGATGATGAACATAACCACTAGACAAAATAAGAATCGGAAAACGAGAAAAGCTGTAACTTTTGTGAGGGGGAAAAAAGATTAGTAAAATAAGAAGTAAATAAAGAAGTAGAGAAAAAAAAATAATATAAAAAAAAATAAAAGATTTTTTTTTTTAATAGTCAGATGTTAGATTATGTATAAATATAAATTAAAAGTTCTGGTATTTTCATGACCTGTGGGTTCTAATACGTGGACACTCCTCACCACATCGCCGTTACTGAAACACCCAGTTCCTGTGACGCTAAAGTTTTCAATTTCAATTTAGCTGTAGTACTTTTAATATTAAATCTGTTATGGAAAACATTAGTATTTCTAATGATTTTTAGTATCTGATTACTCTGAACCTGTTGCAATTATTGATTCAATGTTTGCTTTTCATATAAAACATTTTGTATGTAACGTTAGTTTATCATTTTTAATTGACTTTATTTTTATTATTATAGGAACACTACCTCCATGGCTAGTAATAATGGTGATGATTGTCGTTCTCTTCTGTACCTTCCTTCTCTGCAGTTATTTGGGGCTGTGAGTTGTAAATATGCTCATTACGAATTTATGAGGAGCAGGTCACTTTGCATGTAGGTCAGATAATACTCCAGTGCATAAAAGCTAGTGGCAAATGCACTTATTATATGTACGTAACACGTTATTAGGATAGTGTCTATGAAGTGCATCAATTTTTACTACAATTTCTGTTGGAAATTGTAGCTTTAACATGTTTCCAAATAAGAAAAATTAATTCATTATCCAAATTATGTCATTATGGGAAAATAAAATATGGAAATTACTATGTGACTTCTTTTTTTAAATTAAAAAAAATTGTAAAACTAATAGCAATAGTTATAAACAATTATAAGTTTATTTTTTTTAGTATTTTAAATCTATATCTCATATTTATTTGTGATAGTATCACTTCTCATGTAACCTTTTATCACTGTAAACTGAGATTATAACTGACAATATGATTTCTCTTTATAGAGTTTGAATATATCTTGAAGGACTGTTATGATTTTGTTGACCACACAATAAATGTATTCTGTAATAAATTCCACATTTTAATTTCTTTAAATTTAGGTACATGTAAATAATCTAAGATACCTCTAAGTAATGTTTAGCAATTAAAGAAATAATAATAAAAATAAATAATTTAGATTTTGATAAAGAGGTGGATTACAGTCCCAAATAAGTCATTGTAGATATTCAAAGCTACGGAAATTTTAATATATCCATAAAACAGGAGTTGTTGCTGAAACCATAATTTAGTAAAATAGGCAGAAAGCCAATAATAAAAACTGCAAATTATGCTCCATCCCATGTATCCAAAATAAAATAAATAAACCACATAGTTTATTTGTTTATTCAAAAGCTTAGTGAAAAAAGAAAATATTTTACCATTGTTTCATCTGTTTGCTATTCCTTTTGTATTTAATTTAGTTTATAGTTGCACATTTATTTTAATTAAATTATTTTAAAATAATAGTCTGTAACATTTATAATGTGTACCAAACAAGACTTTTTTCCACAATGATTCCCCAAAATAAATTACTGTGCTAAAATAAGGTCTTCTTTGGTTACATTTATTCCCATCACCATTATGTTCCAGGACTCGAAAACATGATTAGTATTATGATTTTTCATTAAAAATGTTAACTAAATTTTGTTATGATTTAATTACGAGATGGAATATAAATAATTGAACAGTTCATTATTTACAGGTACTTATGTATATTGTTTGCAACTGTACAGAATCCATAACATCATCCTCTTATTATGAATGATGTTAATACAAAAATGTCTCATTGTTACATCGACATTTTAGTTCCAATCTACTCACGCGACTTCACCACACTCTAAGGGTTAAATTTCATGAATATAAATTAATACAATACCGCTGGTCAATTCAGGGCGGATCCAATCAGCTCTCTACCTTTAAAATGTGTTTTTTTTTTTGCTTTATTGATTTTGAAGTCTATACTCTTAATGTAGTAGGATTTAAGCACTAGAATAAACAAGTTGTTTAATAGTGAACACAATTATTTCAACAAGTTACTTCTTTTTTACACCTCATTAAAAAAAATTAGTTAAGCGAGATTGTTGCGTTATTTGTGATTGTAATGAGTTAATTTTACAAAATCGTAGAATTTATTATTCTTTTCAGTATTACAAGACTATTTAAGTAATGTTATTTGCTTAAATATTTATCAACACCCATTGAAAATCTGTCTAATTTTTTTTAGCGCCTGCAGTGTTTTTTTTTTTAACTTGTTAATTTAATAAATGAAGTTTCTCACATTCCAAGTTAAAAAAAAAATGACTTATGTTTTTTGATTAGACCTATTGATTTTTTTTTGTTTATGAATATTTAGTTCAATCCTTATATAATTTAGGATTTCTTTCTTTCTTTCAGTATCACAGATTTTCTTAGAGAATGTTCACTAATATAAATGCTGAATATTTTTGAATAGTTCAGCTGTTAAAAACGAATAATCTAAATTATTTAATTTTTCCTAATACTACAAATATATATCAGAAAAATCTTTCTTGGATTATATAAAAGATGAGTTTGAGGATTGTTTTTGTTTAGAAAGCTTTGAAAAGCCAATCTAAAGCTGGTAAAGTACAGAATTCGAGCAGTTTTAACTAAGTTGAAAAAAATTATATGGAATACGTTTTTGGGGTGTCATCTCAACCTTACCTTTATGACAAATAATTAATTTTATATTTCTCTTGAAATTCATTAAGTACAATTATTAAATATTTTACAACAAAGGAAGTATGCATGTATTTATATTGAGTACTGTGTTTTGTATAACTACTCTTTTATTTATCGTTCCTAAATATTCAGCATCCTGAAAATCCCTAATAAAAATGTATTTATAATTGAAATTCTCTTCGTGCCTAAATGTGGAAGGTTTAAGAACAAAAATGTTTTCTTTAGCTACTCAATATTAACTTCTCCATCTATTGAGGAGATGATAAGTTCCTGTTTATCAGATTTTAGATATTATGGCCAGACATGCTTCAGTTATCGTAGCTTGTAAGAAGGTTATTATTGAAATTTGCATTATCTTTCCTTGTTTGAAACTGTGATATTGTTGTATTGAAATAAATTAATATAGTACTTGCTTTTTTGTTTATAATACTTGAGAAAGAACTATTTTAAGAAACCACAAAATAATAATTTGACGTAGAAGCCGCATGGTGAAGGTCATTATCTGAAAGACTAGTCAATAAAACACATTTAAACAGAAAATTATTTTAGACTATATGAATTTCAAAATGGGTCATCAAATTAATTTATTTTCTAAAAACCTTTTTTTTGGGGGGGAAATTCATTAAATCTCATCAAAAAATGACTGTTAATGTGACCTCATAAATATTAATTTCCTAAAGGAATAATAGTAGCTTAGGCCTTTTTTGTGTCCCCTGAAAAGTTGTACGATTTGGATATATCCTGTTTTGAAACTCAAAACCTCATATGTTTAAAATATTATATGAATTTTCAAGATCTTCCACTGATTTTGTTATAGTCTACGACATGTGTTCTACAGAAAATCTGAGATATGGCAATAACAATTTAAAAGAAAAAAAAAGAAGAAAAATAACAGCAGTTTGACAAATTTAATTTTCATCGAAATTTGAAGTAAAAATGTGTCTCTTGAACATGGTTCCCAATCAACTAAATTATACGTCATGTATTCGATAATATTATAAATAAAAGGTGTAAATTTTAACAAAATTTGTTCAGTAGACCTTGGGATATTTTATATTTTTGAAAACAGAAGATTTAGAATATACGATAACACATTCTTACAATTAACAAGTCCACGTAGCAAGCAAAAAAAAAAATATATATATATTTTTTGAAAATCTTAAGAGTGCTATAATCTCTTAAATTTGAATGTGTTGCAGTTAATAGTCAGAAAAAATTAAGATAGCTTTGAATTTAAACATAAGAAATTTGGCGTGAACAGTACATCTTCAAATTTAATTATCATAAAAGAGCTAAAATAAACTCCTTTGATGACTGGTTACGCAGTATTGTCAAAGTTTTTGTTTTCAACCACTAGGCGATAATTAAACTATTTTAACACTGCCATCGTTTTGATGACACCGGACGTCAGTGTTAAATAAACTACATCCAAACAAAAATAAGGAATAATTGTATAAACAATCAATATGCCCAAAATTAAAATTACCCTTTGAGAAGAAGCTCCTTGAGTTTAGAAATGAGGGAATTTTTTAATGATGTAAAGTAGTATGTTTCACAGTCCTTTAATTTTTTTATTACTGATTTCTAATGTATCACAAGGAGAAATCTCAGAAGCTGGTTTAAGAAAACTATACATTGTTAAACATAAGTACTTCCCTGTGGGTAGTAAAATAATAAAAATAAATTTTGACCCAGATAGAGGAAGCGGAAAGAGAATTAGGAGAAAGAATTCTCAAGTTTTTTCTAGGAGCAAAATATAAACAATAAGAATAAGTTTGTTCAGGCGTAAAATAAGAATGATTTTGAGCCAGTTAATTAAAATAAAATAAATAAAAATTGCTTTTAAAAGTTTTGTTTTTATTTCTTAAAAATTGGATATGAATTAACATTTAAATAAATTCTGGGAGGAGGATTTTGGTATCCACAATACAGATGCTCTTACATAAATCACTAGATTGTAATGTTGATGGCTACAATTAAAAAAATATAATATTGAAAAGCGAAAAAAATAAATATATGTATACAGAAAATCTTAGTTTAAAAGGGCTCACAACTGCCTCTAAATCATCCATTATGTATACATCCAGAAAGCTTCAATTTCTAATTTTCATTAACAATTTAATTATTAAAAATTAAAAAAAAAACTGCAGTGTAATAACTAGAAGTAATCATAATTTTAAAACAATTCTAAACGATCTTTTTTTTCAAATTGTTTGTTTGGTTGTTGTGATAATCAAGAGTTTCAGAAATTTTAAGGGTAGATAGGAATATCATGGTTTATAAATTTAAAAAACAGGCATATAATTTAGCAATCCTATGTTAAAATTAAGGAGGAAATATCAACAAATGAAGTAAAGAAATAATAATGATCTAATGTGAATTTGTTAATCAAAGGTGTTTCTTTTAACTATCTCTAAAACTCCTTTAAATTTTCAATAAACCACATTAAGTCTTTAAGCTTCTAGTAGATTATATCTGAAGTGGGTGTAATCCAACATTTTCAACACTTAATCCTTTGTGTAATCATTATATCTTATGTTATACTAGAATTATATATATGACCGAAAAAAAGGTAAATGATTAAATATTAAAAGGGACAGTGTATTTAGGTTGAATCAATATCTCAACTAAAACTTATATAATTTCACAAATAGAAACTGTTATGTAATAACAAAAAAAAAAAAAAAAAAGATGTATAGCATAGGGCATTCTTGTCTAATATGATAAATGTAAATTCTCAAAATTCATGGCCATATCCTAATCAGTCTTGGCTTTAAGTAGAAAAATATAGAATTAATAGTGTAAAGGAAGGTTCATAAATTCATTAACATGAAATTAGGATTTTCAATGTAAGTTTTCCAAGCATTGCTGCACCTTGCTAATGTTGCACCATCAATAATCCTATGATCTGCAGCCCATGAGGCTGTTAAAATATGGCACTTTTCTATGTCACCTCTTTCATTGATTACAGGGGTTAGCCTTGCTTTTCCTAAAGCTAGAATACACACTTCAGGTGGAAGAATTAATGGCCTCAGATACGTGCCACCGATGATACCAATGTTTGAAATAGTAATTGTACCTCCACTCATATCTGCAGGCCCTAGCTTTAATGCTCGACCATCTTCCTGTAACTTATTAAGGTATTTTCCTACCTCCAAGATGCTTAAAGATTGAACATTTTTTATATTTGGAACTATTAATCCACTTGGAATATCCATTGCTATACCAATATTGTGCTGTGACTTGTAAATTATATGCTCACAATTCTCGTCTACCGTGGAATTCAATACAGGATGATCTTCCAATGCCTTTGACAATGCTTTAATAAAAAATGGCATCAGAGACAGCTTAACACCCTTTTGCTCAGCCAAATGCTTCAGTTCATTTCTTATTTTAATCAAATTTGTGACATTAATATCATCTGAATAACCAAAAGTTGGAATCGAATTAGATTTTGTCATTGTTTTTACCATTGCTTTTTGAACACCTTTAATTTCAACTTTTTTATCAAATTCCATAGACTTCTCGTTCGAAGAAGAATCAGTAATTTTCTCAAGGTAGTTCAAGATGTCCTCTTTTAAAACTCTACCTCCTTTACCAGTCGCTTTAACTGAACCCAAGTCAACATTATTTTCCTTTGCTATTCTTCGCACAGCAGGGGTTGTTAAAATTTTGCTGCTTAAGTAACTTTCAAGCGTTTCTTTTTTTCTTTCTTCTTCCATGTGTGTGGCTGTTGAACCTTTTCCAATTTCTTCCTCATTATGAACAGTTTCCTTCTGAACCGTTAGATCTGAAACAGCTTCAATACTCTGAAGGGGTTCTTCAACAATGTCTATGTCAACAAGAGGTTTTCCAACATGGGCAACATCCCCTACATCATAGTATAGTTTCTTCACTGTCCCATCAAATCTACTGGTGATACTAACCGATGCTTTATCACTTTCCACCAAACATACATTGTCGAACTGAGATACACGATCGCCTACCTTCACAAACCAGTCTTTCACAGTAACCTCACGAATACCTTCCCCGATGTCTGACAAATTGAACTGCACGATTTTATATAACACAGAACTTGAATGGTAAAGCTTTGTACCTCCAAATGTTTTGTTCAAATATTGCAATTTACCCAAGTACCTTAATGCCATTTTAATCCTTTCGGGATGAGATCTCCTACTGCATATTCATATCGTAGACTGTTAAATAACCGCCCTTCTCTACATTCAATCTAGCCTAATCATTATGACCTCAAGAAAAAGATAACGTTCTGTATCTGTTTATGCTAATTACTAAAAACAACAGATTGATGACATTTACAAGTTTTACTATTGTAGTTTTGAAAACAAAACTGTTGTCAGTTAAGCTTTATTATAAATGAGTTTTAGCTTTCTTTTCTATTGTATTAAAATACATGCCTATGAAAGTTTAGTTATTATGAATAACTGATACTGATAAACCTTTAGGTACATAGCATGGAAATAGCATTACATTTTCGCAAGGGAAATTATCCTTCTCTCAAAAACTCTAGAAGATCTTGGTGTAATATTCGCATCCCAGGAAGGATCGGAATAGTATTCTTGATTAAACTTCCTAGTAAGATAGTCTCTTCACAATATAGATAATGTACTGTCGACATTTCAAAGTATAGAAAACTATTTTGTTCACTTTGTTTTAGCATTTTCCGACGTAACCGAGCTTTTGATGGTGCTCACATGAATGAACTTTTGAAAACCTTGTCCAAATCTTCATCGATCCTACTAGTTACCACCGTTAAAATATATATATATATATATATATATATATATATATATACTAGTGTTGTGCCCGCGACTTCGTCCGCGTGAATAGCATTTTTTGGCTATACCTTTTGGTTCATTTTGGATTATAAACACCGTCGTGAAAACAATCTACTTTACAGTGATGCTTCTCCCCTGGTGTATATAGAGTGTTTGACAGACAACAATGAATCTATATGCTCACTGCTGCCAATATATTTCACTGAAATTTCCCTCGCGAAACATAATTATTTCGAATGAGAGGAATCCGAGGAATAAAAAAATATATTATATTTATAATTGTATTATACATCTATAATTATAATAAATAGGTGGGGTCTCCCGTGGTCTAGTGGCTAACGCATTAGATTCATAAGCGGGAGATGGTGGGTTCGATCCCCACCGGCGCACAGTCTCACGAGTATATGGGGTAAAAAAATCAAAAATCGTATTTTTGTCTAGACTAAGATTATTATTTTTTTCTGTTATTAAAAAACTCGAACATAAGAGAAAAAAGAAGTTTTGACCTAAGAAAATAATTTATTATAGTATAAACTTACATAAAAAGTATATGGGAACTTACATATGCTATTTGCGAACTTATAAAGGTAAATGTGAAGGAGCGTGGTCTCCACACCGATCCTTTTGAAATGTTGCACTATAACGTATTTTAATGCACTAAACACGAATCCGTTAAAAAAAAGCTCGCTTTTCACTAGGAAAGAAGTTATTAAGCACTAAAGTTCACTGTTATGGAGGTTATAAAAGAAGGGGTAACAGCGTATTTGTACACACACGCATGCGCAATAGTCCTTAATGACGAAGTGTAATTGAAATTAAGACTCACCTTGTGGTAGCTGACTTGGTCGTAAATTGTCGCTTTTGGGCATACGTGCTATGCGTTTCCGCTCGCTCAAGAAGATATCAAAACCCCTAGCCAATCCAACTCGCTAAAATTAATAGAGTTCTATTAATTTTAGCGAGTTGGATTGACTAGATTTTTGATATCTTCTTAAAAATTTTAAAAAAATTAAAGAATGGTTTATTATTTTAAAAAAATATTTTTGAATAACTAACTGGAGATAAATTGATAAATAATTGATGGTAAATTTCAATTAGACATCCTTATTACGAACTTTTCCATACCCGCGCATGCGCATGTTGACAAACATAGTAGGTTACATTACCTTTCAGAACCCGCACAACAGTGAACTTTAGTGTTTCATAACTTCTTTCCTAGTGAAAAGCGAGTTTTTTTTTTTTTTTTTTAACGGATTCGTGTTTAGTGCATCAAAATACGTTATAGTGCAACATTTCAAAAGGATCGGTGAGGAGACCGCGCTTCTTCACATTTACCCTTATAAAAATTATATAAAGACATTTTACTAATTAAAAAACTTATTTCTTCTCAGAATCGCTTGATTGTTAACAAATACTATCATTTTTATTTAAAATTAAGTATGATAAAGCTTTTGCTTCAATTTTGTTTTCGATTTTGCAGCTAACTTTTCTTAAATTTTATTTATTTAAATTTTAATTGTTACATATCTTACTTAAAGTTGACAAGTATGGATCTGATGGGAGGAGAAGCATTTTCATTAAATCCATATTTGTATCAATACAAGAAGCACTTCATGGAAGACACTGGCACATAATACCATGAATAATGCTTCAGATATAATTCTTAAGTCTAACCAATTTATTCTAATTTCGGCATATTAATTGATTTACCACTAGAAACGGTTTTCAAAACGGTGCCCTACTTGATTATTTATGTTATCTCCAGTCCAGTAATATTGGTACTTAATTTTGGATTGCTAAAATATATGGGGGCGGTTTTACTGTTGATAGTGAAACTAAAAAAAGCTTTGGTGTATCGATTAATAATCCCATTTTCTCCTTGAAATAAGCTTAGCGGCAAACTCTAGTTCGTCCGGAGGTTTCGTCTTTAATATGTCCGCAACTCGTCTCTTTCTTGTAGAGTATGATGCCTCCACGAAAGTTACTTGCGGTCTTCCACGTAAAGGACCAGGTTGATAATTATCTCGTCAACATATTTCAAAATCATTGTCAGGAAGTTTAATGTTTATACTCAGCGAATCTTCGTATTTTGCTTCGCATTTCCCTGAAAACCTGTAACGGTGATCCCAATTTTGTTGAATATCCAAGCAAAAAAATCGCAATACATTTTCTTATATTCTCCTTAACTTTATCCTAACATTCAGATAAATTATCATTATGATTCAGATAAATTATTATTATGATTCTATCGAATAAAGCATCGTATCTGGAGTTTGGTTCATGACTGCGCCAGGCGTCGTAAAGATTTCATTGGTTATGAAATCTAAAAACCACAATATCTCTGTAAGAAGCAGCCAAAAGCAGGTAAACTAGGTATCAAAATAATCGTGAAGCAATGTACTATTTATGGTTAAAGTATGAAAATACCGTTATTTTACGTTTTTTTCTTAAATCATTTCCAAAGTTGAAAAAATGACGAGAATTTCTTAAATATTTAAAACACCATAACTTCACCATTTTTGCATAGTTGGCCAAGATTAGTCAATCAACAATTCACATAGGACTGACACTTCAACATGTTAAAAGAAGAATGAAAATGTTCAAGTAATAAGATTGGAACAGCCAAAGTAAATGTTTACTAACCGAACCAGTTTTAATATTTGCATTAGTATCAACAATTCAAGTTATTCCTTAGCTTTTAGTCTTTGTATGTATGTTCTAATTTTGATGTTTTCTTTCTGCTCTAAGGTTCTAATTTTAATATTGACCATCAAAAAATTTTTTTTCAAACTTCATTTTTCTTATTTTTGAACACTGCTCGTGACACTGTGCGGCGGCAGAAATTTTCTCATCCCAGGGCTCGTTGGCAAAATTCCTCGCTGAAACCTGGATGTCGGCGCTAATGGCCTAGTTCTCGAAGCGCCGTACAATAAAATAAATAGGTAATTAGTAATTTGGGTCCGGAGTAAACCTCACTCCTAATAAACCGATTTAGTTTATTTTTACAAAGAATACAGAGTTTTGTTGAAATATAACAACATTTACGGCTAGTAGTACCATAATTTGTAATTTAGGTCCGGAGTAACCCCCCCCCCCTTACCAATGAAGCAATTTCGTTTATTTTGACAACACGTGTTTCTATTAAGATGTCCCATGTAAAGACAGCGATCCGTTACAATTTTATTATATGTATACACATGAATAGTTTTTCTCTTTTATGTTTGTAATGAACAGCTGTGTCAATGTATAGTAGAAGCCGGATAGAGCGTCCCTTCTCAGCGCTCCTAGTGGGAGAAGCAACAACCAACGCCCGTGCCGCTTAATTCAATTCGAACGTAATGCAGATTAAACCCCAACTTTTAATCTACCTATTTAGTTTATTTTTGAAGCACATCTTTGTCTTTAGATACCCACGACGTATACCGTATTTCGTAACGATAAGCGAGAAAGAACGGTCCAAATTAGTAATTTGGGTCCGGAGTAAACCCCCCTCCTCCTAATGAACCGATTTAATTTTTTTTACAACATATTTTTCTCTGTAGATGATCACAAGGAATACCGAGTTTCGTTTCAATACAACAAAAATTGCGCCCGGTATGGGCAAATAATTACTTTGGGTCCCCCCTACTTGGAGCCCCCTCCCCCCTTATATACGCCCATGAGTGGAGTTCACTATTTTGACATTGTCTTCCTCGTCTCCTCTTTAAATTATCCCGTCTCTTGTAGTTCATCTTGGTTCGTAGGATTACTGGAGACCTTGAGCCTTAAATACGTCATTCATGCTTGTCCCTCTCATTAAGCTGGCTTAGTGACAAGTGACAAGTACTCGTTAACTCGTTGGTGAATAATAAGCGTCCAGTACTATCCGTCCAAAGAGGTTAGTCTGAGAATTATGTTGCTCTTTGGTTTACAAACAATGTCAGGCTGTTTTTAGTCAAAATCAAAGATTTTTAAATAGTTCATTGGCCGGCAGTTTCGGTTCAAAGAATTTTTTGTTTGATGGATGAATTACTTCCGATACTAAATTGAATAATTTACAATGTTTTTATTAGGACTATATGGGGTTATTTTCATTTTTATTATAGTGTATTGTGTTTTGTCTTATACAGTGAAAGTTAAAATAGGGAAACCTCCGATTGACATTTTATTTATTGCTTATAAATATTCTTATCTCCGGTATAAGGGAAACTTTGAATTCCTTAGAAATACAAACTTTTCTCGAAAGACGCACAAATTAATAAAGTTTTTTTACTTTGAACCAAAGGTGAAACTTGATGACATTTTTTTTAATGCGTTTTTCCTGTTTATTAACTAATAGGATATGTTGTATTTTTCAGGACAATAAAATAGAATTTGCTCAGGGCGTAGTATTGAGTGAAAATGGAGTTTTTCCAGAAAATAATTTCTTTTCTGAAGCGAAGAAGTCTGGTCTCAACTTCTTTACCACACCTTCTATCTCACATGCTCTTTATTTGGAATTTCCAATTTTTTTATGTTTTCCTCTTACAAAACTATTTGCTGTTATCATTGGATATCCAAGTATTCGCCGTTTCACCAAGGTAATTCTCTAAGATAATTTCTTTTACAGATGCTTCTACTGTTATTCTCTGGGCATGAGAATTATACTTCCAATAAGTACTCTTTTGTCATTTTACATTTTTTGTTTTATTAATCCTCAATAACGTGATATAAAGAAATTGCTTTGATTACCTCAATGTTTAAGCCTTTGAAAGGTTAAGATAACTACTTAAGCATTAAATATTAGACTTCATCAGCAAAACACAAAGAGATAATTGTTGTTCTTTTTATAAAAACTATATTTGAATAGTATAGATTTTACTCACTTAACTTCTTTTACTTCATTCAGAATAAAATTGATCACAGCCTGTGAAAATAGGTCTTCATTGTTTATAATTGAATTTTCACCATCATAGAAATGTTCAGACGCTGTAGATAATCAGTGTTTAGTCGTAAGTTGAAAAAAAAAACCTACATTTTATAACAAAAATGAGTTTTTAATAAAAAATGTCTGCCAACCTTTTTGGCTTGACATTTAAACCTTCTTCAGGGCTAAGGAGGAAAGGGAAACAGTTTCGTCTGATAGAAATGTTAATTTTGCTTAACGGCCTTTAGATTAACATTAGTAGAATTATTTTTATTCATGAAAAGCCAACATTTTTTAGAGTAAGCACTTCACTACTGTTTTTTTTTTTTTTAAATTAAATTAATCAATTATACATTTAAGAATATGTCGAAGTAGTTTGAAGATTTTTGTTGTGTACTTTGACTTTATAGTAATATGCTTTATTCTTGAAGTAGATTAAATTATTCTCAATTGTTGTTGCAGGTGAAAAATCTTTGTGCTTATCCTGTTATTGAGATATATTCAATGAAATCTGTAACTATTGTAGTGCCGCTTGTACAACAAGATGGTTTCGTTGTACATGAAGCAGAAAAAATTGTATTTGGTAAATCTTATACTTCTGTTCTTGGATATTGTAGACCTACGATGCCAAAATTTTTCCTTACAAACAGTGTAAATTATGAAAGTTCTTTGAAAGATTTGAAATCCCCTAAGATATGCAAGAGGATAATGAAGGGTTGATAATAAGGTAAGGCATTACATTTTAAAAGTGTATTACATTTGAGAGCTTTCTGGTTTTAGTATAGTCGGAAGGTATGTTATCTTGAATTAGTGCTAATTGCAGAGTCTAGAAAGCTTTGTCTATAAAACTAAATGTGGGAACAAGGAAGAACACATTACACAACTGTACAGGTTAGCATTCCAGATTCGACTATATTAAGCGCCAAAATATAGTAGGCACTGGATTACAATACAAATTTATAATTCAACATGTAATTGTTAAAGTTTCTTTCATTCGAGAATTATTGAATCACTTTTTTTTTTTTTTTTTTTTTTTTTTTTTTTTTTTTTTTTTTTTTTTAAAGATCTTTATCAATCCTATCTGTGTGATGTTAAAAATGACCTTTATTCATACATACACATATTTATTGCTTCCCTGAATAACCTTACTTTTTTTTCTCATAACCCACTCGGTTTATTATACCAAACAATTTGATTTGGTGAAAAACCAAAACATTTGGTTGAGAAATAACAATTTCAAGAACCTCAGCTTTGCTAATCTGGTAACTTCTTGTTTGCCAATGAGAGTCGTGCATATTTTGTAGAATAGGTTGTTTGATTACTTAAAAAACTAAATATTAGTTTGTTTGGTTTTGGAAAAGTTTTGAGAATTGACTTTGTTTTATTTCAGAATTTTGAAATGCTATTTGAAAAGAACATTGTGGCTATTGTGGTGAAATTCATATTTGTGATTGGTAGGTATTGCATGAAATAATAAAATAAGGACTACTTTGATAATTTATATGGATGTTGGTATATCTGCATTGTACGCATGCGGCAATATAGGAAATGAACCATCTCCATAAAGAAAAGACTATTTGTTTCAGGATGGTTGGACTTTACCCAGTGTTACGGTTTGTGTTCATTTTGAATTTGTATAAATGTTCCTCTTAAAGTTATTCAACTTTTTTATATTTGTTTTGTTTCTTCTAATAGACTGAAATAATAATAATATTATGTGATTACTCATTGTCCAAAAGGGCAAACAATTATAGAATTAAAACGTTTTTGAAATGGTGTAAACTATAAAGTATATGAATTTTATTTTGATCAATGTTTTATGTAGATAATTGTTTTATTATAATCATAATTAATGCTGTATAAATGCGACAAAGGTATTAACTTTCACATAAAGATTGAGTTTCATGGAAGAATGAAGAGAGAATTTTCTCCATTGAATGTTGCATAGTGAATTCCTAGTAGGATTGTGCGATGATAAAATTGTCCATTGTTGTTTAGTATATTAATGACTGAATTCTTGTTTTAATGAAAGATTTCATAGTATCTATTTATGTTTATTAATTGAGCACAAAAAAGGTATTCATGTGTTTGAAAAAAATAGAAAAGTATTTGAATTTAATAAGATATAATAACAATTATTTTTTATGGATGACTAGATTATAGACCAATTTTTTTTTAATGAAAGAAATGAATTATCGTTTCTTTTTAATGAAAACTGACTTCTTAGGCAAGCCAAGAAATAACATAGCTTTCTATTATATTAGTATAACTGTTTCTCTTTTTTGTTATTTATAATTTTAAATTTAAAGTATTAGCATTCAGAACGTACAGATGACTGTGTAGATTAACCAGTGTAGAGTAATAATAGTTAGTAAAACTACATTTTAAAATAAAATAGTTGAATTTTGGCTTAGAAAAAGCAGTCAGATTTTCAGAAAAATGTATAATTCGGTTGTTGTGCCAGGCTCTTTGACAGCCTTCTTAAGCAATAAATGCCTTAGGGTATTGACCCCATGAGGTATATACATTTATAAATATATATATATATATATATATTTGATGTTATTTTTCGTCGCTGGGATAGTATTTTTAGATGGAACGGCATTTTTCTCCAGCGGTGGTACTCCTCCTCACTTATTCCCGGAATATTTCGATGGATTCATCTCCATCTTCTTCCCTTGGCTACCACCGAGGAAGAAACAAGTACCTGGCTGAAGAAGATGGAGATGAATCCATCGAAATATTCCGGGAATAAGTGAGGAGGAGTACCACCGCTGGAGAAAAATGCCGTTCCATCTAAATATATATATATATATATATATATATATATATATATATATATATTGTAATGATATATTACATTCTTGAAAATATTTTTAAATTCAAATAACCATCGATATTTTGAAAAGCCCGCGCAAATCACAAACCATATGTACAAATAACATTGTATTATATACGATCAAAATTGATAATGTTTTTGGACAATACTGGTATACAATATATCCATATTAAATTTACATCCAGATAAAAATAAATTAATTACTTGATACAAAAAACATAATTGTTATCTGTATATATAATCCGGCAAACTGCGGAAGTTGAGAAGCAGGGACGCTAAACTTTCCCGCTTTCTCGAATGAAGCGTTAGTCTAGTCCCAGCAGTGATAGAGAGAAGGCGTCCGTCGAATTCCCGCATTCATGGACTGAGGAACTGGGGTCCGTCCTCAGTTAATTACAGCATTCTATTCTCAGCGTTGGTCCAAGGCGGACCTCTCCTCCAAGGAATACCAAGTGAATTGAGGTTTTGTTGGAAGCGGATTGATTTAGAGGTAAGAATTGTTTTTTTTTGTAGTGTCGATTATTTTATTATTGTTTGTATGTGGTTTAATATTGTTTGTATCTCAGAATTGTCTGGAGATAAATGTTATATAATTTCATTCACTCGGAACTTTAAACCCTGAGGTTAAGTCAAACTCATATAATAACTCTTATTAAAATAATTAAAATTTCTTTATTTTTTATTGTAAAAATTAATCATTACATTTAATGGCGACCCAACGTGGCGCCATTAAATAATGATAATGAGGGTACAAATGAAATAATTAATAATAAGCTAATAAATGATAATTTCAAAAATTAAATGTAAAGATAAATTATTATTAAAATTATTCACCACGTTGGGCGTCATTAAATGTAATGATTAATTTTTTAAAAAAGAAATAAACATATTTTAATTGTTTTAATAAGATTTATTATGAGTTTGACTTAACCTCAGGGTTTAAAGTTCCGAGTGAATTAAATTATATAACATTTATCTCCAGACAATTCTGAGATACAAACAATATTAAACCACATACAAACAATAATAAAATAATCGACACTACAAAAAAAAAAAATTCTTACCTCTAAATCAATCCGCTTCCAACAAAACCTCAATTCACTTGGTATTCCTTGGAGGAGAGGTCCGCCTTGGACCAACGCTGAGAATAGAATGCTGTAATTAACTGAGGACAGACCCCAGTTCCTCAGTCCATGAATGCGGGAATTCGACGGACGCCTTCTCTCTCTGAATGTTGAGACTAGACTGCACTGACGCCATTCGAGCAAGCGGGAAAGTTTAGCGTCCCTGCTTCTCAACTTCCGCAGTTTGCCGGATTATATATAAAGATAACAATTGTTTTTTGCCATACAAAATAATTAATTTATTGTTATCTGAATGTACATTTAATATGGATATATTGTACATCAGTATTGTCCAAAAATATTATTAATTTTGATCGTATATAATACAATGTTATTTGTACATATGGTTTGTGATTTGCGCGGGCTTTTCAAAATATCGATGGTTATTTGAATTTAAAAATATTTTCAAGAATGTAATATATCATTACATTTGCACTCCTGTCTAAAAAAAAAAATTAAAAAAAAAAATGTTTTTAGTCCGGTATAAAAAATAAATTTAAAATTGAATTTTTTAATTTGGAGTTTCGGAATACAGAGTTCAGAATAATAGCAAGTGTATTATATTATTTTTAAATTTTGATAGCTTACTTCGTCTCATAATTTTTAATTATTTTGATTATATGAATATAGTATTTTATTAATATACTTATTTTAAATTATTTTTATGATTATCAAATTTGTTTTAGGCTAAACTAATGATCTTTATTGAAATAAGTTTATTTTAATATACAAAAAACATTATTATTAAATTTATTAATTTTACATAATATCAAAATTTTCTTATCCTAAACTAATGTGATTTCAACATTTATATTAATTTTTAATTATTATTATTATCAATTAAATCTTATACTAAACTAATTTTTGTAACAGATAAAAATTCTAAACTAGTACTACATTTAAAAATTGTCCTGGATCCACTATTTATCATTAAAATCTTTTTTGCATCTGTCCGAATTATTCCTAAGGATTTGTTTTATTCTCTTTCTTGGTGGCCGATTTAATTTTGCAATTTTTTCAATCCCATTTTGATATTGATACTCAAACAGTATTTTTACTTTATTACCAAATTTGATGTCCATATTTTTCAGATGATTATTGTTGTTAACATTTTTATTCATTATATTATTTTGATTATTACCATTATTATTATTATAAATCATTATTTTTAAACTAATTATATGATCATCAACTAATTTTTTAATATTATTTTGTTCCAAATTCTCATCCATAACGTCTGTACTTATTTTATTTTTCAAATTATCATTAGTTATATTATTTTTAATTATTTGATTTATTTTCTCATTATTATTATTCAATTCAGTTAATATTTTTTCTTGAATTGTATTATCTTCATTTATTAAACAATTATAGTCATTTTTATCTTCAATCAATATTTTATCTTCTAATATTTGGTCATTACTACTATCATTAATATTTAAACTGTATTTTATAGTTTCATTTAAATTGTCATTATTTATTAATGTATCGTCATTTCCGGTATTTTTAATTAAATTTTCATTATTATTTTCATTAATCTCAATAATTTCTTTACAACTTCTATTATTTTTATTAAAAAGGTTATTTTTCGATTTTTCCAATTCTATCGTCTCTTTATTTTGACTTTCACCCATATTATTTAAATACGCACATAAATCGTCCAATTTTTTATTATTTTTACTTAATTCGAACTTTATTTCTTGATTTATTTCATGCTTAATATTGCAAATACTCTTACTTAAATCGAACTTCAGTTTTTTATTTTGTTCTAATAATAGCCTCATCCAATGTTCTAGGCCTTGAGGATGCATCTCATTATCCCTTTCGGAAGCATGATTCCCGCCATTGGATCGAATTTCCGTTCCTAATGAACCCGCCGATTCTCTGAATGCTATTGCATCATCCTCCTGCAATTCGTTTTCACGCGTTTCGACTATAATATTTATCTCTCCTGGCGCAAAAAACACGTATTCCGGTGATTCTACATTATCCTCCTCACCGCCATTCCGAAATTGTTCAATATTTACGTCAGACATTTTTATTATATAAAAAAAAATTTATTTTTAAAATTTTATTTTTAATATTTATTTACCGTTTTTAATTTTAATTCACTCGGCCGTCTACGTTGGGCGCCATTAAATGTTATGATAAATTATTATAAAAAGGTTGCGCCACGTTGGGTCGCCAATAAATGTAATGATTAATTTTTATTAAAATTATTCACCACGTTGGGCGTCATTAAATGTAATGATTAATTTTTTAAAAAAGAAATAAACATATTTTAATTGTTTTAATAAGATTTATTATGAGTTTGACTTAACCTCAGGGTTTAAAGTTCCGAGTGAATTAAATTATATAACATTTATCTCCAGACAATTCTGAGATACAAACAATATTAAACCACATACAAACAATAATAAAATAATCGACACTACAAAAAAAAAAAATTCTTACCTCTAAATCAATCCGCTTCCAACAAAACCTCAATTCACTTGGTATTCCTTGGAGGAGAGGTCCGCCTTGGACCAACGCTGAGAATAGAATGCTGTAATTAACTGAGGACAGACCCCAGTTCCTCAGTCCATGAATGCGGGAATTCGACGGACGCCTTCTCTCTCTGAATGTTGAGACTAGACTGCACTGACGCCATTCGAGCAAGCGGGAAAGTTTAGCGTCCCTGCTTCTCAACTTCCGCAGTTTGCCGGATTATATATAAAGATAACAATTGTTTTTTGCCATACAAAATAATTAATTTATTGTTATCTGAATGTACATTTAATATGGATATATTGTACATCAGTATTGTCCAAAAATATTATTAATTTTGATCGTATATAATACAATGTTATTTGTACATATGGTTTGTGATTTGCGCGGGCTTTTCAAAATATCGATGGTTATTTGAATTTAAAAATATTTTCAAGAATGTAATATATCATTACAATATATATATATATACTAGCTATGCCTGCAACTTCCTCCGTATGGAATAAAGACTTTGGGCAGCATTTTTTGGATATATCTATTTGTTTATTTTGGATTATAAACACCGTCGTTTGGACGTATAGCCATTGGGGATCTAAGATATGGAGGAGCCACATAAAGCTGACTGAAAAACAGCTTATACTTAGATCCACAACCACAACTTTTAGCCTCTGACCTTGGGATTTATTAATTGTCATTGCCGAACATAGGCTCACTAATAATTGAATGCTATAGGTAGTGTCGTGGCTCTCGGCTACAACGTACAAATGTCGACGTGATTCGTTACGTTTAAGTTATTGGCAAAACTTTTTTATTTATGAACCGATTGACTTGAAAAAAACACTAAATGTTAAGTGAAGATTACCACAATATATTATTGAAAACTGCATCTAAATCGGATAAGCTGTTTCTGAGATTAGCGTGCACAGACAAAAATTATAACAATCATTGTTTTGGGTGCTATTGCATTGATAAAGGCCCCCAATAATATTTTTTCTTTTATATCTTCCATGTACAGACAGCGATCTGTTACATTTTTATTATATGTGTGTATATATGTATAAATATTGCTGTGATACCTCCAACATAAATAAATTACGCATAAATCTTACTATTCCATAGTAATATAGAAGGTATATATAACAAATTTTCCTTCATTCTATCAAGAAGGCTTCTCCATCCAATCAGTGTTAGAACGAGGCTTTGTCTCCCCAGTTCCATGCTAGTCAGTCTCTCTAGTCCTTCCCCAGCAACAGTCTCTCTCTCATCAGTCAGCGTCTAATGACGAGTCTTTCCCCTTTAGGAAGTTTATGTTAAACATTGCTGTTGAGTCTTCAAGGGATGAAATGTGAATGTTGAGAGGAATTGAATGCAGGATCAAATATATTATTGAGATCTTTATTACGGCTGAAAGCCTACAGATACAAGATAATTTTTCTTGTATAATATGCATTTATATTGTTCCATAATAGTAAGATTTTTTATAGTTAACCACATCTTGTATGCTTTTGAAATTCATGATTAATGTCTTACTTTGCTGGAGCCTATTACAACCCGTGAGTTTATGTTAAATTGTTAAATAAATATTCAATTTAATTAACATTAATAATAATTAATTACTACATTAATGGCCCAACTAATGGGATGTAATTTTATTATATTTTGAATAAATAAAATTATTTGAAATAATTAAAAAAATATAAATAACAAATTTAACACAATATATTGTAATGATATTTTACATTACATATTTAAAAGTTTTAAATTTAACACAGAACACTCTGAAAATCCAAAAAGCTCATTGATATGTTAAATTCATTGGGATGAACAAATATTATTTGTTATATTTGTCTAGCAGTCTATACAGCTAGCATTGGATACCGGTAGGACGCTCCCGCCATGAAAGTTAGTTCGGTTTGTTGAGTTGTAATGGAAGATGCAGTCAGTCTATTGAAAGCAGTCAGTCGGTTGAGTTGTAATGGAAGATACAGTCACATTCAGTTGAAGTCAGTTTACAAGAAGATACAGTCTCATAAGTACAGTTCAGTTCAAAAGAAGCTACAGCCACTCTTAATGCAGCTCTAGTTCAGTGCACAGATAGTTTCATATGGTCATCAGATTTCATGAAGCCTAGGCTCAGTCTGTGAATGGAGATACATTGTAAAGAAGATCCTGTCCTATGCAGTTAATACGAAGCTGGCTTTATAACAGGTAATGCTTGTTTATTCCTATGCCTGGATGTAACTTATCTATGAGTTTTTTTTCTTTTGTTTTGTTTTTTTTATTATTTAAAATTATCTTTGTTTTACTTTACTGGACTCGAACCCGACCCCTGAGATAAAGAGTTTTTAAAATTAAATATTATAAAATTTTTATTATATTGGCTCCCAACGTAGAGGCATAACGTAAATAACTAATTAAAGATAATTTTTTTTTAATTTTATATTATTATAACAATATATATATATATATATATTCATATATTCTATGGTACGATAGGTTGGGCCTCTACCCCCTATGCATTTATTGCTGAAGAAGGCTGTCACATTTTTCAGAAAATCTGTTTTTCTTAGCCAAAACCCAACTATTTCTTGTAATATTAAAAACGTTGTTTAATTAACAACATTTTGATTCACATTTCAAGCCTTTGTCAGGACTATAAACGATAAAGGACAGAGTAAGATATAATAACAAATGAATAAAAATAGATTAGTAACAATTAGGTAACAAAGTAGAAAGTATATGTAAACAGTTTATACATTTAGTTCATACTTTATTACCTAAATGTTAATCTCACTTATCATTTGTTATTATTACTTATTATTATTGTTATATACTCAGTCCAGTTATGTTTCAAGTCCTGATGAAGGCTTGAACTTCAAGCTGAAATGTTGGCAATAAAAACTGATTTTTATTTTAAGCAATTCGTCATAGATCGAGACTGAATCGGATCATAAAACTGCCATTTTTATCATTATTCGTCACATAAAGAAACATGTTTCTTGAAAAATACCTTACTACTGTAAAGTAGTATTCAATTTAGGCACAATGAATGAAAAAGCCTTGTTTTCCTAAAGAGTGGTTTCATTTCAGTTTATTAATAGGTGATCTTTAGGCACAAATATTTGTTTAGGGACATATTACTTATAATATCTTTGGTTATTAGATATAAAAGAACAAATTTTGAAGTTTAAGACTTTAACAAGTTTCGGGGAAAAAAGGTAGGTGCCTCATGAAACGTATTGTATTGCTTATATACACTTTTTTTTTTTTTTATTGTCTCTAATAAATTTTATATATCTTCCATCACTGATTATGATTATGTATAAAATAAGCTATTATAATTTAAAATCGTATTAACAATAATATTTAATTTAGTATACTTAAATACTTTTGAGGGGCTAGGTTAGCTCAGTGGTCGAGTACTCTACTAATGAACTAGAGGACCCAGGTTCAAAACCCGAGCACTAAAGATTTTTATATTCTAGTGTTGTCATTCGAGGGTTGGATTTGGAATCCCAGATGGCCCCTATGCTCACCCAGCCTTTCATTAATTAATGGGTACCTGCAAAGGGAAAAATCAGCATAGTACCGATCACACTATCTCCCTAGTGTGCCTTATGGTCAAGAATCAGATACCTCTATAGTATCTGCCCCTCTGGGTCCTCGTGGCTTTTTTTTTTTTTTTTTTTTTTTTTTTTTTTTTTTTTTTTTTTTTTTTTTTTTAAATAATAAACTGACGTAAATGTTATGGGCAAAGGAGCTTTATTATAAAATTCCAGGCACTAATCACTTCTTCATAAGCATTCAGTTATTGGGCATTTTTAAATACACTTTAATAAAATAAAAATTAAAGGTAAAAATTATCTTTATCTTGTTTATTTTTCTGGATCCTGATAAAAATAAAAAAAAAAAAAAAAATTAAATATTTTAACTTCACGGAATTTTAAGATTCACCGAAAGAATTATAGCTTTGTCAGATCAGGCTTCGGTCTTATATTGCCAGGCTTGAGAAAGAGCTAGGTTGTGTTAAGCCAGCCCTGGTTAAAAACCGATGAGACCTTTTGATCATAAAAACATTATCCTATACGAAAAGTTTTTATATGTTGATTGTAAGTAATTTGAATGAACTAGTATTTAATAAATCTCAATCCTTATGGAATTTATTGGTGTCTTTGTGTTGTTATAGATTACTAAATTTCTCGTTTTGTTCGTGATAATTTTACTATTTATTTTACTTTTTTTTTTACGGCGCTTCGACGTCTAGGCTATTAGCACCGACATCCAGGGTGCTGCGAGAAATTTTCCCAACGAGGCGTGGGATGAGAAAATTCCTGCTGCCGGTGGGGATCGAACCCACCATCTCCCGCTTATGAATCTAAGGCGCTAGCCACTAGACCACGGGAGACCCCTTTACTATTTATTGTTGAACAATTTTATTGATGTGAAATTAATTATTTGTTTATAGTGATACCCCTCTACTTATTTAATTACTGAATTTTTAGGACTGAGAGAACTACTGTGGAGTCTCTTTTTGAGCAACATTTTATTGATTAAATCTCAGAGTTCCATGCCCGGCCTGTGTGTATATATATATATATATATATATATATATATATATATATATATATATATATATATATAAATAAATATATAATACACGCACACACATACTTATATAAAGTATTAACTTCTCAAATTTCAGAATTTGTTACAGTCGTTTGGAAGCAAGGAAGTCAGAAATTGACAAATGCAATTTTAAAATATGTTCATATTAAATAATGAATATTATAATGGGTAAGTCAATTTTCTAATTTCCTGGCGTACGTATTATTTGGGAGCAACTTTGCCTACATGGTAGAGCACTCGAATCTAGTTCTGGTGAACCTGACTTCGAAATGTGGGCATGCACTGGAAGGTTTTATGTTCTCTGGTATGAGTCGGAGTCCCAGACCGTCCTGAGGCCCACCCAGCCTTTAATTGGGTATCTGAACACGGAAATATCAATAGCCGTAGATTCTGCTGACCACACTATGGCCAAAGTGTCCTCTATGGCCAAGAATCAGATTATTGTACAGTATCTGCTCTGGCTTAGGGAACTTTTTTTTATATTAGATACAGCGGCACGTACTTAATATTGTCAAAATAATATAAATGGCCTCAGTTGATAATGTAAAAAATCGTATAGAGTTGTAGGAAACTTCAGATGACTCCTCTCAGTATTCAGGACTGTTTTTAGAGAAAAGAGTAAATTTATAGCTGAAATATCCCTGTGAAAATAAGTAGATAAATAATTTCTCCAATGGTAAATAACACTGGCACACAAAATAAAAAAGTGGTCTTTACAAAAGACACCATACATATATTCTTATGTATTTCGACAGCCAGAATCCGGAGTCCATTTCACTCCAGCACATCAGGTTTAAGGGCATTTGAAGGTCAAATTTAGTATTAACTTGTTTAAGAAGAAATAAAAAGAGCTTCCATGGTTTTGAGGGTCGCTGAATTCGAATCCGAGGTCTGTTTTAGCCCATCGGCGCAAAATCAAGGTCATTTCAAGGACAAATATGTCTATTTTGCAAAAAATTAATCTGCAGTAAAAAATTCATTTTTGCAAAATAGACATATTTGTCCTTGAAATGACCTTGATTTTGTGCCGATGGGCTAAAACAGACCTCGGATTTGAATTCAGCGACCCTCAAAACCATGGAAGCTCTAGTTATTTCTTCTTAAACGAGTTCATACGAAATTTGACCTTCAAATGCCCTGACGTGCTGGAGTGAAACTGACTCCGGATTCGGATTCAGCATGTTGAAATACTTTAGGATATATGTATGGGGTCTTTTGAAAATACCACTTTTTATTTTGTGTGCCTGTGTAGTTGTTATGGTAACTAAATGTTGGTATTGTTTGTTTTAAAAATTAATTTTAGTCCACTTATTGAAGTTTAAATCCATCAAAACATTCTATATTAATTAAAAGGAAGATCTTATTCAATATTTATATCCTAGAAACTTTATCAGTATTGTGATTTTCTAAAGTTGATGAGACTGGCTAGATATATGATTTTTATATAATTAAATTTGTTATTTTGCTCAAAAAAAAAAAAAAAAAAAAGTAAAAACCCAAACTTATGTGTGTATAGATGTTCAATGTGATGTGTTGAATATAATTTGTCTGTTATGTTTAATTCCTTTGATAATTGACTTAGATATTTTGTATTCTTATTATTTTTGTATAATATATTCAGTTTAATTAAATAATTGTTTTTACTTTATTCACTGTTAAATAAAAGAATTTTCTTTCTGAACAGTTTTTTTTTTTTTTTTTTTTTTGTGTGAAATGAATCTTATCCTTTAACCTCTGGATTAACCCACTTGCTGCTTTTTATACCCAAGGCTGGTATAAAAAGGTCTGAGAGAAATATTTTGAAAGGAAAGTGCCTACCCTATCTACTGGCAATTCTAACAGTCCACTAATTTATTTAGATACCAATTCTACGGCACACAAATATGTGAGAGCAGCAGTTGTTCGGAATCACAGATCTGTCTCAGTAGAAGTGGAGACATGCCAGCCTAGCGCACAGATCTGTGTTAGTAGCACCAGGGGCATGCCTGTCTAGTACACAGATCTGTGTTAGCACCAGGGACATGCCAGCCTAGCGCACAGATCTGTGTTAGTAGCACCAGGGGCATACCTGACTAGTACATAGATCTGTGTTAGCACCAGGGACATGCCAGCCTAGCGCACAGATCTGTGTTAGTAGCACCAGGGGCATGCCTGACTAGTACACAGATCTGTGTTAGCACCAGGGACATGCCAGCCTAGCACACAGATCTGTGTTAGTAGCACCAGGGGCATGCCTGACTAGTACACAGATCTGTGTTAGCACCAGGGACATGCCAGCCTAGCGCACAATTCATTATATTCCAATTCAAATTAGCCAATTAGTCTGTTTTCAAGATAAAACACAAAAGGAATTACAAAGGCAAATTGTGGTAGGATGAAAGAAATATTGGTCGTTGAAGTTCATCGTAAATGGTGACTTTCCCTTGGAAATGAAAAGGCAGTGTTTGAGAGTTGCATCCTTCCTTTAATTGCATTAAAAAAGGGACAAAAAAATAACATAAATAACAAAACATTAAGATCATGAAATTAGCTTGCAGAAAACATGTAATGACTTTTTTAAATGTTTATTGATTATAACCTATTAATTTTTTTGTGAGTTAAATTATTTTGCAAACTGGATCAACATGAATTATTGCTCTACTAATTATTTTTATTGAGAATGAGTCTTTGTGAATGGATTTTAAAACTATTTCTGACTATTAACTGGCATAGTATTTATGATTTATTAAATAAAACAATAAGTTATTATAAAATTATTATTAATTTAATTAAAATTGGCAACGAGTAAGCTTTCAATTTTGTGTAGATTTCAACAAAATGTGCCGACATGTTTTTCGTAAAAGAAAAATTATATTTACTTCGCAAATAGTATTTTTGTTTCTTCTTTGTCTGCTTTTCTAGATCTAGTTATAATTTCTCAAAAGTTCCTAAGACTAATATCAATATGTATGGTGACCTTTACTATCAACAATTTTTCTTATTATGTGGAAAGAATAAAAAAAAAAAAAAAAAAATCAACTAGTTTGACAATTTCTTAAAATTACTATGGATGTTTCTCATCTCTGGTTGCCTCTTCAGGAGCTTAAAAGTAAATACAGATTAATATAATGTTGCACGTTATAGCGAACCCTCCTACATGGTCCATGTCATAAATGAGGGCGTCAATGTATGTAATGACATGGCGTCAATTCGCAATTTAAATCGAATTTTTTATGTTTGGCGTCTTTCATTATTTTAAACCAGGGGTTGAAAATAATTGTTAACTTTTATGTAAAAAAAAATATTTTTAAAACTTTTATTTTTGTTTTCATTTTGAAAAAGTAAAAGTTATAAAATAAGTTTTTGGGTTTTAACTTTTTTTTAAAAAGGTTTTAACTGTTATTTTTCAACTTAAGAAATAAAAGATTTAAAGTAATTGTTATTAAAATACCTAATAGGAAAAAGTTTAAAGGAATAAATTAAAGCTACTAATGTTTATTTTTTATTTGTATCAACAAATATATTTCAGTAAATAAACAAAAATAATTGTTTAAATAAAGAACATTTCATTATTTCGAAGAATCAATTCAATTTATGTAATAATTTATCCTGTAAATTTGTGGAATTTATATTATATCTATAATCATTTAATATATACTTTAGGGTTGAAAAGGCTTTTTCAAAATTTACTTGAGTGGCTGGGCTGTGGGTATAGGATATGTGCTACTTCATATAGGTATGGATGTGTGTATTTTCTTTCTTTCCAGTATTCCAGGTATGGTAAACCAACGAAACCCTAAAATGTTTGATTAAAATACTTAAAACTTTTATTTCACTTTGAAAAAAAATAAAAATATTACTTTAACTTTTATTTCCATGTACCTAATTTTAGAAGTTCCTAAATAACTTTTACTCTTAAAACTTTTAAATAAAAGCTTTTCTCAACTGTTATTTTTTAACTTCTTCCATAAATAAATGACTGTTTCGATCCCGTATTTAAGCAGCTGATTGACGGCATCTCAATGATTTTCAGTTATGAACTGTATTTTGTAGAGAGATGTTAGCCTATGTTGATTAGGCTGTATTTATTTTAAAGATCCTTAAGAGGCTTCTAAGTATTCAAAACATGTACAGTAATTTTAATAAATTTATAAGATGCTTTTGCTTTTTTTTTTTTTTTTTTTTTTTTTTTTTTTTTAATTGATACTCTGCGTGCATAAGAAAAAACATATATAATGTTTATGTGAGATCGCATGTGTAAGAATATAGAAAAATGTTTCAGGAATAGGAAAATAAAATAATTTTTTTGCTAATATTTTGATTGTTCTATTCAGAAAGGCCATGTGCTAGTAGTACATTACTCTATATGACTACCATAAATAACATTGATTAAGATGATTTGTTTGAGTCAAACAGACCTATTATTGGTTATCACAGTTCTATTGTTAATTTGTTATTATTCTATGTATAAACCATTTGTTAACATGATAATATCTTGTAAATTTAAATTCCTTTTCATAAAAATTCCATAATTTTACTCACGATAGGTTATAATTTTATTTAGACCTTTAACATTCACACTTTGAGTGTAAATCAAAACAAAGCTAACACTTTACATTTATTTTTCTACTTTACATATGTTTTTAATCACTATTTGAGCATGATTATAAGTACAATATAAACTATTTACATAAATTTAGATATTTTGATATCAGTCCTATTATTTATTTAATACTAATGTATAACTCATAACACAGAAGATTCACAGCCAAGTATTCAATGATAGGCATTTGATTTAGAATTAAATAAAATAAATTATTATTTTCATATTTAACAACATATTTTTCCCTTAGATGTCAAGTGCCCCATTTTTGGGCGCAAAAACAATAAAGTTTAAGTTTATAATGATTTATGCATATTGATTGATTTCCGTAAGAATTAAGCCTGCTGACAGGGTCTAACACACTTGTTTGTAGCTTTTCTTCTCCATTGTAGTTGTATCTTATTGTAGCTTCAAATAATGCATTACCAGGTACAGTTTCTATTTCTACTATGTAATCAACCCTTTTGTCTTTGCTGGCGCTTTTCTCGCTGGGGTCGAGAGGCACCACTTCCATCCTTGCAGAATGGATTTTAAAAAGATTTAATTTACTACACTGAGCATAGCCATGGAGTAAATCATTTAGGTGTTTGACGAGGATTAGTGATGCTTCTCGCACTGTAGTATCTTCCCTTGAGACTTCTTTAGATGTATGGCAAGTGCACCAGTTGTCAGTGATTCCGGCGTCCTTGCAAGTCCGAGTTTCAGGGATGGGTAAAAATAAACTTATACCCCTTTGTTTTGTTCCTTTGAGTGACGTCGCCCTCGCCTCTATTGCACTGTTATCAATACTGGTCAAGTTGATCAAATCCAGCAATGTTTCATGCAAATCAAACGGCGTCGTAAGGCGCCTACGATTTGTTCTTAAATTACGGATCGCAATTGAGTATCGCTCTTCGAACCAATCCGGAAACGCTACCCACAAGAAAGGAAGTCTTTCCTCAATGTAGCCTTGATAGGTTTCCCTTATATCTCCCCATCGGATCCCGTGATCACTCAGATAAACGAATATGGTTGTGTTGAATATGCCTTCTTCCAGAAATTCTTCCATTAAATTTACATGAAGATCGTCACCATACCTTGGATAATTCAAAAAGTCGTGAGATAAGCTCGTAGTCCAAAACATGCCCCAGGAAAGAATTTCTTTTAATCCAATAGCAAAATGTTTAAGAGATTCCAGAAGAACGTCTACAGTAAGTCTATTTCCTACGCAGAGGTAGGTGTTTCCCTTTTTTTGCGATCCAATTTGATCTTCCGATACTAGGCTAAAAATCTGCCCATAATAATCAGTAGGCTGCTTATGAAAACCAATTTTCTGGTAATTAAATAGACCGATGGCCGCAGAGTCTTCTGCGTAACCCGTATGAAATCCTGCTTCTTTGAAACGTTTCCACATCATTGGACAGCTGTCAAAAACTGAATTAGATGTAGGCCAACAGCTGGAAATGAGTTCCTTTTCACTCAAGCCACTCAGGACTGGAACTAAATTCGGGAAAGTATTATCTCCTACTTTGTTGTAACCCAGCATTTCTACTGAACGCACCTGGGTGTTCAGAAATTTTACCGTTTTCGGCATTTGCCTATGGAGATTTAAACGAGAAACTGCATCGACTCCAACAAGCAGAACATTAACCTCGTCGCTTCTCCTTTCCCTTTGTCCTTTGTCTTTATTCTTATGAGGAAATGCAAAAAAGTCGGTATATATTTTTCGATCTCCGGCAGTACACTGAACCTTAATAAATTCTTCGTCCTCCACTTGGAAGCTGTTATTTATTATCTTACACTTCTCGGAAAACCTGTAAAAAAAATAGTTATTACTCATTATAAAGTTAAACCAAATATTACATAGCAAATAATGATCTAATGATTTTTTTTTTCCAAATTAAAAAGTGTCATTTTAATACGTTTATATCCACAGTATTTTCCAGGATTCCTGCATTGAGTGTATTGGTGATCTGCGTAGAGCTCAGGAATTGGCTTCCTATGAAGTAACGCAGAAAAACTTGAGTTTTCTTATAATAAACTGATATAAAAGATGTAGCCAACCGAATTTCTTAACATTTATGACATAGGTTCTTTATAGGACTATTTTATTTTTAATTTTTTTTGTAGAAATGATTACCGTCTGACTTAAGCCTTCAAATTTTAGAAATCATTTATTTTTTTTTTTAAACATGTGAACATGGCATCAATCAGAAAAATCCTTTACCCCGCCCTAGATAAAATTATAAAGAATATCTGTTGCAAATTTTGACAAAATAGGTTGTGTAGATCTTAAGACATCACGTGCGCTAGTTTGAAAAAAAAAAAAAAAAACAACGTATTTTTGAGATTAAACGTTTAAAATATCCTCGAATATTGTCAAATCGGGTTTCCTATAACGAGACCTGGTAGAGAAGGTGGCGGTCTCGAATCTATTTATGTTGACGATCCGATAGTCAGACAGAAGGATATAGAGGTTGAAAAGCGTGTTCTACCAGCCAAAACGTAACTCTAGTAAACTGGAGGTAAGGATTATAAACAGTATAAAAAATAACATCAAAGCAAACAGAACCGATGGTTATAAAGTCTGATAAGGGGAAGTCATGCGTTATTATCTATCAAGTGGAATATGAGGCCTGAGGCCATAGCTCTTGCCGTTGATATGAGGTGCGTGCAGTTTGATCATGAACCGATAAACAAGTATAACAAACAAGTCAAGAGAGCTGTGAAGAACTCAACGAACCTTTTTCTGAGGTGGATAGGAAATTCTTGAAGCAAATGAACTCTTTCCCATTCCTGCTATACTTTCTCCCAAAAAAGCAAACATCTAGTATATCCATGCCCCGTATCGTAGTCGCTCTCTCCGAGAAACTCGCTAAAGAAAATTATACATGGTTTTTAGTGTTTTCTGACCTAGCTCGGTTAGAGGGCCCTGGTTGCCTTGCTGAGCTGTAGGAGGTAGGTGTGTATTATGCTTATAATTGGATGGGTATTTATGGATTCTTTCGTTTTATTTATTTTTATTGTTCTACTATTAAATGTAAAATATTTAAAGGTTTGCCGCCTCCGGGTACTTTTAATGCAAATGAAGGTTTGGGTTTGTAGCGTAGTTTTTATTATTCTGTGTTTTAAATGTTATGTTATGTGATTAATCTAAGGTGATTTGTATTTTAATTTGGTAGTTTCGTTGGTTGTTAACTGGGCAGTGAGGATGAAGTGACCTCAAAAGTGCTTCGTCATTAAAATATCATATATACTGACTGTATATGTTATTTTAATTACATATATACAGTCTGTAATGCCTTTTTATGACCAGTTCTTTATCCTAAGTTAGTTTAAAATATTCTTAAAATTATAAATATTGTATCCCAAGAAAAATCTATTTGTATTTAAGCTTTGTAATCCCTTAAGCCCTTTTGACCGATCATATCGATCTCTCTTGCACGAGTTCAGTAGTACAGCGCTCAACTCATGCCCCCATCGAGGACCCTAGATAGAAACTTCTCCTAGTATTGCAGTTCGAGGGTCAGATTCGGGGTCCAAATCCGTCCCTAAGTACGCACAGTATTCAAGGGGTACCTGAAACGGCGAAGATGACTGACCACGTTATCTCACTCGTATGCAGCAAGGTCAAGAGTCAGATACATCTATTGCATCTGCACTTCTAGGGCATGTGATAGGGCATATATATATATATATATATATATATATATATATATATATATATATATATATATATATATATGGTGGTTCTATTTCAACACAAACAGTACGAGAAAAGGTATCCAAAAATATGCTTTCTGAAATTACTATTCGTGGACTTAAACCCCAACAATATAGCTTCACAAATCTGGATGACAAAGTTAAAATACTTCCCAGGAAAGTAAGAAATAATGGACCAATTCGAAGCTCAAAACCCCCATTTCAAATTATTCCAAGAAGTAAACTCAAAAATAAAAGCAAAACTGATTAAAGAAGATTTAGAACACATCAACACAACTTTCTACAGCGCCATATACAATGCAATACGGAAGAACAGACCAACAATCCATTAACATACGTTTTCTTTGACCACAAACAATAGAGACATAAATGCCTTTCGCACCTATTTAGAAAAGTTGATAAAGAAAAGGGAAGATGACACCGTCTGGAGGGCTGAACCAAACAAATAGTTATTGGTTAATTTATATTAAAAAAGTACACTTTATTTTACTTTTAGCGCGGTTCCTCACTGGGATTCTCGTGAGCCCATGCGTTTTTATTGTGGTAATTAAAAATTCTATACCTCATAAATAAGTCCTGTATAAATGTCTTCAAATGCGTGATCTAGGTAAAAATAATAATTGTTGAGGTTAATGTATGGTTGGGGTTCCTTAATGGCCGCCTCCTGGACCGAGTATTAGTTACCTGAATTAATAAATTCATAATAAATGTGTATTTTATTTATTTTTTTTATATTTTGTTTATTTTTATTTATTTTGTTTTAGGATTTTTTTTTTATATTCGTGGAAGTAATTTTTTTTAATGTTTTAAGTAAATATTTACTTAATATTTATGTAAACATTTATAAAAATAAATTTTTTTCTTCAGCTTTTTGAATATACTGAAGGAATAAATATAATTTTCTTTTCACAGATCCATGGTTTTTTTTCAAACTTTTGTTCCTAAACCGTTCACATACTACAATAACACAGGGTTGTGATACATGAATGGAAAGCTGGTTAAATGAGGAAGTTTTTCTGAAACCCGGAAATCTCAGATCCTGCCCATTGAGAAGTAACGCTGGAAAGAGATATCAATAAAATGTCAGGAAATTTAGAATAGCTTTCTTTTGGTAAGATATACATACTTACATTCATTCATTTTTACGTTTACTCCCAACTAGACTTATAGTAAATTTACTCAGCTTTCTATTGGTTTCACTCCCTTTCTAGTAGTACCACCTGGGACGGAGTTATTCTTCTAAAAACTACGTTTGTCTCGAAAAAACAATAAAACGACGTTTTCTCCCTTATGGGCGAGAATTCGGGAAATCGCCATAGAACATTTTTTGTTCCCCTAAAGGTCCTCTATCACCCCTCACAATATGACTAGACATTTACGGGACACCCTGTGTGTATATATATATATATATATATATATATATATATATATATATATATATATATTTGTCTGTTCGCTCATTTCTGGCTTCTCTAATGGTCCGATTTTGATGAAATTTGGTACAAAAATCCGTCGTCCAATTTGAAAGGTCAAGTTCATTAACCAGCAAAATCCGCCCACTGGAAGATGGCGTTTGGGGCGAAATTCACGCAAAAAAAAAAATAAAATCGTAACGCTTACGTTTTTGAGTTCATATGCTTGTAAGTACTCGTTTTATAGGCTTCTTGGGCTAGGAAAACGAATGAAACCATTTTCAAGGCGATAGTCTAACCGTTTTCGAGAAAATTGGAAAATTAGTTTTTGAATACCGTTTTTGGTTTGGGTACTTCGAATCATGGGATTTAGTTGAAACATTTTCTGCATGTTCTACTTTCATTAAAACTAATATGTTGAAATTTTGGTTACGTTTGGAGTTAAGGAAGGGTTAGAATAAAATATTTTATTAACAGACATAAAAAGTTTTGGTAACTTTATATACTTTCCTTAATATCCCGAAAAAGGTTGAGAATCTTGGGAAACGGAAGAATACCATTAGAAAGCTTACTAAATGCTCTACAAAAAAGGTTCTGATAAAAGTTTTGATTAGGCGATGTCAATCGGAGAAATAAGTGCTTAAAACTTTAAAGTAATTGATTTCGAACTGATCTTTTTGTCTGTTTTTATTCCTTGTTATTTTTTAATTGCTTATAGTTGGACAATGTATTTGATAATAAATCAGGTTATGAAAAATAAGAAAAACAATTTAATCTTAGAGATATGGATTTCCAAGATATAGCTTTTCAAATGCCTAGCGGGGTCCTTCCTAGGGCGGGGTCCAGCCAGGTAAGATCGTAAATAAGACCTTTCTAGAAATGTGGACCCAAAATAATAACAGCTTCTATTTTAATCATTCTAAATGAGTCTAGGGATAAGAACGGAACCGCGCTAAGATGCTGCAGTTCCTGCGGGTCGGACTTTTGTTTTAATATTCTGTAATGTATAAATTTACCACGTCAATATTTCATAGAAAAATTATTATATATATATATGGTGGTTACTTGTAGCTAGTGTCGACGGTTGAAGGATATGTTCCATTCGTCGAAGGCCGCTCAATCCTCCAGAATTTGCAACTTGTGCATTTAATGTCGTCAACATTTAAACTAGACGTGTTGCTCAATATACTCCAGTCAATAAACAAAGAATTTCCCTCTGCTTTCACAAGCCTGTAAAACAAGAAAAAGTGAATAATACCATTAACTTATAATATAATAATGACCTTTAATATGTATCTCATTATATTATTACTTTACTTGGGTATATAAAATCCAATATAAATAATTTATAAGTTACTTTTGTCGTACACGATTAGTCAATGGACCAAAATTGTCGATAATTCTGTCCTTAACCTCCCAATGATTAAAAGTGAATATACTTGCCTATCCTTAATAATTTAATAATATTTACAAACAACTTACTAAAACAAGATTACTAATACTGAAATTTTAAAAGGCTCTTAGATTATTAAAACTGAAATCCCAAAAAAAAAAAAAAAAAAAAAAAAATCTATATATCAAAATAACTGTGCTACAAAATAAATATATGTTTCAATTAATTAGAATAATAATTAAAAAAAAAAAAGAGGCCCGGTGGCCGTGAGCTTTAAGGCGTGAGCACTTAACACTTCGTGCCAAAGGGTCGTGGGTTCGATTCCCACTAGGGGTGGTGGCTTTTCTTTAGAAAAAAGAAAAGGCGTCAGCCCTATCTTGGCTAGAAAAGGGTGGTAACCTATAGATAACCCGCTTTAAAATTCGTAGTTAATAATAAATGGACGTTAAAATTTAATAATAATAAAAAAAATTAAGTATATATGCTCCGGTTATATTATTTATGTCACCCATCTGTATATTGGTTATTGTCTTCCACTGAACTGTTGAACTCAATTAATAAGTACGAGGTTACCGGTTGAGAAAGAATATCTTCGGTAAATGAAAAACGTCAAATTCCTTCACAACAAATTTTGCGACGCTGCAAGCATTTTTAGTTATCATCTTCAGAGCTGTGACGAAAAAAAAATCAGTCCCGTAACAGGCCACGAGAGCCCAGAGGGGCAGATACTATAGAGGTATCTGATTATGACCAAACGGCACAATATGGAGGTAGTACTATGCTCTGGTCGCCTGATTATTCCTCTTTGCAGATACACATTAATAAATTAATTAAAAGCTGGGTTGGCCTAGGGACGGTCTGGGAGGCTGAATTCAACCCATGTACAAAGACACTACAAGATAAAAATCTTTAGTGCGTGCTCGGGATTTGAAATCAGGTCCTCCAGTATATTAGTCCAGTGCTCTACCTAATAAATGCATAGGTAATATTTTATTGCATAACATCTAAGGCTGTTTTGCCACAGCTCTGAAGATGGTAACAGGAGCTCCTGAAAGCGCTCAGTGCGGAAAATAAAATTTGTGAAAAGAGAGGGTTTCCGTTCGTCAGACAAAGCGCCGCCATTTTTTTCGAATAATTAAAACTTTTTTTTTGGTTACTTTAACATCCCATTTAGAACGTTTGATAGTAAGAATTGAAAAATATATATTTATTTGTTATTTATAAATTCACGAAAATGACATTGATTTTGATCGTACAAGTTACTATTACCTCTTAAACCTTACTTCTGCTCCTTTATTACGGGAAATGTATTAAACTTTCTGAAAGTCAATTTTTCTAAAGATTATTTAGAAATGTCAAAATCACATTATAAGTATCCATTTAGTTCGATACCTGCCAATTTCAAATTTTTTACAAATTCCAGCTATATCCTCTTCGTGCACGAAGGATATAATTTTCTTGTCAAATGGATCGAGTTCCTGGATCCGACAGCCTTCTGTATTTACAAGAAATCCTGAAGTCAAATCCACTATAGCAAAAATATTTAGATTAGAGACATTTCTTAATATTAGCTTAAATTAGATTAGATCCGATAAAAGATGAATGGATAGAATACCTGTAGGCTTTTTCAGCGCTTCCGGAACGAAGAGCTGAGTAGCTGATATATCCACTTGGAAGAGCAGCCAGACAGCTGATACGAAGACTATTCCAAGAAGAAATAGCTGCATCTTCATCGGCTGCAGATGGCCGCCCTCTGTTAACCAAATATCAACTTTAGTCCTTTGGTCATTAAAGGAATTCATCTAGAGTATCAAGAAAAATCGAAAAAATATATACAGCGAAATTGGCGAAAAGCATCAAAACACGTAGTAATTAAATAATGCGCTATCTGTAGGTCCTTATAGGTTCAAATATCCACCGTGCATTTCGAAATATTAACAAAGTATTTAAACCTGTTTAATTAGGAATTTTTCGTTTGTCTATTCTAATGGCTTTCAGGGGCAACTATTCTCAAATTCCAAGAGTAGCCCGCTAACAATGACCCATTTCATCGACCCTGGTATCTCATTGGTCGAGATATCTCGGTGATATCGTTCACCATGTTCGTCACTTACATCACCGCAGTTAGAAGATAAAAAAGTCCGACTGCCAGGAACTGCGTCATCTTAGCGAGGTTCCATTCTTATCCCTAGTGTCATTTGAAATAGAAACAGTTATAATTTTGCTTAGACCTTTCATGAAATACATTTATGACCCCAAATAGGTCACGGTTGATAAGGGTACGCTTACTACCTGACATGGAAAAAGGTCTCCCTGGCCTTGTGAAGTTTCGCTCTAGAAACACACTACTGTTTCTTATTTTCTTATCTTATTTTACTATAATACTACTTATACAGATAAATGCAATTTAAAAAAAAAACAAACAACCAATTAAAAAGTGATTTAAACAGACAAAAACCCGTTCAAAAAAACAAAACAAAACAAACACATTTGAAGTTTTAAGCACTTATTTCTCCGACTGACATCGCCTAATGAAAACTTTCATCAGAACCTTTTTTGTAGAAAATTTAGTAAGCTTTGGAAAAGTTACCTTCCGCTTACCACGATTTCTCAACCGTTTTCGAGATATTAAGGAAAATATACTTTTCATTATTAAGTTCCCAAAACTTTTCATGTCTATTAAGAAAACATTTTATTCTGTTCCTTCCTTAACTCCAAACGTAACCAAAATCTAAACATCTTTGTTTATCTGAATTTCAAACAAGCAGAAAATATTTTAACTGAATACCATGATTTAAAGAACCCTAACCAAAAACATCATTCTACAATTATTTTTCCACTTTTCTCGAAAACGGTTAAAGCAATTGCCTTAAAAATGGTTTTATTAGTTTTTCTTGGCCAATAAACCTATAAAATGAGTACTTGCAAGCATATGAAGTAAGCGTAACGATTTTTTTCGTGCGAATTTCGCTCCAGAAGACATGTTCCAGTGGACGGATTCGGCTGGTTAACGAACTTGACCTTTCAAATTTGACGAAAGATTTTTGTACCATATTTCACCTGATTGCGTCATGAGGTCAACTTTGTAAGCGGGGTTCCTCCCTATGGAGCGAGGCAGGAACCGCGCTAAAATCAAGATGATATTGTAATAACTATATCGTGCTCCCCGCATAATATTCAATATGGCGCAAATGAACAATAAGAGCTACCTATGAATCTTAACTTGTCTATTTATCTTCTGCGAGAGAAATACTATCAATATAGTTTATTTAAACGTAAAAGGCAAATTTGATATACACCAGCGTAATCATTTTGAACCCAAAGGTATAACACTCACGCTTTGACAGCCGCCTTGAACAAAACCTAGACTTTGCAGACAACATGAATGCCGTTTTCAATCATAGGATCCAATATATAGGATACAAGTTTTAGTGATTTAAATAAGTAATGATTCTTATGAGGAAAATATTTGAATTATTTATGAAACTCACAACACTGTATAAGGATGCTTGAAAAATTTCAATTACCCAAAATATGAATGAAACAACTCAACCATACATACATATGTAAATAATTCTTATAATGGCAAAGGCATGGCCTAATATTAGCTAACTTATATATTTCACATTCAACGATCATTTATATCTACTATATATTTGTCAAATACCACTCACTCACTGACTCACTCACTCACTCACTCACTGACTCACTCACTCACTCACTGACTCACTCACTGACTCACTCACTCACTCACTCACTCACTCACTGACCTATCATCGCCCAGCCCAAACCACTCGACAGAAAATGTTGAAATTTTGCATGGACACTCCTTATATAACGTAGGCACTCACTAAGAAAGGATTTTTTTATATTCGAATTTTTAAGTATTTTTAGAGGGGTTTAAAGTTTTAGTTGGTAAACTCTATGAGGGACAAGTACCTTTAGGGGGGTTTGAATTATTAAGAAGTTCCTCGTCGGCTCAAAAATGGTTCGATTTTGATAACATTTGGTACAAAAATCTTTCTTCTCATTTAAAAGGTCAAGTTCATTAACCAGTTGAATGCGTTTACTGGAACATGGTTTTTGGAGCGAAAGATTCCTTAACGTAGGAAAACGAATGAAACCACTTTTTAAGCGAGTTCTGTAGCCATTTACCAGAAAAATTGATAGAAATACTTTTCAAAACTAATTTTCTGTTTGGGTATTCAGAAACGAAGTATATGGAAAAAAATTGTATGAATGGTGATACAAAGTTTTCGGATCTCAGTATATTTTCTAAAATATCTCGAAAACGGTTGGGAACTCGTAGTAAGTGGAAGGCGGCTATTCGAAAGGTTACTAAATTCTCTACTTAGATTCTGTTGTAATGTTCGGTGGGACGATGTCAATCGAAGAGATAAGTGCTTAAAACTTCAAATTTGTTAATGTTATGCTTTTCAACGTGTATTAGTCTCTGTATACCTAACTTTTTAAGCGCTTGTTGTATTATTATTTTTTTTTATTTATTTTTTATTTTTTTTTTTTTACTCTCCAACGGAAACAACCACGGTTACCTCCATATGGTGTTTCCTGGGTAACTTTAAAGTCCGTGCAATAATAAGCTGTACAAAATTATGTAGTAGCGTTAATTTTGATCATATCTTATTTAACTCAATATAAAAAATACTTATCGGCCGTTGTGAAGCACGGGTATTCAGCTAGTAGATAATAAATAGATACCGCTCATCAGAACCAATATTCATCTTATTGACAGGAGCGATAAGCCGCCATCTGTATCTCCATTGATAAATATCATGCCTGGTTGAAATTTATCTATTCCTTTGAAATAAAGATGATTTAAGTAGTCATGCAGTTCCCAGGAATATAAACGCCATCTATTCAACCTAAGACGAACTCAGAATTTTTTCAGAGTAATTTTGCTAATATTCTTGCACAGTTTCACGTCTAATGATAAGAATTTTATGTGTGTCTGCCCATTAAATATGCGAAAAGGGGCCGAACTTACGAAATATTTTCTTTTTACCAAGTTTCCGCCACACTCCATAAGGAGGAAACCTGTAATACCAGAGGCCTAAATTTTTGGATGTATGTATGTATATATATATCCATACATACACACCCCCGAAATTTTGTGCAATAATGTGTCTTAAAAGTCTGAAAAATATATTAAATAAGATCACTTCAGATTTTTTTTTTTTTTTTTTTTTTTTTTTTTTTTTTTTTTTTTTTTTGCGTAATATCGTTTTAGTTAGCTAACAATTTTATGTATGTTGAAGGTGAGGGTGGAGAAAGATCAATGGATTCTCGAAGAAACTGGCAGAAGTTGCTCCCTAAAATTGTCTGAAACATTAAATTATATTTGCGACCGCCAGGCATCTTATATTGAGTTGTGTTAAGGTCTAATGTAATTTTAAATTTCATTTTATGACCCATAAATATTGAATTTTGAGAGTAAACGTTAACTCCGGCTAAGAATCTTCATGATTTGTTGAGTGGACGAGTTAAATTCACACACCTGAACAGGTTCGCGCAGGATGGCTGGAGTGAGACAGGAAGTGCTTAGTATGTGTGTATATAGTAACATATTCAGTGTAATAGAAATTGTTGCATTACGTTATTACAAATCATGGAAATGAAAGAAAAATGAAAAATTATTCAGTTAAAAATAGAATGTTATAATTTCATTCTGCCGTTTCAGTAAAATTTTGTTTAGAAAGCCTATAAAAACGAAAAATGTCTTCAACATTTACTCTGGTTTACTAGCTGTCACAGGACATCAAAACTCATAATTTTACGCAAAAATATTTAAAATTTTCCTGGATTCCCTCCATAACACCACAGCCCTCCGAAATTATGTCCTATATACGCCCCAGTTGCGATTCAGCCCGGCAACATTTCTCGCGTATCAGGAGTGTATTGCGGGTCTACGTGATACAAGCTCCTGAAACCCATCGATACGGGTTTCACTGATAAATTGTTGGACCACAATGCAGCGCAACTTTGTGCCCAAGTATGCACTAGGCTTAACTTTAGAAGTAGTTGGTTATGCTGAAGTATGCACTAGGCTTAACTTTAGAAGTAGTTGGTTATGCTGAAGTATGCACTAGGCTTAACTTTAGAAGTAGTTGGTTATGCTGAAGTATGCACTAGGCCTAACTTTAGAAGTAGTTGGTTATGCTGAAGTGATTCACTCACAAAGTTTGAAAGTTTCCGTGTGCCTTCTTCGATGAACTGCGGAGAACTGAGATGCATTCATTAATGAAAACTCCGTAGAAAAGATAAGACTGAATGAAAGTTGCTGAAAGTGTTTTACTCCGTTAGTTGTCTAGCGCCTCCCCCTTCATCTAGTGCTCCAGATAAAGAAGTTCCGGCAGGGGAGAGATAGTACCCAGGAAGTTCTTGTCACACAGCCTGACAGAACTCAATGGATATTCCGCTATTTTTACAAACCCACTTCTATTGTCTAAGCTAATTAAGGAAAGCCATGAAGTTAGACATTTGTTTGATAAATAAATAGTAAAACTTTAAACCTTGTAACGAAATGTGAAAACAGGCTTTTGACAGATTTGACAGTTCATCATATACTGACAAGACGACACTCCACGTGACAATTGCGAACATCTTGTTGATATCTTTCATCATATTGACACATTATAGACATTTTTAAAAGATAACAACATTTATAATCATCAATATAATCAAACCTTTTCAAATGTTAAAAGTTCATATACCTATGAATATCAATCCCATACCAAAAAGTACCCAGAGGAGCAGAAACTGAAGAGGCATCTCTTGACCATTCGGCACACCGGCGTGTTTACCCTTTCCAGGTAGCCATTAATAGATTAATTAAAGACTGGTTGAGTGTGCACTCGATTTTTGAACTCACGTCCTTCAGTTCATTAGTTGAGTGCTCGACCACTGAGCTAACCTCACCCCTATATATATATATATATATATATATATATATATATATATATATATATATATATATATATATATATATATATATATATGAAACAGGCTCTTAAGAATTACAAACCCATTTTATTATTTTAATTTATATATTTCTATTACTGCCTTTCAGTCAATAATACCGAGTGAACAATTTCCGCTACTGGGAGTTAAAGGTGCCAAAAATCTACCTTTTCATCAAGACTTCAATAAAGTATATTAACTATATTTATTCGAGACATTCCAAATGATACCAGTTATAAAACGACATGGAAACGCGCCAAGATGACGCAGTTCCTCATATAACTGGGTCATACTAGACATATTATAGACGGAAGATGTCGCGACTTATGGCCTCAATTTATCGCCGTTAGGTACGGTTATAGACAATAATCACCGTGCGGTAATAAATCGTTTTGATAGTTAACAATTAATGGGAAAAATTATGATTTATGATATCTTTAAACTAATGAAACACCAAAAGATTATTGCAATTATTTAAAACTCAAGGACAACATTCAGGTAACATGAGATTGGAACGACGTGCAGTCGTATATTAGAGAGCGTGAAATATTTTATATTTTAAACTGTAAATCCCATTTTACAACGTATCTTTAAGAAAAGGACATTAATTTTTCAGAAGTGATCCAGAATTTTTTTTTACATTTCAAATTATCATATAGTACACAGGACACTATACACCCTCAGGTATGGGCTTATATAAGGGGGGGGCTGAGAGGGCTGCAGCCCACCCCCAGAAATTTTGATTTGATGGTAAAAATGTGTCATAAAACCCTTAAAAATACATTAAATAAGATCACTTAGTTCATAAAAAATATTTTATTTTAGGTGTAATAGCGTTTTAGTTGCCTAAAACTATTCCAAGTTCTAAATTGTTAGTATTCCATACCCCGGAAATGGTACCAGCCCCCCGGAAATTATTTCCTATATACGCCCTCAAGAGCGAATAATCATGTTTTTACTTTTTACAAAAATGAACTGGATAGGCTGGGATGAGAACTGGGATTTACGCCAATTTCAGGGCTCCATTTCAGAGCCCAGCCAGTTAATTCATGCAATGGAACTAATCGAGCGTAAAACGAAAAGATGATTTCATTCTCCTTTGGACTAATTACCTGCTAAGCTGTGATATGTAGCCCGGGTAGCCAAATTGGCGGTGCACCCAAGGTACGTAACATCAAACAAGTAAATATGGTTAAAACTGACGAATTTATAAGGAGTACCCATATTTACCACCATCACAATATACCTAACAGCTGTGGGATCGTTATATTCGTTACAGAATATCCAGTAACCTCGAATTTCATAATCTATATTACCACATTTATAAAAGCAGATAATTTTAGTGATATTGCAGGAGGATTAAGTATAAATAAAGATTACTTACTCATAGTTCTGGACGACGAAATGGGTTTCATTGAATGCAAATTTAGGCGCATTTTTCCGTTTTACCGTTCCTCCCTTGCGATAGGATTGTAAAATGAGACATTCGACATTCATATACAGAACGGAAAGGTTAATCTTCACCTGTGTACATGAGTACACGGAAGAGAGTAACTTGATTGACATTGCTGACTTATTTCCTCTCATCGGAACACAGCATTCTGTGTTCCGATGAGACAAACAAAAGTTAAGTTTGTTTGGAGTTCAATGCGTCATGGGAAGGGGTGAGCTTCAGTTCCTAGACTCGGTTAAGTACCTTGGAGTCAACTTGGACCTTGGAGGAACCATGGTATCGAGAGGCCTGATGAGGAAATCGGAAGGGCCCTTTTAAGAATTGGAAACACACCCCTCAAGCCGAAGCAGAGGTTGACCGCCCTTAGATATCACCTCCTTCCGAGTTACGTGCACAAGCTGGTACTTGGTGGCTCCTCCCGCGAAGCATTGAATAAGTTAGATGTAAAGGTTAGAGCAGCGGTGAGGAGGTGGCTGAGATTGCCAAAGGATATTCCTGTTGCATATTTCCATGCTTCGTGCACAGACGGAGGTTTGGGTGTGCCCAGCATGAGCGTCCTTGTTCCGGCTCTGACTGTAGGCCGTCTTTCTAGGATGGAGTGGTCAGGTTTGGCCGCGGCAAGGGCAGCTTATCGTTCGGCCTACAAAAAGGCTCGGGAAGTTACCAAAAGGCTGCGGAAAGCGAGGGAGGCCCTGGCCAGGCAGGGCTTAATACAAGATGACTCCTGGTGCCCTGAGACTAGAAAGAAATGGTGGGCTGACAGACTCTATTCGTCCAACGACGGAGCAGGGCTGAAGGAATCCTCTGCCTGTAAGGCTTCAAAATATTGGCTCAGTGATGGAGCTGGGACCACTTCTGGCTGGGACTTCATCCAGTACGTTCGTACCCACATAAATGCCCTTCCGACCACCGTGAGAACGACATGAGGTCGGCGTGTGGGCCGGATACTTACCTGCAGGGCGGGTTGCCTGGAGGTTGAAACCGGCACTCATGCTGTTCAGCAATGTTACGTTTCACGGGGAGGTCGCTGTCCAAGACATGATACTGTGGTGGATGTACTGGGTGAAGCCTTAGCCGGGAGGGGGTACGAGGTTCACCTCGAGACAGTCCTGAGAGCTGATGGTCGTCGATGGAAGCCCGATATAATTGTGGCAAAAGGGGGTAAAGTGACTATTGTGGACGCTCAAATTGTTAATGGGAACACCGATTTAGATTTGATTCACCGGGAGAAGTGTCGGAAGTATGGGAGACTTGCTGTTCGTTTGGCGGTTGGGCGAATGTTTGGCGTGCCTGTCACCGACGTGGATGTAACGTCCTGTACATTGAGCTGGAGGGGTGTGTGGAGCAATGCTTCTGCCAAGAGATTGAGGCAGCTTAATGTCCCTATGGCGGTTCTGAGAAGCATTAACTTGCGGGTATTGAAGGGCTCCTGCATCATCTTCAGTCGATGGAGGACACTCCTCGCCGGTATGGGACGTTGAGGATTGTCTATGTTTATTAATTTTTTTTTATGTGTGTGTATATATATATATATATATATATATATATATATATATATATATATGTATATGTATATGTATGTAGGTGTGTGTATGTTTTATACCTTTATTGGATGTGGATGGCGAGATATGCCTCCATGTAGTTACAGGTACTATTTTTTTTAGAGGATGAAGTTGATTGCCACTGGCTACAGTTTGGCATTTATTATTATATTTTGGATTTTATATTTTGGAGTATTATTATATTATTTTATTTATTTATTTATTTATTTTTATTGTTAGTGTAGTCGTATTTTTATAAGTTATTTATTGTTAAAAAAATGGTCATATTTAACTAATTTAAGGTATCACAGCAAATAGGCTTGGGTCTTCAAGCCTTAACAACGAGGGTGAAGGAGACGCCCAATTGTAAACTGACTCGTATTTGAATATGTATTATAGGTTAATTGTATGAAGCTGCTCTGTATCTCCTAATAAAGAAGTATATATATATATATATCAGTGTTGGACAAAAGTCATTCAGAATAATGAATAATTTGTCATTCATTATTCAGTCAATTCAATGAATAACGAAACTTTTTTTAAATTTTTTATTCATTTTTGAATAACAATAATTTATTCATGGAAATTTGAATAATTTCGTTAAAGCATTAGCCTTTCGTATTTAAAAATTTGAATTATTATTTACGGCCGACAACTTACGTCCCTTTTTCGCACCTCTAGAACAAGATATATATATATATATATATATATATATATATATATATATATATATTAATATAAATATTTCGTTGTGGAAGTGCCACAAAAGAGGTGTAAGAAAGATACGTAGCATGCCGGGCTTATATAATAAATAAAGTAATTGAAAACGAAAAGTTACTGCTTTATCGACCCCAAAGCTCCAAAGAATTCAACAATAATATATATATATATATATATATATATATATATATATATATATATATATATCGTCTACAAAACGTTCGAAAATTCGGCACAAGAAAAATCCGTGTAAAATTGAAGGTGAAGTTCGTTAAGGAGTTGAATGTTTCAACAGGAAAACGAGGACGAAAAAATAATCCGAAACAAATCTTAACGCCTACGGTTTGAGGTTAATAAGCCAGCAAATACATATTTTATACCTATAGTCAAACGTGGGAAATCAATAGAAACCATCGCAAGAAGGCGATATCTTTAATCGATTATGGGAACGTTGCAGAGAACCAATGTTTTTTTTCGGGTGCTTAAAAACGGAGGACAGACTTTGTATGATTTTTTTTCTCTTATTTTAGCACTTTCATCCGAAGGAAAGTAGCGATTGAGGTTGCATTCATGACGGAATTTTTGAAAAATGTCTTCGAATCTTTATCGATCCTACCTAGTAGACACCGAAAATGACCCCAGTTAAAATTAACACACACACACACACACACACACACACACACATATATATATATATATATATATATATGCATATATAGTTATATATGTGTCCGTTAACACGATACAGGCCAGAGTTTTTGATTTTTCGCCACGAAACTTGGTATTTAGTATTCCCCCATCAAACGATTGAACGAGTTCGTTAACCAACAAAGTGGGTCCATCCGGAGGGGGGGGGGGTTTACTCCAGTGCCAAAGTAGTTATTTGCCAATACCAGCCATTATTTTTGTTATATTTAAACGAAAATCGGTATTCGTTGTGGCCAACTGAAGAGAAAAATTTGTTATAAAAATAGCCTAAATCGGTTGACTAGAAGGGGGGGGGGTTTACTCCGGACAGAAATTACTAATTTCCTTATACCGGTCGTAATTCCTGTTGGATTGTTACGAAATTCTTTATACGTCCTGGCTATCTAATAAGAAAGAAGTGGTTTGAAAATGAACTAAATCGGTCTATTGGAAGGGGGGGGGGAGTTACTTTGTACTATGTTTGAATTGAATTATTTCGCCGAATGAGGTTCGTGAAACTCATCAAGATCAATAGATCAAAATGTGAAGCTTTGTGTATTTATTACGTGGTCTAGTGCCCCGCATACACAAAACTCTGGAAGGAAATTAATTACAACATTAATAATTGAAACAGCTGCTAATAAAAAATGCAAAAAAGTAGAACAATTTATGTTTTTATTTAATTTATCTGTATAGGTTATTTTAAGCAAATTATTAAGGAATGCACTCGACAGTACCCTATTCTGAGGAAAGTGCTTAGTTATGCAGCTACTGCGTGACGGACTTTTATTTATATTTATATATTTTTTTTCCAAATTTGACTTATTCATTTTTTCGTTATGTTTGTATTTATCCTTCATATATTTTATATAAATCGAACTTTTTAAGAAAGAGTGTTATTTTGCTGTCCTTACCCAACGCAAAGCTGATATTTGCAGGAATTTTCAATTCGCCTAATTCCACCCTGTATTGGTGGCATTGGAGTAAAATTTTCAATGCCATATTTTTGTAGCTTAAGGTCCACCTACATTCCTTTAGGCTGTATTTATGTTTAAGCTCTTGAAGAGGCATCTAAGAATGCGCTGCACGTAGAGCGGGTTTAGATCAGATACCTCTATAGTACCTGCCCCTCAGAACCCTCGTGGCCTGTTACGGGACTGATTTTTTTTTAATTGACTTTTTACTTTTTTATATTATTTTATCATTATACTTTCTACGATTTTTAGGATCAGGAAATGTTACTGAAACGTTATTGACTGTTCGCACAGAGCTAAAAAGTACGTATTTACTAGAAACAAATATATTATAATTTTGGAAATGACCCACGTCAAAACGTGTATATATATATATATATATATATATATATATATATATATATATATATAATTTCTTTCTTACCTTTTAGCACTTTCCTCCGAAGGAAAGTAGCTATTGAGGTTGGACTCATGACGGAATTTTTGAAAAATTTCTTCAAATCTTTATCGATCCTACCTAGTAGACACCGAAAATGACCCCCGTTAAAATTTATATATATATTTAATTATTTATTATTATTATTATTTATAAATTTATATTTAATATATATATATATATATATATATATATATATATATATATATATATGTAACACGATAGCGGCCAGAGTTTTTGTTTTTTCGTCACGAAACTTGGTATATAGCATTCAATTAGCAAACGATTGAACGAGTTCGTTAACCACCAAAATCGTTTCACCGGAAGGGGGGGTTTACCCCGAACCCAAAACACTAATTTGACTATGTCAGCCGTAATATTTGTTATATTTCAACGAAACTTGGTATTCGTAGTGGTAATATAGAGAGAAAAGTGAGATATAAAAATGAACTAAATCGGTTCATTAGAAGGGGGGGGGGGGTTTACTCCGGAACCACAATACCAATTCGCCACTACCAGCCGTGATTTTTGGTATATTTCGACGAAACTCGGTTTTCTTAGTGGTAATCTACAGGTAAATATGTGTTGTAAAAATAAACTAAATCGGTTCATTAGAAGGGGGGGGGTTTACTCCGGACCAAAATTCCTAACATACTCATACCGGTCGTAATTTCTGCTGTATTGTAACGAAACGCGGTATACGTCTTGGGTAACTCATGAGAAAGAAGTGTTGTAAAAATGAGCTGAATCGGTCAATCGGAAAGCGGGGGTTTAATTTGTAATATATTTCAATAGAAAAGCCCGCCAGACGTAGGTTCACAAAGCCGCCGCAAGGAGCGCTTTCTACCACTAGAGTGACTGTATCCTGTTCCTGCGTTAGATCAAAATACGATAATATGAGTTTTTTTTGTATATATTACGTAGTGTAATAGGTACCATGTGTAAACATAACTTTGGAAGCAAATTAATAATTGAACAGTTACTCATTACAAAATTAAAAGAGAACTATTCATGTTTTTATTTTATTTATGTAGGATATTTTAAGCATCATATATATGCATATGCTTATATGAGCATTATTCAGATAGATTTTACTTTTTGGTTCTCAAATTTTACAGAAATCAACTTGAAAATGAATCAACTTTTTTTGTACCAATTGAATGTACGTGTGATGGTTAATTTTTATCGCTAGTTGGTCATGCACCCACTACTGTTTTTTTTTTTTTTTTTTTTTTTTTTTTTTTTTATTGTATGAAGAATATTGAATATTTTTTCTGAATATTTAAAAATCAATCACGCAATTTCAAATATCGTCAATTCATGTCGTCATTATACCGAGTCCCTCTACTGGAGCAACATCAGGTGCAGACGTTTCTGGAAGCATTTCAATACCACCTTCAATATCCTTCCTAATACCACCTTCTATAACCTTCCTAATGCCCTCTTCAATGTCCTTCCTAATACCACCGTCTATACCCTTCCTAGTACCCTCTTCAATGTCCTTCCTAATACCATCTTCAATACCCTTCCTAATACCACCTTCAATACCCTTCCTAATACCATCTTCAATATCCTTCCTAATACAATCATCAATATCCTTCCTAATACTACCTTCAATATCCTTCATAATACCACGTTTAATACCCTTCCTAATTCCTTCTTCCATACCCTTCCAAATATCATCTTCGATATTCTTCCTAATACTAGCTTCAATATCCAGCAGAATACTCCCTTCAATAACCTTTCGAATATCACCTTTTTCTTTATACGCACAAATACATAATTTATGTTGTGAATGTTTTTGTGAATACATTTTTATTCACAAATTTTAATGTGAATTTATTTGTATTCGTATATTTAAATGTGAATGTTTTTGTAATCACTTGATTTTTTTTTAATATTCACAATTTTTGTGTATATTTAGAATTTTTCCTCTAAATTAAATTTTATTTACAGAAAAAATTGTGAATACAATTTTATTTGCATTTATATTTATGACATACGTGAATACAAATAAATTCGTATTCAATCTTATGAATACAAAATTATTTATGCTCGTATTTACAAATAAATGAGGTACAAATAAATTCTTATTTTTATTTCTAAATAAAATTATTCCCAACTCTGATAACCATCCAATGTAGAGTAGGACGGTAATGATGCGGACGGTAATGATATTTGTTACAAAAATATGTTTATTTTTTTAAAAAAGAATTATATTAATAAAAAATATTGTAAAATACGTAGTTTTTGAAGCACTATTTAATTGTTAGACGAAAAAAAAAAAAAATTCATGGATGTTATGAGTAATAAAATGGGAGACGGTAATGACCAGCAAAATACTCCAATCGTGATTCATCAGATAAAACACATCGCAAAAACTGATACGTACAACATTTCTCTTTTGAACCTTTTGGACAACAAAAATCAGTTTGAGAGAGCTGCTCCAACATCTATTTGGAAACAATTTGCTCCATCCTGATAGGTTTTCTCGTTAATTCAAAAAGGCGGACGGTAATGATATCAAAACTGAGCAACAACTTTAAAGGCACTATTACGAAGTTAGATTATTTTTTTAATTAATTTAAATTTATATGACATAAACCATTACAGATAATAGGACTCCAAGAAACACATCTGGTACCAGGTAAAAGCGTTAGCATACATAATTATTCTGTTTACAGAAATGACTATTGTTTGGGAGGTAAAGCATGTGGGGGAGTTGCTGTGCTTGTTAAATACAACACATACAGCAAACCAATTCGTTTATTGACAATATTACAAGCTGTAGCTGTCTCGGTGTACCTTCCTTTCCGGCTGACGGTTTGTTCTCTGTATCTTCCACCAAGTGAACCTATTGACGTACATGCAATTCAAGACTTACTCACACAACTTCCAACCCCCTTTTTATTACTTTCTGATGCCAACGCTCTCAGTACTATGTGGAACTCATCAATTACAAATAACCGTGGACGACTTTTACAAAATATATTTGAAGGATTAGACTTGCTCACTCTCAACACAAACTTACCGACCCATCTATGCCCACGGACAGGTACTTATTCAAATATTGACATATCTGTTTGCTCTTCTTCAGTTTATACTCGATTCGAGTGGGAAGTGAACGACGACACCTACTCGAGGGATCATTTTCCTATATTCCTGACACTAACATCACAACCACCGATATTCCAAACTCAGACTAGTTATAATACAAAGAAAGCTGACTGGACCACATTTCAAGATCACATTATAACCACACAGAACTTACAACACACATACTCAGTGAAAGAACTAACAGAATTAATATTAGACGCAGCTGAACATAGTATACCCAAAACCACAACTAAATACACTAAGACTCCGGTTCCTTGGTGGAATAATGACTGTAGAAAGGCCACAAGCGAAAGGAAAAAGGCACTTCAATTTTTTTATAGGCATCCTTCTGATGAAGCACTCATTGACTACAAGAAGAAGAGGGCCAAAGCTAAGTGGGTAATTAAAACTGCCACAAAGAATTCCTGGATAGACTTTGTAACACGGTTAAATTCTAATAATACTTCCAGTGACGTATGGACAGCTGTAAACAAAATAATTCATAAAAAATATAAACCACCTATTACAGGACTTCAAAACATCATAACAGACCAAAAGGCTTTGTGCTACCTACTGGGGACGTACTTCGAAGCAACATTTAGTGATGTAAATTTTGACAGTGACTTCCAGGAATATAAAAGAAAAGTAGAATCTGAGACTTTAGAAGACCGAACTGACAGTGATACGACTTTGGACGACTCAATAACCTTAAAAGAACTTGAACTAGCAATAAAGAAATCAAGTACAACTTCACCCGGACCGGACAGAATAACATACGACATGATACAACACTTACCACCCACTACTCTCCCCCTTCTTCTGAATGCATTCAATGAGGTGTTTGAAGGAGGAATCTATCCTCACTCGTGGAACGAATCTATCATAGTTCCGATTTTGAAATCAGGCAAGGATAAGTAAAACGTAACTAGTTATCGTCCTGTTTCTTTAACTAGTTGTCTTTGTAAAACCCTAGAAAGAATATTAAATCATAGATTAACATGGTACCAAGAAAAAGAAAATCTTCTTTCTAGCTATCAATGTGGGTTTCGAACAGGGCACTCTACCATGCATCATATCTCAAGATTAGAGAATGATATTCTGGAGGCTTTTGACAGAAAGCAGTCATTAATAGCCGTCTCTCTGGACATTGAAAAGGCGTTTGATAGTGTTTGGAGGCGGCTTATTTTAATGCAATTGCTTAAGTGGAATATTGGCGGAAATATGTTTAATTTTATCAAAGCTTATCTAAAAAATAGACGGTTCCGAGTGAGGATAGGTTCTACTTTTTCGGATGAATACCTACAGGAAAATGGAGTGCCGCAGGGAGGTGTCCTTAGCACGACGCTATTTAATATTGCTATAAATGCTTTATGTGAGTACATCCCTCAAACAATATCATATTGTATGTATGCTGATGACCTGCTTGTGTATATAAAGTCTACTAAAACAGGACGGGAAGAAAATGACTTACAGACTACACTACACTCACTGGAAAATTGGGGAAAACTCAGTGGTTTTCGTTTCTCCCAAATAAAAACAAAATGTATAGTATTTTCTAAAAAGCGAATAATACCTAACCCACAGCTCAAATTAGACGGAATTGAAATAACACTGACCGACACGATCAAATTCCTAGGCATGACTTTTGACAGAAAACTTACATGGCTACCCCATATAAAAGCTATTCTCAATAAATGCAAGAAATCTTTGAATCTATTGAGGATCTTAGCTAACACGAAGTGGGGTGCTGACAGATGTTCTATGCTGACATTTTATAGAGCTCACACGAGATCGATTCTTGATTACGGATGTACAGCATATTCATCGGCCAGTCCAAAAGCACTGAAACTATTGGACACAATACACAACACTGGAATACGACTAGCAACAGGTGCATTTAGATCAAGTCCATGCAAAAGCCTATATGCTGAAGCCAATGAACCTTCACTGGAGTATAGGCGTCAATTCCTTTGCTTAAAACATTTTATTAACCTCAAAGCTTTAAATAAACCTTGTACAAACTCAATAATTGAAATTAACATGAGACCATATAGACTTAAGCAAAAGCCTTTAAAGAAAAGAATTTTGAAATATGCAGATAATTCACATATTCTTCAAATTCCAATGTATAGCTTCGAACTCCTTCCACATCCTCCATGGAGACTAAAGAATTTTAGTATTAATATATCACTTTCAAAGCATAAGAAAAATGATCTTTGCTCTACTCATTTCTACAATCATAACTTTAATAAAATAATATCAGAGAATCCTGAGGCTCTCTTCATTTTCACAGACGGATCCAAAACACAACACGGGACAGGCTCAGCAGCACTCATTGACGATAGAACATACCACACAAAATTACCAAATAACACTAGCATATTCACAGCAGAACTAAACGGAATTCTTTTGGCCCTTTCACATAGTAAAAATACTAATAAACACATCATAATTTTCACAGACTCACTAAGCTCTCTTCTTTCCCAATCGGACATTTACAGTACTCATCCTATAATCACAAGCATACTTTCACAACTATACTATCTACAGGACACCAACATTTATATAACTTTTGTATGGATTCCTGGACATGACAACATTTCAAGAAGTACTGAAGCAGATAAGGAAGCTAAATTAGCAACGAGACGATCAACACAAGACGTTTATGACATGACTCGACAAGACATACATAATGTCATAAAACAACACATAATGAACAAGTGGCAAACTGACTGGACATACACACAAGACAACAAGCTACGGGAGATTAAGCCGACAATAGGAGCCTGGAGTTCCAGTATCCGGAATGTAAGGCGAGAAGAAGTCGTGCTTACTAGACTAAGAATCGGACATTCACACTTGACACATTCATATTTAATGACAAAACAGGACAAACCGAATTGTACACTTTGCAATGTTCCACTGACAATTAAACACCTACTTACAGACTGCAGAGAAAGAGAAAACATTGACTTACCAAATGATTTACACGAACTACTTACAGAGGACAGTACACACATAGACAATATATTAAAATATCTGATACTTAAAAAGAAATTTCAACTTTTTTAATACACTATTGTTTATTTAACAGTTAAATGCATTTAACATTATAATTCATTTAAAATTACAAGTTTTCAAGTAGTATATATATATATATATATATATATATATATATATATATATATATATATAGGTAATATAACATATATTTTCATGTTTAATTTTTTAATTAAAAACTTTATTTTTGTTGCATTTTCAATCCGACTGTTCAAAATTACTATTTTATGAAATATATTCCCAAATTCATTGTTTTTTGTTTATATTTGTCAGACATGTTTGTATAATGCTGTATAATTGTTAGCTTCGTTCGCACATTGACCTAAAGAGCATATCGCTTCGTTGTGACATCTCAATAAATAAATAAAATAAAAAATTTATATGAATTCACCTTAAATATTATTATGTTAAAATGAAACATCACATGAGCAAAAAATATAATATCCTTCCCCCCTAAAAAAAATAGTAAAGTGTAATAAATGTGTCCAGGGACAGCGGACGGTAATGATTTTGGGCCTATAAAATTAATAATTTTGACATTAAATTTTGAAATTCAGAATTTAATTTTGGTAGCATTAATTTCCTCTTTATTCCATTAGTGATTCCAAGAAGAAAAAAAAATTAAAAAATCTGGCCGTCTTAATTATATCGCCAAGGGACAAGAATGTTAAAACTATTTGAATAATGCTCACACACACACACACACACACATATATATATATATATATATATATATATATATATATATATATATATATATATATATATGTGTGTGTCTGTTAACACGAGAGCGGCCAGAGTTTTGTTTTTTTCTTCACGAAACGTGGTATATAGCGTTCAATTATCAAACGATTGAACGAGTTCGTTAACCACCAAAATCGGTCCACCGGGAGGGAGGGAGGGGGGGGGGTTACCCGGACCCAAAACACTTATTTGACCATGCCAGCCGTAGTATTTGTTATATTTCAACGAAACTCGGTATTCGTTATGTTGATCTAAAGAGAGACATACGTTGTAAAAATAAACTAAATCCGTTTATTAGGAGGGGGGGGGGGGGTTATTCCGGACCCACATTACCAATTTGCCACTACCAGCCGTAATTTTTGTTACATTTCAACGAAACTCGGTTTTCGTGGTGGTAATCCACAGAGAAAAATGGGTTGTAAAAATAAACTAAATTGGATTATTTGGAGGGGAGGTTTACTCCGGACCTAAAGTACCGGTCGTAATTTCTGCTGTATTGTAACGAAACGCGGTATACGTCATGGGTATCTCATGAGAAAGAAGTGTTGTAAAAATGAAGTAAATCGGTCTATTGGAAAGGAGGTTTTACTTTAAACTCTGTTTCATTAGAATTAGCCGGCCAGACGTAGGTTCCCAAAGGCGCCGCGAGGAGCGCTATATCCCACTAGGGGGACTGTATCCTCTTCCTGCGTCAGATCAAAAGACGGAAAACGAAGTTTTTGTGAATTTATTAAGTAGTATAGTATCATGTATTAACATATCTCTGGAAGGAAATTATTTACAAAATTAATAATTGAACAGTTCTCATAAGAAATGTAAATGAGCAGAACTATTCACGTTTTTATTTCATTTATATAGGTAGGTTATTTACAGCAAATTATTCAGTAATGTAGTCTACACTACAAAAATTCTGGGGAAAGTGCTTAGTTATGCAACTCCTGCGTGACAGACTTTTCTTTCTTCAGGTAGTAAATAAAATTTGTATATAAGGTTGTGTAAAGTTTGTGGTGTTCTGTTCTCGCAGAGGGTCAGCCGAGCTGTTAGTTATATTTAGGTTGTGTAGGTATGTGTTTATCTCCAGGTCCCAATCCGTTGTGCCTGGAGCTCTCTATGTACAAAATACATTTTTTTGGGAGGGTGGGGGAAAAAAGTGTTTATCGTTCCGCGCCCAATTAATAATTATGTCGTGTTGAAGTCACTACATGTATGTTTTCGTACTAAGTGACAATGTTTATTAGGTACAAATGAAAATAGTGTACGCCCTTGTGTTGAGTTTTCCCATTGTTTTCTATCGTATTGTTTGATAAAATGTGTTTCGTCTGTTCTTAAGGTATTTTGTTGTATATTACTGGCATATTATTGTTTTTGGAAGCTGATTTTGCGGGACTGTCGACTATATCTTTTCCGTCGTGCGGATCTTTCACCCATTTAAACTGCGAAGATTTGAAGAAATTTTTTAACATTTCTTACCTAGGAGCTACCTCAATTATTTGGAAACTGCTAATATGGTATTTGAAAAACGAAAAGTTATTTTTCAATCTCAAGCCTTGAATAATTGAAAAGTTAGAATCTGAAGATGCACGAAACATGTTGGGCATAAGAAATAAATTAAAAGACTTCTGCTTTTCCGACCCTAGGCTTCTAAAGAACTGAAAACAATTAAGAAATATTTTGGGTCATATGCACGAGTAAATTATATATATACTCTCACGCGCACACACATACAGTAAAACGTATCTTGTTGTGTGTGTGCTGAAGCTAGACACCTCATATTCGGCGTCTTTGTTATCCTGTGACTTGTCAAACAAACTTTTACGGATTAAGTAAAGCTACCTTTACTGATGTAAAACAGTTGGAGCCTTCGGACTATCGATCAGGAATAGGTACTTGTCATATCCAGGAAACGGCCTCAAAATATTTGTTCCTAATAAATAAGTACATTTCAGCTCAGTGCCAACGGTCAATAACATTACCTGATCGGTTAGCGCGTTCCCTCCCTCCATGCATAGTGAGGAAACCCGCTTATGGGGTTGAAATTATGATGCAAACCAGAAATGCCCATCTTTCAGACCCCATATGTGGCGAATTACCAGTGGTTCAAATTTGTATATGTATTTATGTATTTATATATATAAAATTGTCTGTTCGATCTGTAGCTGCCCAAAAAATGGTCCGAGTTTGATTAAATTTGATGCAAAAATTTGTCGTCTAATTTCAAAGGTCATATTCATTTCAAATGTGAAATAAAATTTTCAGTATTTTAATAAAAATTGTAGGGTTTCGTTGGTTTACAATAAATGATTATCGATATAATCGAAACCCACACAAACTTACAGGATATATTATCATTAAAAATGAATTAATTTAATTTAATTTTAAAACTTATTTTTGTTTATTTAATGAAATATTTTTGTTGATGCAAAACAAAAAATAAACATTACTAGCTTTAACTTATTCCTTTATACTTTTTTCTATTTTAGGAATAAGTATTTTATTAACTATTAGGTAGTTCAAAACTTTTATTTTTTAAGTTGAAAAATAACATTAAAAAACTTTTTTTAAAAACGTTTAAGGCCCAATAATAAACTTTTTAAAAATAAAAGTTAACAATTTTTTTGACCCCTGCTTTAAACAACAGAATCCGTCTATTGGAAAATCGTTTTTACAGCGAAATTGCGAATACTAGTCACAAGTCCGTGACGTTATCCATAAAAAATTATTTTAGGCTGATAGCATCATCACAGAAGGGTTATTAGACAGTCGGATGGTTTCGTCCAAGCATCAATGGATGTCAAAGGCCCTTTAAGTCTTAATATATCAATTATAGATTTATTCAATAGGGAAGAATGAAATTCATTATCAATATTCAGGGTTTTAAACAAAACGGTGGTTCTTCGGTGGAGGCTTAGAAAATATGTAGGTATTTATTTTTTCGATTTTTATCGAGTTTCCTTTTCGTAGGGAGGAAACCCGCTTATGACGTCACTCGATGACGCAAAATCTGAGCGTTTCGACTAGAAAAGTACACGTTTCAGAAAATATCGATGGTTCCAATATATTTGTCTCTTCGCCCTTTTGCTTCCATAAGTAACGTCAGTTTTCGAAAAAATGTGGCGCGTTAATAACGAATTTAGAAGGCAAGATCGTTAAGCAGTAGAATCCGTCGACCAGAATATTGTATTTACTGTAGTTTAGCTCGAAAAAATCGTGGCGCTTTCGGTTTTGCGTCATTAGGCCTGCATGGTTTTTTGGGGTTTGTGGCGTGGAAAACTGAATGAAAATATTTCTAAGGCAGGTTTTGAGAACAGTGGATACAAGGAGAATTTACATTTTGATTCCTTAAAAAGTATCAATGAATGAAGAATTTAATTTATTTCAAGACGTTCGAAATTCAACCAAACTAAATTATATACTTTTTTCTTACGTTTTGAGTTAAAGAGGAAATAGAAAAAAATGGTGTTAGTAGCTTTTCGATGTTCGTACATTTGTCTAAATATCTCGAAAACAGTTGGGACACCGCGGTAATTGGAAGAATCCATTTGAAAACTCTCCCACTAAGAACTTTTTTTTTGTAAAGACAATCTCAGTCGGAGAAAACAGTGCTTCAAATTTTGAAAGTGTTGTTTTGTTTTTTTTTAGTTGAATTTAGCAGTAAAATGAAGTATTCAGCAAACGAAGGTAAATACATGAGAAACTTGTTAATAATATTGTTTTTGTTTTATAGTTAAAATGCAGTTACAGCTTTGGCGTGATGGCCCTGAAGATATGAATATGTTAGAATAGGTAAAAACTAACTAAAAAAGGTTTGCTATCTAAGTCCGCCTTGACACGAGCTGAAATTTTTCATCAATGGGTTCCATGAAAGAATTTTATATATATATATATATATATATATATATATATATATATATAATTAACTGATCACGCTTTAACACTCACGGTCACCGGGCCTCCAGGACTTTTTTAGATAAGGAAACTGACAAATATATACGTACACAACAAACTTAAATTTGAATCATCGCCATTCTCATGATCAATGGGTTCTGAAACGGGACATTTTTCAGGATTGAGTCATTGGGTGGAGTGAGTATTTACTCAGCTGATAACAATCAAGACACAATTCATTGACAAAAGGAATTTTAATGAAACCCAGGCGGCCAATATACTTATCACATGGCCATGTTTATATGGTTAATCCGCAGATTAAAACTCGGAAGGTATTCGCGATGTTTTGTTAATGTCTGACGAATCTTAGGACGGGTTATCAATAGGTTACCATCCTTTTCTAGTCAGGATAGGGCTCATGCCCTTTTTTTTCGAATGAAAAGCCTCCAAACCTAGTGGGAATCGATACCACGACCTTTGGCACGGAGTGCATACGCCTTTCCACTCGAAGCCAACGAGCCTCCGCGTTAGGAATTTTCGAAAACACATGTTCCTATTTCTATTCTGTTTCTATATTCTTTACATTGATTTAAACACAGCAATTGATACAAACACATTCTTACTTCGGGTTGGCATCCGGTTTGTGCATTGACACACTAAAAAACTCCCCACAGCTGCATACAAACTGCACAGAATGAGACCAAAATAAGTGATCATGAAAGAGCTACACCATGGCCGAATTGTTTGAAGAAAATCTCAGTACTGCAAGCATTGAGTGGCTTCGATAAAGGACCACTTAACCTGATAAGGCATATTACTGTGATAATGGAGTGAGTAAACGAAACGACTCTGATTTTAGCCGTTTCCTTATAATAGCTTCACTTCAATTGCTTGGACGTCAGAGTAAATAAAGCATCATGCCACCGGGCTGAAGTATTCCTATCAAAATTTACACATGGTCCTTTTTTGTAGGACATTTATTAAACTTTCGAATGATTACCGTATTTCTCGATGAATTGGATGTAAAGGTTGCACTTATCTCGATTTCTCAACCGTTTTCGACATATTTACCCAAAATTTACCAAGCAGCCGATGATTTACATATTGAGCTTCACAAGAGAATGTCGATTTTGTTCAAATAATTATTTATTTATTGAAAATCTAACTCCACTAATATATAACAGAGATATTTAGCAATAAGTATCTACACTTTTAAGAGAACATTCACTATCCCTGGTTGGAATCGAAACAGTTTTATGGTTCAAACTAGTAAAGGGCGATTCTCGAATGTGAATACAAAAGAATCGAAATGAAATACGAATTGTAAGTAATCGTGAAATCGATCCATATCGAAGATCAATCTTCTGAGCCTAGAAGATCGATATGTTGGGCGATCTGAACTCGCTCATCGTTTTTGTGGATAGATCATTTAATTTCAATTCTAATCGATTCATATTCGAAAATCGTCCATTACTATTTTGCAGCCAATGGGAATCCACGTGGACAGAAGTGTCTCGCATAATCAAATTAAGTACTATTAAGGGTGGTCTTGACAAGAATGAGAATAGACTTATGTCCACATCATAACATAGAACCCTCATCCTATGTGTGAAGCCTGCCAGGTTCCTCCCAATATCTGCCAAATCTCGGAAGGTTTTTAAAAATAGATTCTTCGGAGTTCCTGATACCCGACGAGGTGCATCTAGACTCTTAAAGGAGTAGTCGGAGTAGATCGAAAAAATTGTGGAGATGTTAAAGCTTACATATTTACATGCCACGAGTGCCTAGAAAGGCAGAAACAATAGAGGTAACTTATTCTTGACAAAACGGCACACTAGGGAGATACTGTGGTCAGTAGTATGCTCCGGCCGACCGATTTTACTTTTGACAGGTACCCATTAATAAATTAATATAAAGGCTGGGTTGGCCTACGGACGGCCAGGGAAGCGAATTCCAACCCACGAAAAAGAATCTTTAGTGCATACTCGGGATTTGAACTCAGGACCTTCAGCATATTAGTCTAATGCCCTAACACTAAACCAACCTCACCCCACCTAATATAAATACAATAAGAAATTAATAACAAAAATAGCGGAAGAGCCAGAAGAAATCCACAGACGAATAGTTAAAGACTAAACCACTGAGATGGCGGAATAACCCTGCAGTTGGTCCCCCATTAATTAAAAACCTTATCTATCTCTCTATCAAATGAAGCAAATGCCTAGATATTACAAAAGTAAATGGTAGAAACAAAATAACAAGGAACGCTACGAATTTAAAATAATCCCAGCAAACGGCTAGTTGAGGTTTAGCTGAAAACGCTAAATAAATCGACTTTTTGAAATTTTAAGGTGATGTAAAACCTTAACGCAACGATATACTCCGCGCACATTTTGTCAAAATATCAGTGTTCCGGTAGGTATTCCGATCGTGGCGCAATCCTTCTAAATCAAGAGCGACTGAAGAGAAATTTAATTGTTTCTTAGCTTGGAGACAAGATGGATGTGGAGTTTGCTTTCAAGAGAGTGTTGCTGGCCAGTGAGGTTAACAAGAGAGCGGGAAATGTATTATATTTCTCAAAGGAGGCCCTTAACAGCCTAAGAATACACCACACATTTATTCTTCTCTCATGTGTGGAGTCGCCTTCTTTTGAATTAAAGTTCACGTAAGAATTGAATAAATAATGGTATGAGATTTAATATATATTTATTTTCTATTTATATTAAATTATTTAGATTTCAATATTATATTTAAATTTTTTAATTATTAATATTAATATTCGTATATTTCACATTTTTTTATTAGGGTGCTTTGACTGATAGGCCCCAACCTAATATAAATATATTTAATATTATATTAAGATTTAGATGCAGTGGTCATGAATGTTAAGGCGTGAGCATTCCCTTCCTAAGGTCGTGTGTTCGATTCCCACTCAAGAGTAGTGGTTTTTCATCTGAAAAAAAAATAAATAAATGGCATTTGCCTCTCTCCTAGCTAGAAACAGGCGGTAAACCTTTAGATAACACGTACTAAAAATTCGTTATGTGTATATATATTATTAAAAAAATGTGATAAGCTCTTGGAGAAACATTACCTCAAAGGATTTGGAGCCAACACTAAGATGGAAAACAATTGAAACCAGAGTGAAAACGTCTCATTGACCAGGTTGTAAAGGAGGGAATAATATATATATATATTTATTTATTTATATTCTTTTTTTAATTTTATTATTAACTTATGAAGAAGCAAAAAGCAAATTTATAAGTTAATAATATTTATTTAAAATTTAAATAAATAACTTTTTTTTGCTTTTTGCTTCTTATTTTTTTACTTTTAATGTTTTTTTATTTTACGTTACTGCTTTGGTACAACAAATATTCCTATGAGCAGCACTTAAGTATATTAAGTACCGCAGAAGAGTAATTCGATGCTCTTTTCTTTTGGTAAAGTAGCGATGATATTTTGAGTTCTTATCAATATCAAGGGGGGAGAGGTTAGCTCAGTGGTAGAGCACTGGTCTGATATGCTGGAGGACCTGTGTTCAAATCCCGAGCAAGCTCTAAAGATTTTTTCTTCTAGTGTCTTCGTTCATGGGTTGAATTCGGCCTCCCTAACCGTCCCTAGCCAACCCAGCCTTTAATTAATTTAATAATGGGTACCTTGGTGCTAATAACTCTAGCAGTCGAAGCGGCAAGGGAAAAATCAGGCGGACGGAGCATAGTACCGACCACGCTATCTCCCTAGTGTGCCGTATGGTCAAGAATCAGATACCTCTACAGTATCTGCCCCTCAGGGCCCTCGGAAAGGCCTGTTACGGGACTGTTGTATTTTTTTTATCAATATCAAGACCTATTTCAATGCTGCTACGTTTACAAGGCTGACGTTTTTTAAGTGCTATATTTTAAGAATAAGATGCTTCAAGTTAAGTAGCCATTTAGTTAGAAGTACTTATCATTCGAGTTTTATTATTATCTAAAATCTGTTTAATGTTTGCCAGAACAATAGCGAAATGAGCTGTTATCTATTTTGAGAACGATATACGAACTGACCTTCAATATATCATTATTTTTAATTTATCCATGGAACTTAAATTTCATTTGGACGTGTTTCCTACCTCTCTGTTGAGAGATCCAACGTCATAAGCGGGCTTTCACCCAGCGGAAGGAGGGGGGGGGGGGAAAGCTACTTAAATGAGGCAATGGATACAAAAATAATGAACAAAATACAACAATTTAAGAACAAAAATAGTAGAATTAAAATAGGCCATTTCCTTGATAAGTTTTATTATGAGCACTAAGCGCTTTCAACCATCTTCAGAGCTACAGTGGTTTTAGCTTCATGGCTGAGGACGGACTCAGCCTTGACTCTAAACACATTATAGCTGTGAGGATGGTGGCAGGCACTGCTGAAGGCACTTAGTGCACATAATAACATTGACCCAGTGTTGGGCATAATCATATTTACGATTATAATCACAGCTGTTCGAGGTGTGATTACGATTACAATTATAATCACACACATTTGATTAAAATTACACTCGTAACCACAGCATTTTTCTGTAATTACACTCATAATCACAACATTCTTTTCCTGGGATTATAACTACAATCAAATTTTTTTTTTCTCATTACAACTATAATCATAGCCTGTCTGTGATTACGAACATAATCACATCTTATTAGCACTTTCCGCCGAAGGAAAGTAGCTATTGAGGTTGCACTCATGACGGAATTTTTGAAATATATACATATATTCTTTATTATATATATATATATATATATATATATATATATATATATATATATATATATGTGTGTATATATACATATATTTAAATCAAATTCAGATAAGATAAACCAAAGCATTGCCGGGTACGGTGGTCAAGCATGGTGATGTATTCCAGTTGGAGGTTGTTGGTTTTTGATTCTAGTCAATCTCACACTTAATAATTGATAAGAAAGATATTTTTAAGAGTTTTTGAAAATGACATAATTAGAGGTTCTTCAGATAACAGAAGTGGCATCTCAAAGAAACTCGTCAGGAATTAAAGTAGTTAAAAGTTCATTCAAGTGAGTTTTTCTTATCATAACAACCCAATGTAAGATAACCACCCAATAAGTAGATATTTAAAACGTATAAGTAACGATTCTGTAATAAACAGATAAATAACCCACGAGTAGACACTTGGCAATTCCCGGCTTTTGGGCTTTTCTTTGAAGAAAAGAAAAGGTACCAGCCCTATCCTGGCTAGAAAAGGGTGGTGATCTATAGATAACCCGTCCTAAAATTCTGAGTCAATTATAATGGACGGTAAGTAAGTAACAATTTGTTTTTCTACATTTTTTTATCAAAATAAAAATTGTTGACTTTTGAATTTTAATAGATTTTTGGATTCCAAAATGAAATAACTTATTAGAAAATGAATCTCAAGTTGCTGGTGCGTGAAACTATTAATGTATTGTTACCCGCAGATTGTCCACAGTTCATTTTAAAAGTCAAAATTGTCACTAATGTGTCCACTTTTGGGACTTTTGACCTATTTTTTAAAATTCTACTGTCCTTAACCTTACCCTTTATTATGAATATACAATTTAGATTAAAATGTTTTTAAATTTAATTAAAATTTATCTCACCTGCTTGCTTAGCAGTTGGTCTATGCCTGCTGGTGGACAGAGGCTCATAATGAGTCATGTGCGGTGCCCTAAAGTCTGACGAGTACTCACTTCACTTCCCTAGCAGGTTATAGTACTGTACTGCTACGGATGCTGGAGTACGCATGGTCACTCGATATCTCCCGTTGCCCTGGCGACACCCGCCTCCGCAATACGGTTCAACAGTACATCGCCCGCTTATGAAAGAGAGAGAGAAAAAAGGTCTTTTGTGATAATGTCATTCATATTTTTTTGTACGGGAAGCAACTATTAATGACAGTTGGCTGCCCTGTGCGTTAATGCCACACATTAGTGAGTTTCGATACCCTCTGAGAGAAAGGTAAAATATTTCTAACAACAAAAAGTTATTTCTCATTTTACGTATCCTGTTTTACTGACAAATACATTTTCCTCCTATAAACAGTTACAGAAATAACAAGGAATTAAAAAATAATGTAAATAGACAAAAATAAACGACACCAACAAGTTTTAAGCACTTGTTTCTCCGAATGTGACTGTGCCACCGAAAATTACTTCAGGACCGTTTTTGTAGGACATTTATTAAGCTTTCGAATGGTTACTATCGATTTGTCACGATTTTCCATCCGTTTTAGAGATATTTAAGGAAATGCTCACGTCTGTGTTTTTTTCTAATAAAAAATTTAAATATATTAGTGTGAATGAAATTAAAACATTTATAAAATATTTCAACTGCATCCAACGATTATAAGTATCCAACCAGAAAATTAGTTATAACAACTAATTTTATTCATTTTCTCGGAAACCGTTACAGATGTCGCCTTGAAAAGGGTTTCATTCGTTTCCCTACGGCAATCGAAAAGCCGTAAGCAGAATGATTTTTTTCGCGCGAATTTCGCCCATAAGACAGTTCATTTTAATCAGATATTTGAAGACTTAGGGGTTTGCCTCCGCCTCAAAAGTTTAAATTTAATAAGCTTTACAATGGTACCTCGTTGTTTAAGAAAAAAATTGATTTGAGTCCATTTTTTTCTGATGGAAGACCCTTATTCTATGCTAACGTGCAAGAGGGGATTATGATTTTCGCAATGGGGGTCTTAAGCCTACTTAGTCTACGATTCTAAATATAGGGAGAGCCAGGGTTGTATAGGGAGGGGCTATACAAGGATGTAACATAACATAATAATTAACATAACTTAAACTAATATTTACAATTTTATTTACAACTACTTCAATGCAGCCTATTCACCAAGATCCAGGATCCTCCTGGCATGTGCGTGTATAAGGGGAGGGGCTGCAGCCCTCCCGGAAATTTTGATTTAATCGCTAAAAATGTGTCATAAAAACAAATTAAATAAGATCACTTAGTTCAGAAAAAATATTTATTGCGGGGTGAAATAGTGTTTTAGTTAGCTAACAATTTTAAGTTCTAAGCTTTGAACGGCCATTTGATTGTAGGGATGGCGGCGGGTGAGATGAGAAGGGGTTAGTTTTGTGTGTGTGTATAGTAGTAAATACAACTATTCAGTGAAATTCAAATTTAGCATAAAGATTTTACTAATCATGGAAATGGAACAAAAATGACAAATTATTCAGTTAAAAATAGAAGGTTGTATGTTCATTTTGGTAAGAAAATGTTATTTAAAAAAATCCTATACAAACGAAAAATTTCTTGAACATTTGCCCAGGTTAACTAGGTGGGACCTCAAACTCACTATTTTACACAAAATATTTATATTTTTTTTCGAATGGGGTATTCCATAACCCCCGGTGGTCCTAGCCCATCCCGAAATGATTTCCTATATACGCCCCTGCCTCTTGGTTCTGCCCTGCCACCTTTGGGGTTGAGGAAGTGGTGACAAGTCACTGAATAGAGGGTTGACACAGTACCGGAGGCCGTCATAGAACTTGATATGATGCCTCCGTATGAAGTCATGTACCGAGCAGTATGGTTGAGAGGATGACTGGCTTCGTTATTCGGAGGCCTGTTTGCTGCACGGCCCTCAGCAGGGCCCCGTTCTGAAGCCGCCTGAGCGTGCTGGGGTACATGTACCTCAGGGCGGGTGCCCCCTGCATAAGAGTCGGCTTGATGATCGCCTTGTATATCTACAGCGAAGCGTGAGTTGGGCCGATCGTAGAAAGTGATTCAGGCGGAACGTCTTCTGTCGGGCTTTCTTCAGGTGGCTGTTGACTTGCGGCGTCACTGACAAGTACCGGTGCACTCCCAGATAATTTATTTAGTGGACTTTAGATTATTTTTTAGTGGACAGCTTGATCCGCTGACTCCAGACCTCGAAGTGCGAGGGCTGGGCTCCTCAGGGGAACACACCACAGCATCGAAGACAGACTGACGTTTATTCCTGTATCTCCAAGTGCTCTACAATGGTTTCGCGGGTGGACTGGGCCCTTCTGAGGGCAACTCCGGCGTTGAAGCTGGAGGAATAGACGTCAATGTCGTCAGCGTAGGCAAACAAGGCGACCAGAGAGAACTCCATCCTCACGATGTGTGCGGTGTAGATTTTGAACGGCACTGGACCTAACACCGATCTCTGGGGGACTCCACACGTTGGCGGTCAACTGCTGGATGTATCACTGCCAATCCTGACAGAGAACATTCTTCGTGAAAGGAACCTTGAGAAGCTGTACCGGGAATCCGTATCACATCAGCTAACGCAGAAGCACCTGGTGGGATACCCCGTCGAAGACCAACCCTCCTCTCTTGTTTACCTCTTCCGTACGGCTTGCTTTTCCCGCAGTTCGACTTTGAGCCTATAAAGGGAGGACTCGGACAAAGTTTAGCTATTTATTTCACTACTAGATGCCTAAGTCGGGCTCACCGACTGCTTTTAGGATTTTTTTCTTCTTTCTTTAAATTTGAGTTTTCCATAAACCTAATTTATTAGAGTACGAAAATAGGACATTTATTTATTTGGCCTCATTTGTTGGAAATAATATAATTATATATATAAATAAAATGTTATTCTTCGAATTATAAAATATAGTCTATAAAAAATGTTATTACAACAAATTACCTAATTCAAGCTGAATATTCAGAGCTAAAAAGAAAAAAATAATATAAATAATAATATAAATCTTTTATACAATATGAAATGTTAATGGTGGAAATTATAGGCAAATGAGGCCAAGCCAGATATTCAACAACAAATAGCCAGCAGGGTTGACTGGCCCCCACCAATTGCATAAAGAAATGGATAATATTTTTTGATTACAAAATTGTGCATACTCCATCTGGAGTCTCATCAGGGGCATACTTTTTAAAATTATAATCAGGGCAAGGGGTTGTCTTCTTGTAGAATCCAGTGCTATGATACTGCAGAGATTAGTGGAAGGGTTTAATTTCCATACAGCATGTGGTGTTTATCTTTCAAAATAATACTTTTAGTTATATGGCAGGGTTGGTCAAAAATTAGCAATCGCTAAAATTCTAGCTTTAAAGCTCATTTTATTCTGGGTCACCATATTTATCCCTGGGTAGTTTCCGGGTGGATCTGGGCAACTTTTGAGTACTCCTTGTTTATTTCCGGTTTTCAAAAATGACTTTTGTGCCACCATATTATCTCTGGGCTTCTTCCGGATCAATCTGAGTCACTTCCGGTCTACTTCGCCTTAATTCCGATTTCTCAAAATGACTTCTGGGTCTCCATATTCATCTCGAGGCATCTTTTGGTTCAATTTTGGCCTATCATGAGAGCCGGGAAGCCCCTTAGATCCATCCGTAAACGAGCCTGGGAGGAATGTATAAGATGAAGGAAGTAACCAAGGTGAGAACCAGAAGTACCCAAAAGTGGCTCATATCCACCCGGAAATGTCCAAGGGATGAATATAGTGTCCCAAAAGTAACCCGTATTAAGAATTGGATAGAGAAGACCGAAAGTGAGCCAGCGTCCGCAAGTGACAGGAAGTGGGCCAGATCGAGCCAGAGGTACCCAGCATGGGCCAGGTTGTTGATGAGTCAAACGGAAGTGATCGGAAGTTATCAAGAATGAAGTGGAAGTGAAACAGGAGTGAGCTAGAATGTCCCTGGAATTTGCTCAGAGCTGACCGGAAGTGGACCTGTGTGTGCTGGAAGATGGCCAGAGTAGACTGGAAGTGAACTTTTAGATGACAATATGTTGTACTTGTAACTATGCTAATTAGCTATTAACTACAACGATATTTAAACATTTCAAAACTAAATTAGTGATTAAGATAGGTCTTGTTTTGTCAATATTAACATTATGTTTGTCGATGAATTAACATAATATTCACATTTACTATTTTAAACACTAAAGGGTTTATGTTATTCAGTTGCTACTGTAAAAATTTTCAGAGTTAGGGAATCATTTTGTAGATTCAAGCAACAAGAGAACATATGGAAAACTAAGAATGTTAGCAGACTTTCGTTTTTCGTAACTACCTACTTTTTTTTTTTTTTTTTTTTTTTTTTTTTTTGCATCGGCTGCCGGGGCCATTAGCACATACATATTGTTGGTAATTGCAGCCCAATCAATATAATTTTTATGAATGTATTAAAACTTTTTACTGGTAACTATTTTTTTTAAAATAATGAATTTCCTATAATAAACCTTACTGTTATAATATTTTTGTAAAAAATGCTCCTAAAAATATACAGTTTCAAAAAGTGGACTGTGTGCTTTATATAGAAAATGACTGACGGACTTATGGTTCCTTAGTTCACCACATAAGATTGTGAATTTAAGAGAGGTACATATCCTTAAGCTGTATGAAAAGAATATGACAGAATATAATTTTCCTACTTGGAGCCAGACTCCAGGGTAAGGCCGGGCGCAAATTGAGCCCAGCGCAGACGCAGCAGAGACGAAGCACAGGCCTCGGCGTTTCTGCAACACATTGGTTTCAATGGAGGGCCGCATATTGAAGCCAGCGCAGGCGCAGGCGCGGTAAGGGCCTCTGTCGTCCCTCGGCGTTTTTGTTTTCACACAGATTCCTACGTCCTCTGTCGGTACTGGCTCGCTCGCCATTCCATTTAATCATGGAAAGTTTAATATGTGAAGTGAAAATGTTTACTGTGTAGTGCGATACAAGTCTTCTGAATTATATGAGGACGAAAAGTAAAGACCAAACATGGGATTAAATCGCCAAAGAATTAAACACGGACAACGGTAAGTACAGGTTATTTTGTCTGTTTTTAATATATTAATTGAAATGCAAAGTAGATTTATATTTAAAAGCGTTGCAACTCTTTAAAATATTATTGAGATTACAATTGAGTTAAAACAAATAAATCAAGTGAACAAAAATAGTGAGTATTATTATAAAAATGAATTATGTAAGTACAGGTTATTTTACCTGTTTTCATTATTTTAATAGAAATACAAAGTAGATTTACATTTAGAGATGTAGTAACACTCAAAAATCTTATTAATATAACAATTGAACTGAAACAAATAAATCAAGTGAAGAAAAATAGTATTGTTATCAAAATGAATAATATAAGTACAGGTTATTTTGCCTGTTTTCGTTATTTTAATAGAAATACAAAGTAGATTCACATTTAAAGATGTAGTAACTCTCAAAAATATTATTAATATATCAATTGAATTGAAAAGAATAAATTAAGTGAACAAATATAGTGATTATTATAAGAATGAATTATATAAGTTCAGGTTATTTTACCTATTTTTAATATATTTATTTAATTAAGTAGATTTAAAAATAAAGTAACTCTTAAAAACATTATTGAGATTACAATTGAATTAAAGCAAATTGTATTAAGTGAACAAAAATAAGTGAGAAAATTGTTTATAGTTAAAGAATGAAGAACCACTGAAAGCTGGTTTTCTTATGGTTACATGTTTACTGTGTATAGCTCAAAAAAATTTGTATAAAATTGCTACTTTATCTCATACTCTATTGTAATTGTTTCCCACATTTTGAGATTAGGTTCAGGCATTTAAATAGGTTGCGAGTGTGTCCATATTGCCCAGCATACTTCAGACATAATGGTGGGAACAGTCCTTTCTCCCAACCTTTAACTATTATTTTAAACATATCCCCAGAAGCCAAGTATTTGAAAGGAAATACTATTGCATTATGTTATTTGTGTTCTAATATCTAATAAATGTTGTTATAGGAAAGAAGGCTGAAGACCAAAGGACAAAATTGATAAACTACCAAGGGAATTCGATATACAATCTAACAAAAGTTATGCCCTTGCAATCTCAACAGTTAAGAAGAAGAAGAAAACTATTTGTTGCAGTTACGGAAGCTGAAGACAAAATTTATCCTCAATCTCGGAATGATGGTTGAGAATTAGCTGATAATCCATCATATTTACTAACTCCCACGATTATCAATTAACATGATGAGGAAGAAACAACAAAAACCTTCATTGAGATTGAATTATTTTGTCTATTTACTCATTTTACTTATTGTATTAGTTCATTCTCCAGTTCGTTAATTATTTTTCTTGTCTCATTTTTCCTGTTATTTTAAATAAAATTGTTAAATATGATATGTACATAAAATAAAACTATGCTTGCCTAAGACATATTGCTACGTTCACTTCATTTCCAATTGGCCTCTGAGCACTACATTCCTTTCCTTTAATTTCACTTTAATAATCTCATGTATTTTATAAAATTGTTGTCGAGTTGTATATTAGAAATTCAAAGTAAATACTCATTTTAAAATATAGTAAACACATTAATGGGCACACATTTGGTAGGTTTTTAATATGTCCTAAGTTTCATTCACTTCATTTCATTTTTTAGGGTTAATTCAATTGTTTTAATTTCAAATTTCGTTGAGAATAAATTTGAAGTCTAGTCTCCCTTCAAAATGTATGAATTCAATTGTTATGTTAATGGTATTTTTAATTAAAAACCCCTGAACTTTATTATGATCACCACCTCAAACCATAAATATTTGATTTATTTATTTCCTCTCCTTACACGTAACATTTCGGCCTTTAGGCCATTTTCAAATCACTAGAAGAAAAATAAAGTAAGTGTTAATATCACATTTCTAATTAAGCTTGGACCTCGGAATATTCTTCTGGAGAAAATAAGGATATGAGATAATTTTTTTGTTTATTCCTACCCCTAAAGAAAATTTACAAATCAAAATTACTGGCTTGTGCCAGTTCATGTTCTACTCCACGTGCATTTGTTAGTGTTTGAAGGTGGAGTACATTTTTTTTTATGCAAGTCTTCCCTTGGAGGGTCCATCGGTTATAATATAATTAGAATGGAAGCAGATCAAAAAGGAGCTTCGACGAATGAGTATTTAAGAAGAAAAAAGGAGGAGTGTAAACAATTTTTAGTGGATTAAAGTTGTGTAAAGGATTTGTTTTTAGGAAGAAAAAAGCACCTTAAGGCACTGGGGGAAATTTATTATTTAAAAGAATGTAAAAATAATTCTGAAATTCCTCCACATTTTCTGTATGGTTCGAAAATTGTTGTCAGCCTAACGTTTTAAAGAAACTAAAAAATACTGATATTTTTAATAAATCTACTGAAGAACTAATTGATTTTGATATTAATCAAGGATACTAGCTTGTTGGGAGTACTAAGAAAGATTTAAATTCTATTATTAATAAACTAAATGTTAATGCTAAGGTAAAATGTTAAGAAGAGTTCAATGTTTTCATAGATTATGTAATAATAAGGAAATAACTTAAATCTAGGTAAATTAAGGAATAAATTACAAACATACCAGAGAATAAAAATAATAAAACTAAAATGTGATAATAGATATAAAATGGCGCTAATTATCCAAGCAATTGATGCACCATAATAATAAAAAGGTATAAAAATGGTAAACATAAAACCTTTGTAGATTGTAAGAATATAAGAGGAAATTTATTATTTAGAAATAATGATGCGGATAGTGAACTAATAAAGAAGTATAATGAGTATTTATAAGAAAGAACTGGTTGTGAATTTAACTGATATAAAAATCCCTTAGGAAGTAATTAATTAAATGAAAATGTAGATTTGTTTCTGACGAATGCCCAGATAGATATAATAAATGTAATAGTAGATGTAGAGTGTATTTTAAAATCATTAGATACTTGTAAAAACCATTTTAATAGCCTTAGAAATGATATAAGTAGGAAAATTGGAAATTTTGTAGAGAAGAAAGAAAAAAATGTTTTTAACTGGGTAAATTAATTAAAACTTGGGAGGATTTAAAAATTACAATTAGGTTTAAAAAAGAAAATTCTAAAGTTATATTATTACAAATGGCTTTAGAGGGTTGAATGAGATGTTAACACTTCATTTTTTTTTTTTTTTTTTTCTAGTGATTTGAAAATGGCCTTAAGGCCAAAACGTGTGTGTAAGGAGAGGAAATAAATAAATGAAATATTTATGGAATAGGTGATGATCATACTAGGGCGTTTTTAATTTAGCTTGACCTCAGAATTTTCTTTTGGAGAAGGATATTATAAGATATTTTTATGTTTCACTATATTTTTAAATCTACTTAATATTTCGAGTAATATATCCGAAATCGTTTTTAAAATATTAAACTCGCCATGAGTTTCTCTTTTTCTTAAAGAGATTTCCCTCTCTTTCATTTTTTTTTTAAAATACAGACGACAAAAAAAGCGTACTGTTTTCGTATCGTCAGATTTGGACTCAAGGCTCAGCAACGCAGCGCGTGGCTTCTATCGGAACTAGGCAAGTTACCGAGCTGGCTTCAATTTGCGGTACCGTTTCTGAACTGGGTCCTACGGACCTCCTCTGTCTGTTTTTTCGCTATTTCTGAAGCACCTGTGCTGCGTCTGCGCTGGGCTCAATTTGCGCCCGGCCTAAGGCCGGGCGCAAATTGAGCCCAGCGCAGACGCAGCAGAGACGAAGCACAGGCCTCGGCGTTTCTGCAACACATTAGTTTCAATGGAGTGCCGCATATTGAAGCCAGCGCAGGCGCAGGCGCGGCAAGTGCCTCTGTCGTCCCTCGGCGTTTTTGTGTTTTCACACAGATTCCTACGTCCTCTGTCGGTACTGGCTCGCTCGCCATTCCATTTAATCATGGAAAGTTTAATATGTGAAGTGAAAATTTTTACTGTGTTGTGCGATACAAGTCTTCTGAATTATATGAGGACGACAAGTCAAGACCAGACATTGGATTAAATCGCCAAAGAATTAAACACGGACAACGGTAAGTACAGGTTATTTTGTCTGTTTTTAATATATTAATTGAAATGCAAAGTAGATTTACATTTAAAAGCGTTGCAACTCTTTAAAATATTATTGAGATTACAATTGAGTTAAAACAAATAAATCAAGTGAACAAAAATAGTGAGTATTATTATAAAAATGAATTATGTAAGTACAGGTTATTTTACCTGTTTTCATTATTTCAATAGAAATACAAAGTAGATTTACATTTAAAGATGTAGTAACACTCAAAAGTGTTATTAATATAACAATTGAACTGAAACAAATAAATCAAGTGAAGAAAAATAGTATTATTATCAAAATGAATAATATAAGTACAGGTTATTTTGCCTGTTTTCGTTATTTTAATAGAAATACAAAGTAGATTTACATTTAAAGATGTAGTAACACTCAAAAATATTATTAACATATCAATTGAATTGAAAAAAATAAATTAAGTGAACAAACATAGTGAGTATTATAAGAATGAATTATGTAAGTTCAGGTTATTTTACCTATTTTTAATATATTTATTTAATTAAGTAGATTTAAAAATAATGTAACTCTTAAAAACATTATTGAGATTACAATTGAATTAAAGCATATTGTATTAAGTGAACAAAAATAAGTGAGAAAATTGTTTGTAGTTAAAGAATGATTTATTTATTTATTCATTGTATTTACGAGCCCGCAAAGTAGCGACTTGCTCGTTATATTGTTACATTTTATTATAGGCACATTGACCTATACTAAATTCTAATATCTAATGATAATATTCTTAAGAATACAATAATATTAACCTACAATACCACATGATATTAATTACAATTTGGATATATATTACATAATATGCTACTAATACTATTAAATAATATTAATAATTAAAATATTAACACTAAAATATTAATAACTAATAATACTAATACTACTACTAATAATACTACTACAATTTTTTTAGCTTAAACATACTTATATTTCACATTGAGGTTTAATATATGTTCTTTATGTGAGCACTTTTAGTTCATCTGGCTGGTAGAGGTTCATGATACCTTGCAATGATAATGAATAATTGTATTCAATAATACTTCATCTTTATATTTCATTATAAATGTTTTTGGTTTTTAAATGCTGAATAATGTTGTCTATATGTGGGCTACCTTCAGTTAATATCTCTCCCATGTCGTGTGGTAAGTCTAAGTAGTCCCGTTCTCTGCAGTCTGTCAGTATGTGTTTTACTGTCAGTCTCACATTACAGATTCTGCAGAGTGGTTCGTCTTGTCGAGTCATTAGATGAGAATGAGTCAAGTGTGAATGGCCTATTCTGAGCCTGGTAACTACCACTTCTTCTCTTCTTGTGTATCGATTTCTTGACGGCCAGGCACCTACGAACTTTTTTATCTCACGTAATTTATTGTCTGTAGTGTAAGTCCATGTATTTTGCCATTTGTTTATAATATGTGTTGTAATCTGCAGGTAAGTGTCTTGTAACGTCATTCGGTCTTCGTCAGTTCCTAACCTTTTTGCTGCAATTTTTGCTTCTTTGTCGGCGTCAGTGTTTCCTGGGAAGTTTGTGTGTCCAGGTAGCCACACCATTTCAATGTGTACATTATGACTTTGTAGTCGGTGTACTTGTTCAAAAATTTGTGTGATTATTGGATGTGTTTCATACATGTTACTTAGGGAGAGCAAAGAACTTAGTGAATCCGAAAAAATTAGGATCTTTTGGTTTGGAAGAATGATTACATTTTGAAGAGCCAGTAAAATGGCATGTAATTCGGCAGTGAAAATGCTAGAGTTATCAGCAATTCTTAATTGAAAAGAGTTTGAATGAATAACTGCTGCAGATCCAGTGCCTTCTAGTGTTTTTGACCCATCCGTGAAAATAAGGAGAGCATCTGGATTTGAAGATGTTAATTTATTATATTCATTTTGGTAAAAATGGATAGAGATAGGGTCATCTTTCTTAAATTTTGATAATTTAGTGTTTATTTCTAAGTTCTTAACCCTCCATGGTGGAAATGTAAGTTGTTGGAGTGTGTAGGTTTGTGATAATAAACCGGTGTTTTGTGTGTTTTCTTATGTTTAATGGTTTTTGTCTTGCGCGTCTTCGATTGTAAGTGTTTTGATATTGGTTTTCGATGAGTGACTGTGTGCATTTATTGTGTAGGTATCTGATTTTAGCAAAGTATTTTAAGCATAATATCTGACGCCTGTGTTGCAATGGTGGCTCGCCTGCCTCAACATACAGGCTGTTGCATGGACTGGATTTAAATGCGCCTGTAGCTAGTCGGATTCCTGTCGAGTGTATTGAGTCCAACATTTTGAGGGCGCTCGCACTGGCAGATGAATATGCTATACAGCCGTAGTCCAGAAGTGACCTGGTGTAAGCTCTGTACACTGTAAGCATAGACCATCTGTCAGCACCCCACTTCGTATTACTCAAAATCTTTAGTATGTTCAAGGATTTCTTGCACTTAATAGAGAGTTCTTTCAAATGGGGAAGCCATGTTAGTTTTGAGTCAAATATTAGCCCAAGAAATTTAATTGTGTCTGTTACCGGTAAAATAGAGTTTTTCAACTGGATGTTGGGGATCCTCATTCTTCTCTTTTTTGTGAATAAAATACACTTCGATTTTTCTTCGGAGAATTTGAAACCTGTAATTGAACACCAGTTTTCCAAGTTGTTTATTGTGTCTTGTAGTCTGTCTTGTGCAGTCTGTACATCTCTAAATGAACTATATATGAGTAAGTCATCAGCATACTGGCAACAATGTATTGTACTTGGGATGCAAGAACTAAGTGAGTTCATGGCAACATTGAAGAGTGTAGTACTCAAAACTCCTCCTTGTGGCACTCCGTTCTCCTGAAGGAATTCATCTGATAGCATGGTGCCGATTCTCACTCGGAAACGTCTGTTTGATAAATAGTTAACAATATAACCCATAATATACCCTTGAATCCCCCAAGTATGTAGTTGGGATATTATTAATCTTCTCCAGACCGTGTCATACGCTTTCTCAATGTCTAGAGATATTGCTAAAACCGACTGTTTTGTTATAAAGGCGTTTAATATGTCGTTTTCTAGTTTGGAAATGTGATCCATTGTGCTGTGCCTAGGTCTAAAGGCACACTGATATCTTGATAGCAGGGACTGTTTTTCGAGATACCAGAGGAGCCTTTTATTTACTATTCTCTCCAGAATTCTGCTCTGGCAACTTGTGAGCGACACTGGTCTGTAGTTTGCTGCTAGTTTTTCATCCTTTCCTGGTTTTAGCAAGGGTATAATTATGGATTGATTCCAAGATTGAGGGTACGGACCATTTTTGTATATTTCATTGTACATCTTAAGGAGGCGGTCAAGACCCATTGGCGGTAAGTGTTTCAACATTTGATATGATATCATGTCTGGTCCAGGTGAAGAGTTACGTTTTGTTATGTTTAGAGTATGTTTCAGTTCTTTCAATGTGATTGGGTCGTTAAGAGGATGTATATAGTCTGTTAGTATTGGTATTTCGATATTTTCATTTAATAATTTGTATTCAAGGAATTCATTGGTATAATTTGTTGAGCTTGAGATTTTTGCGTAATGAGTTCCTAAAAGATTACTGATATCAAAGGGGTCTGTAATTAGTGTGTCGTGATTCATGAGTCCTGTTATTGGTCGTTTGTACTTTTTATGTTTTATTTTATTTATGTTGTCCCATATATGTTGCGGAGTGGTATGTCTGTTGATTGATGTGACGAATTCTGTCCAACACGGCTTTTTGCTACTTTTGATTACCCATTGGGCCTTAGCCTTCGTCCGTTTGTAATTTTGAAGATTTTCGTCAGTCGGTTGCCTTTGGAACAAACGAAGAGCCTTTCTCCTATTTGCGATTGCTTCTCTACAGTCTTCATTCCACCAAGGAACCGGTACTTTTGTGTATGTATTTGCGGTTTTAGGGATACTATAGTCGGCGGCTTGTAATATTATTGAATTAAGTTCTTCTATGTTATTTACTTCCTGTCTCGTCAATGTGTCAGTTATGTAGGTCTGATACATATCCCAGTTTGCTTTCTTGTGGTTGTATTTGCCTGGACTATTAAAAGGCGCCGGATTGGTTTTATTTGTTATGGAAATGGGAAAGTGGTCACTTGTGTATGTGTCGTTGATCACCTCCCAGTTGTACTGTGTGTATAAAGACGATGAGCATAAAGAGATGTCTATGTTTGTCAGTGTCCCAGTTCTTGAACATAAGTGCGTGGGTAAGTCGGTATTCAGCGCTATTAAGTCAAAGTTTTCGAAGGCTTGTTCTAAATGTTGTCCTCTGTTATTTGTTCTTATGGAGTTCCACATAACACTTTGCGCGTTTGCATCGGCCATTAACAATATAGGTGGTGGAAGTTGAGTCAGTAAGTCTTCTAAAGCGTGTTTGTTAATTGGTTCACTCGGTGGAAGGTAGAGAGAGCAGACAGTCAGTCGATTTGGATTATGTATCGAAACAGCAACTGCCTGCAATGTTGTGAACAAGCTGATAGGTTCACTATGAATGGTATCCCTAGCAAGAATAGCAACCCCACCACAAGCTCTCCCTCCCAAACAATAATCTTTTCTATACAATTTATAACCAAGTATGCTGACACTTTTACCCGGGGCTAGATGTGATTCTTGAATTGCAATGATGTCGTAAAGATTTTTATGCATTAGGCACTTTAAATCGTCAACATGCTTTTTAAGGCCGTTTATATTCCATTGAAGGACAGACATAGATTATTTTGTTTATTCATTGAATACAAGTAATCATTAAAATTGCAAAAATATTCAAACCTCACGTTTCTTCTTTGTTGTACTCGTTCTAGCCCCTTTGATTCCCTTTAGTGGAGGATTTTCTGATATTACCACCTCTTCTCGTCCACAAATGCCTGCGTTTTTTCTTCATTGATGCTGGAACTTTTACTTGAGGTTGACTGATATTTTAATGTTTCTAAGCAAGTGTCTTTCTGTTCTGATTTCTCATTGTTGTAAGTCACATTTTTCCCTGTTGTGTGATCACGTTCTATTAACGATAATCTAGATTCTATAGGTTTTATCACCTCAAGGATTTGGTGAAATAGTTCACCTGTTCCATTTGTTTTGTGCGCATAAGTGTTTACCCGGGCTGTCTTTGATGTCATTTTTGCCTCCCTGTAACTTATTTTATTCAGGACCATTTCTTTTAATATTTCTTTTTCTTTCAAAAAAATGTCGCATTTTTTGAAGAAATGAGGGCCCTGGCATAAGGTACATTTGGTTTCCCTGCATTCTCCGTCGTGCTTCTTTCCGCTGCATTTTCTACACCGTTCTTCTTTCTCGCAGTTCTTGGCGTGGTGATTAAGCGAGTAGCATCGGTAGCACACTAATGGTTGCGGGATATATGGCCTTAACGACACTGCCAGGTATCCTATGTACAGTTTCTCCGGAAGTGAGGGAGTGTTCAAGGTACATACAAATAGTGGAGAGTTCTTGAGTCCTCTGCAAGGTAGTCTTCTTATATGAGTTACTCCTTGATATGCTATCTCTGCTAGGATGTCGAAATCTTGGAGGTCAGCAATGTCTCGACAGTAAAAGACACCTCTTGAGCTATTAAATCGTTCGTGAGGTTTTACACTTATAGGCTGTTCAAACTATTTGTTGCAGTTACGGAAGCTGAAGACAAAATTTATCCTCAATCTCGGAATGATGGTTGAGAATTAGCTGATAATCCATCATATTTACTAACTCCCACGATTATCAATTAACATGATGAGGAAGAAACAACAAAAACCTTCATTGAGATTGAATTATTTTGTCTATTTACTCATTTTACTTATTGTAATAGTTCATTCTCCAGTTCGTTAATTATTTTTCTTGTCTCATTTTTCCTGTTATTTTAAATAAAATTGTTAAATATGATATGTACATAAAATAAAACTATGCTTGCCTAAGACATATTGCTACCTTCACTTAATTTTCAATTGGCCTCTGAGCACTACATTCCTTTCCTTTAATTTCACTTTAATAATCTCATGTATTTTATAAAATTGTTGTCGAGTTGTATATTAGAAATTCAAAGTAAATACTCATTTAAAAATATAGTAAACACATTAAATAGGCATACATTTGGTAGGTTTTTAATATGGCCTAAGTTTCATTCACTTCATTTCATTTTTTAGGGTTAATTCAATTGTTTTAATTTCAAATTTCGTTGAGAATAAATTTGAAGTCTAGTCTCCCTTCAAAATGTATGAATTCAATTGTTATGTTAATGGTATTTTTAATTAAAAACACCTCAAATTTATTATGATCACCTCAAACCATAAAGATTTTATTTATTTATTTCCTCTCCTTACACGTAACATTTTGGCCTTTAGGCCATTTTCAAATCACTAGAAGAAAAATAAAGTAAGTGTTAACATCACATTTTTAATTAAGCTTGGACCTCGGAATTTTCTTCTGGAGTAAATAAGGATATGAGATAATTTTTTTGTTTATTCCTACCCCCAAAGAAAATTTACAAATCAAAATTACTGGCTTGTGCCAGTTCATGTTCTACTCCACGTGCATTTGTTAGTGTTTGAAGGTGGAGTACATTTTTTTTATACAAGTCTTCCCTTGGAGGGTCCATCGGTTATAATATAATTAGAATAGAAGCAGATCAAAAAGGAGCTTCGATGAATGAGTATTTAAGAAGAAAAAAGGAGGAGTGTAAACAATTTTTAGTGGATTAAAGTTGAGTAAAGGATTTGTTTTTAGGAAGATAAAAGCACCTTAAGGCACTGGGGGAAATTTATTATTTAAAAGAATGTAAAAATAATTTTTAAATTCCACCACCTTTTCTGTTTGGTTCGAAAATTGTTGTCAGCCTAACGTTTTAAAGAAACTAAAAAATACTGATATTTTTAATAAATCTACTGAAGAACTAATTGATTTTGATATTAATCAAGGATACTCCAAGGCTTGTTGGGAGTACTAAGAAAGATTTAAATTCTATTATTAATAAACTAAATGTTTATGCTAAGGTAAAATGTTAAGAAGAGTTCAATGTTTTCATAGATTATGTAATAATAAGGAAATAACTTAAATCTAGGTAAATTAAGGAATAAATTACAAACATACCAGAGAATAAAAATAATAAAACTAAAATGTGATAAAAGATATAAAATGGCGCTAATTATCCAAGCAATTGATGCACCATAATAATAAAAAGGTATAAAAATGGTAAACATAAAACCTTTGTAGATTGTAAGAATATAAGAGGAAATTTATTATTTAGAAATAATGATGCGGATAGTGAACTAATAAAGAAGTATAATGAGTATTTATAAGAAAGAACTGGTTGTGAATTTAACTGATATAAAAATCCCTTAGGAAGTAATTAATTAAATGAAAATGTAGATTTGTTTCTGACGAATGCCCAGATAGATATAATAAATGTAATAGTAGATGTAGAGTGTATTTTAAAATCATTAGATACTTGTAAAAACCATTTTAATAGCCTTAGAAATGATATAAGTAGGAAAATTGGAAATTTTGTAGAGAAGAAAGAAAAAAATGTTTTTAACTGGGTAAATTAATTAAAATTTGGGAGGATTTAAAAATTACAATTAGGTTTAAAAAAGAAAATTCTAAAGTTATATTATTATAAATGGCTTAGAGGGTTGAATGAGATGTTAACACTTCATTTTTTTTTTCTAATGTTTTGAAAGTGGCTTAAAGGCCATAACGTGTGTGTAAGGAGAGGAAATAAATAAATGAAATATTTATGGAATAGGTGATGATCATACTAGGGCGTTTTTAATTTAGCTTGACCTCAGAATTTTCTTTTGGAGAAGGATATTATAGGATAATATTTTTATGTTTCACTATATTTTTAAGTCTACTTAATATTTCGAGTAATATATCCGAAATCGTTTTTAAAATATTAAACCCGCCATGAGTTTCTCTTTTTCTCAAAAAGTTCTTAGATTTCCCTCTCTTTCATTTTTTTAAAAATACAGACGACAAAAAAAGCGTACTGTTTTCGTATCGTCAGATTTGGACTCGAGGCTCAGCAGCGCAGCGTGTGGCTTCTATCGGAACTAGGCAAGTTACCGAGCTGGGTTCAATTTGCGGTACCGTTTCTGAACTGGGCCCTATGGACCTCCTCTGTCTGTTTTTTCGCTATTTCTGAAGCCCCTGTGCTGCGTCTGCGCTGGGCTCAATTTGCGCCCGGCCTAAAGAGATGCTGAAAAATACAGAATATTAAATAAAAACAGAGAAAGTGTTCATAATTACATATATTTATATAAATAATTTACACAAAGTTAAATCACATTTGTAGATACGTTTCGAAATATTTCTGCAATGGATTCTTTGAGCATTAAATTAGTTTCAAAGTACACCAACTTAGAACAAATAAGTGACATTTAAATAGATTTTGTAGTAGTTTGTAATAGTTTTTCCTAAGTAAAGTTTATTTAGATAGGTTGATTTTAATTATGTGAAAAAATAATTTCTAAATAAATACTATAGAAAAAGTTGGCGGGGGGGGGATGAACAGTTCTTTGAAACTATATTTGGTAAACCCAAAGACAGTATTCAATTAATTTACGTGCTCATAAAACTTTTGTGGTTGTGACTCTTAATAACTATGCTTAGAAAAAATAAGCAAATTATCCGTGTACTGTTTATCTACAATCATACTTATTTTCAATTGAATTACTTTTCCAAAGATATCACACATTAGGTAATTGTTTTATACTACTTGCAGTAAACATTTATATTCACTGCATACATTTCTCATTTACACAATAATTAGCTCTGCTCCAAGAATAGTGACAAATGCATAAATTGATTAAATTCAATTTGTGGAGATCTTATTCAATACTACTATTGAGACTAAAAGGTAACCAAATTTAAAAAAAAAAGTCCTTTGTCTTTTATGCTGTCCTATGTAAATATAAAAGGCTGTCACTAAATATGTGGTTTCAAAATAAAAAACCAAATTCAACTAAGAATCTAATTTTATTTAATTTATAAAACTATCCAGAAAGTATTAATAAAAATGAACATTGATAAAAATGTTTATATTCCTTTAAAATCTTCAGATCACAAATTGGCGTATGTGGATGACACATTTGAACAAAACTACTAAGCTATGAAATCAAAATTGAGTGAAGGAAGACAACCATTTTCATCATTGTATTGTAATACTTTTTTTCAACCATCAATACTCATTTTTTTTGGTCTCCGTCGAACAAAAAGAGGGATTTAAATAACTTAATTCTTGGATTCTATTTGAATTGTACAAATTTAAATTGTTGAAGTACGTATTTATTACGGAAAGGATTAGGAGAATTTGGAGGAAATAATAATTAGGATTTTATATTGACTAACCCTCACGACAGAGCTGAAGGTGAGTCAACCCCAGCTTCACAACGCTACTCACATAATTTATGACAATTTTATATTTCATGGACAAGTCCAGAGAGAAGCTATAGATCAAGAGCGGGCAGAGATTGAAAACTATAGAACCCTATCGTCTTAACTGGACAGCCGAATCATTCCACTTGTTATAATTGTAGCAGTGATGGGCATAGAATTTAGTAAAAACATTACGAATAAGTGAAGTTATAATGAACACTGATCATATTTTTCTAACATCACAAAGGACATCATGCTAGCTTTTGACTATACAAATAATAGTTCTACTATTGAATTGTACAAAAATTGGATAATTTTCATAAACTTATTATTGCTGTATTGTATGCTTGGAAAATTAATAAATTCCTGGAGAATTTATATAAAAAAAAGACCTACAATAATGGTCCATTTCTTAAAAAAAAATATTGTATATAAAAAGTGAAAATTACATATTTCTGTGCTCAGTTAGTTAACAGATTCTAATTGCAGTACATAAGAGAAAATGAAATGTAGTAAAACACATAAAAATGAAAAAAAGTATTTATTCGCTGAGTAATGAAAAAAGTAAAATCAAATCTGCAATAAGACAACTTTTCTAAATTGTCTTAGTATTTAATAATTCTTTATTTTGAAATAACACAGGAGTATTTATTACTTGATTGGGAATATTGCTAACTTTGAACTTGGGGAACAAATATGGCTTCCTGAGAAATTCTAGTAATTGTAATTATTTTTAATCAATTGCAATTCAATCAAAACTGTGAAATTCTTAACCAACTAAGACAAAGTGATCATTATATTATTTGATTATAATAAATAACATTTTTTTGTTTGCAATTTATCTAAATGGCACAAAATTCATTGCAAATCAGAGAAAAGATTTTTAGGGACCAGTGAAAAGTCCCTGTGAGGACTTACTCCCTTGTGATTGTTTTATCAGTTGAAGAAATAAAAACAAGTTTAATAACTATACAATTAATAAGTAGCCAAGGAGGCAGCAAAGACTACAAATAAAGCCTTTAGTGTTTACTTAGAAATATAAATGAAAATATTTTCAAACATAATTACATATATTTTTAATAAACCTGAGAAAATTGATTTTACTGTAAACATAATTAAGTGGATCAATACAAAATATCACAAGATGAAAGTTTTCTTCCCTAACTTACAAAAAGGCAATTTTATAGTTGGAAAATAATTACGGACGTTCTACCTGTTTAAGATTCTACTTATTTCCTTGTTTTAAATGACGGGCTAGTTGTAAATCTATAACAGATCACATATCTTACAAGAGAGCTACCAATTTAAAAACACACAAGTAATAAATAAAGGTATTCTCTAATAACAACAAATATAAATGTGTTCCTACTTATTTAAATATCACAATTCTAACTTAATAATAAATAAATAAAATAAATTAAAAAAAAATTACTATGGTTTTCATTTTTATTTTTAATAACTCTTTCAGAGTGCAATGTAATATTTTTAATAAGAAATTCCTTCCTTATAGTTAAATAAATAACAAGCGCCAAAACAAACAAAAAAATAATTAGTGTTTAACATTTACAAAATAAGCTAAGAAAACTCAATTTTTTCTTATTTGAACATTATGAAACCATAGCATTTAATGAATAATACATTTTTTTAACCCCTGTGGAAAACATTCCAAGTAATTATAAGAATTATTCTATAAATCTCCTAGAAGTAAGTAAATACTAACTGCAAAATGCAGTGAACATGGTTCTTTTTCAATATGGTTGAAAACAGGAAACATTTAGAGAACTATCAAAGAATCTTTGGGAACTTTATCACCCAAAACTGGATCTTCAGTCATTTAAGAAGTTCCATCCCAACATATTCCGTGGGTCTCAGTCTCAAGGCACGACTCCTATCATAACTCTTCTCTTAAACCATTGTAGACATTGTTAACCGACTTCTGCTTCAAGATTTTCTTCAGGCCTGGAATGAAACCTTTTTTTAGAACAAAATAATTACTAAATAACTTAATTTAATGCAAAAAAAAAAAAAAAGAAAAAAGAAAATGCTATGAATTATAACTGACAAATGTGTGCTTACTTTGGGGGCGAGGTTAGCTCAGTGGTAGAGCACTGGACTAATAAGCTGGAGGCCTGAGTTCAAATCCTGAGCAAGCACTAAAGACTTTTTCTTCTAGTATCTTTGTTCATGGGTTGAATTCGGCCTCCCTGACCCCTAGCCCGACCCAGCCTTTAATTAATTTAATAATGGGTACCTTGGGTGCTAATAACTCTAGTAGTTGAAGCAGCCAAGGGGAAAATCAGGCGGCCGGAACATAGTACTGACCACACTATCTCCCTAGTGTGCCGTATAGTCATGAATCGGATACCTCTATAGTATCTGCCCCTCAGGGCTCTCGTGGCCTGTTACAGGACTGATTTTTTTTTTTTTTTTTTTTTAATGTGTGCTTACTTATGCTGGAGATGGGAAGACAATGAGTCTATAGCCTGTTCAGTTAAACCCAAGAGTTCAACTGTGCATGCGCAAGAGCGTCAGCGGGAATTTCTCCCCACGGGTCCGCTATTATCATTAATATTTTAATGAAGAACACGCTTAGTGAAACTCAATAAAAACTGATTATGTCTCGTTTAGGACTAGGAAAGGCTTTGAGAGGTCAGGCAAGGGAGATAGTGTTTAATATTTATCAATAATTTGCCAAAGCTAACGCTGAAAAAAAAATTTGTCCCGTACCAGGCCACGAGGGCCCTGAGGGGCAGATACTATAGAGGTATCTGATTCATGACCATATGGCACACTAGGGAGATAGTGTGGTCAGTACTATGCTCCGGCCGCCTGATTATCCCCTTGGCTGCTTCGACTGCTAGAGTCATTAGCACCCAAGGTACCCATTATTAAATTAATTAAAGGCTGGGTTGGCCTAGGGACGGACAGGGAGGCCGAACCCCTGAACGACACTAGAAGAAAAAATCTTTAGTGCTTGCTCGGGATTTGAACTCAGGTCCTCCAACTTATTAGTCCAGTGCTCTGCCACTGAGCTAACCTCGCCCCCAAAGCTAACGCTGAAAATGTTTTAAATTTCATAGTGATAAAGTTATGACTGAGAGAATTTTTACCGCCAATTTTCTACCGGAACAGGCAACATTAGTCTAAATTGTTTTCAGCCTTAGCTTTGGCTAAATATTAAACACTTTCTCTTGCCTGACCTCTCATAGTCTTCCCTAGTCCTAAACGAGACATAATCAGTTTTTATTGAGTTTCACGTAGCATGTTGTTCATTCAAATAGTAATGCAAATGGTGGACCCGTCGGGAGTAATTCCCGTAGAATTTTGCGCATTCCATCTAACTAAACGGGTTTTAGCATTGGAATTCCAAACTAAACTCTAAATAAGTAATCAGAGAATAGTTGGGATTCGGGGTCTTAGCCGAATCCCAGCAATTCCCTGATTACGTATCACCTCGACGGCTAACTATCTACACCTCATGATATACTCTAAATATATACATCCCAAAATTCATTCATAGGTTGGTATGAACTTGGGAACTGAACTCAAGAACTTAAGAACATTACGTGAGCTATAGGTCACAAAACAGTGAACGGAAAAATTGAATGCAGAATTGAGAGATGTTTTAGGATTACTTTGAGGTGGCGATGAACCACCATCTAACCACTTTATGGTGTTTAGTAGGAATTATTACACCATTTAATGTAAGTGTCTGTTCAGTGTGTAAATTAAGAGTACTATTAGAAGTTATGATAGAAAGATTACTATCATGTTATTTTCCTGGGATATTGGTAAGATGAAATAAAAATGTTTCTTTTGTTTTTGTAATTATTAGTGCGTAGAAAGCTAAGAGAGGCCTGATACTGTACAGTTATCTAACTCTTTACTACAAGGGCGTAGAGTGGTCAGTATTGCGTTAGGACACCTGATTTTCCCCTTTCCACATATGTATTAATTTCTGGGAGGGCCTAAGGGGCTGTCAAAAACCCTTATTCCGATCCTTCACGAAGACACTAGAAGAAAATACATTTAGTGTATACTTGAGTTTAAAAATCAATAAAAGTGTCTACTGTTGAACCATGAGAGCCACACCCTCCAACTCTAAGGGGACAAATAATTATCAAAACATGATTTAAAAAAAAAAAAAAAAATAGAAACGATTTTTTTTTTTTTTTTTTTTTTTTTTTTTTTTTTTTTTTTTTTTTTTTATGGTAGCCAACACCTAGGCCATTAGTGTCGGGATATCTAATGGTTACTGCCCTTCCCCTAAAATTAGAAGAATCCCAGCTGCAGGTAGGACTCGAACCCCCCATATCCCACATAAGAATCCAATATGTTAGCCACTAGCCCATGGGGAGACCCTCAAATTTTTGTTTTACTGTTTTTATTTATTTATTTTTTTTTTTCAATTTTATGTTATTTCATTTTATTAGAACTTTCTTATTTTGTTATAAACACAAAAGTTTCTACTCAATGTCTAATCAAAATTAAAGATGGACATAGGTAGTGTGTCTATTCTACTAGGATTTTCATCCAACCGTGAGAGGAAACACTTCTTAATCTTGCAATCATTTTTTGTTATGATTTAACAATTTCTAGAAGTAAAAGTGGTGATTTATTTAAGTAATGAATGCTTACTTTCTTTTTCTTCTTCAGAAAATCCTTCCTTAGGGAATTCAACATCAAACGTGATGTACAAAGCACCGTGAAGATTGTTGTTATCGAAGTGTGGCATACCTTCACCTTTCTTCCGAAGTCTAGCACCAGGCCAGGTCACTTTGTCCCTCTATAACAGATTATTTTGATTTAATCTAAAATAATAAAAGGTTCTTTTATTTTAGCATAAATATGCTTTAGCAATGACTAAACTGAAAAAAAAAAAAAGTTACAGAAAGTGTCCGCTGGCATTAGTGCATGCACAGTGGCCTTGTACGAAAAAGAAGCCTGAATATTGTACAGTACATTACGTAGGTTTGGCGGGTGGACCTAAAGCATATTTGTGTTCCAGAATTTGAGCTGAAGGCTCTAAACGAAATTACTTTTTTATTCTTTTTTTAAATTTTTATTTATTGTTTTTTTTTTAATAGTGTATAGACAACTATGCCATTTGTGCCAGGTTCTTGTAATTGTTTAAAGATAAGCTCCACAGAATTCTTAATTCTGAAATATGTTCTTAACAAATCGAATTGATACTGGTTATAACTTAACATTAATTCATAATTTATTTATTTAAATTTTAACATCTATTTATAATTAATTAATTTCAACAAAGATGTTTAAAAAAATAATGTATTTTTCAAAAAACATTGATTAAGTTTTCCTTAATGGTGGAAACCCCTGACAAATTAATGATCAAAAAATGATAAGCTTTCCTTAATAATTACAAAATTTAAAATAATATAATAAATTATTTAAACACAATTAGCTTTCCTCGAGAATAACAGCAAACTAAAGTCACTAATTTTTAGCCTTTTTTAGCTTTTTTACATTTTTTTTCCAAGCTCGAGTTTCCTTTTCCCTTACCAGTTTACTTTGGCAGGGCAATGGATGTGGCTGCTGAAGTCACAGATAACCTGACCAATGGTATAAAGATTGGTCAAAACGCGAAACTTTCAACACGTTTTTCTCAAAATCTTGTTTTTGTACATTATACACCTTTTTTCGGCGAACGCCACACATGCGTATGGTTAAAAATATGTTTATTACCATTATCAATCATAAATTGGATTAGTTTTAAAGGTTATTTTTTAAATGAAACATTTTATTAAGGTGAAGTAACAAAATACCTGAATAGTGACTTTACGTCCATCTAGGTGTTCAAGCTCCAAACTGAAGCCAGTGAGCGCATCAGCCAAAGATACGGTGACGTTCGTATAAAGATCATCTCCTTTTCTTTCGAAAACTTTATGCGGTTGGGTTTTGATTCGAAGAATTAAATCTCCTGGATCACCGTCGATATGAGGCTCTCCTTCGGCCACAAACTTTACCTCCTGTCCATCCTGCATTCCAGCTTCTATTTCGACTTCGAGAAGCCTGTCTTCAGTCACAAATCTGAAAAATATAAATTTTTAATAATTAAACAATAAAATAACTTAGCACAACTGAATTAGAAAAAAAAATAGTTTTGATTATGTTTTAAGAAGTTGAGTGAAAAAGTATTAATTTTAACCATTCAGAATTTTTCACGAGCAGCCAAGTAAATTAAATATATAGTAATTTAGTTTGTAAATATATTTTGAGCAACATGAAATGAATATATTTTGAACATTTTAGAGTTAGAAAAATGGTTGAATATTAGACGTCATCTTAGGGTGTTTTTGTTGTTATCTCTTGCGCCATTAGTAAAGAAATAGAAGCAGGTTTTGATCCTTCGTGAAAAATATAAAATAAAATCTCAACGAGAAGGAAGATTTAAGGCGCAACAATAGGAAACTGATAGTACAGAAATGACACCCCCTCTATTCGCTCCAGGAAAGCACTGCTGCCAATATTTTCAAAATATCATTTATTAATTTTTTTGGTCTAGTTAAATAGAATAGACTTTTACAAAAATGTTAAATATATGTTTTTAAAATTACTTCTTTTTTTCAAAACTAGTGTAAAAGAAATGTGATGGTCAGCTCAACTGATTTTCTACACTGTAAAACTATTTAAATATAGTGGGGAGTTCTATTGAGCTAACTTGGACTGAGAGAATTTATTTTTGTAACAAATTATCAGTTAATTAAGCATCTGTTCCAATACTCAACCCGATAAACTACTACAAAATACCAGGTCATTCAAAAAGTCCTGTCGTTTTTTTGGGGGAAATTATAAATAAATAAATATTTTCAAATAATCACCTTTATTCATCAAAATATCCACCGTTACAGTCGGTAACCTTCTCCCAACGAGATGGTAAAGCCCAAATTCCTTCCTTAAAAAACTGTTGATTTTTACTGCAAAAATAAGTGGTCAGTTCGTGAATTAGGTTGTCACGGTCTTGAAAACATTTCTGTCTCAGATTGTTGTCGAGATCTCTGAATAGGTGATAATCAGTGGGTGACAGGTCAGGGGAATATGGTGGGTGAGGCAAAACTTCCCAGCCTATTTCTGTCAATTTTTCAAATTTCTGTCAAAAATTGACAGAAATAGGCTGGGAAGTTTTGCCTCACCCACCATATTCCCCTGACCTGTCACCCACTGATTATCACCTATTCAGAGATCTCGACAACAATCTGAGACAGAAATGTTTTCAAGACCGTGACA